>CM077167.1:57787193-58014095 GCA_039583875.1 Platanthera guangdongensis | reverse complement strand
TAAAGCCTCTTGCTCTTTTAGTACCGCCTCTGACACAGGCTGTACTACATTTCTCAAAGATAATATTCTGATTACCCTTAGGAGGACTATACATAGACTGTACCTCCTGATGTATCATGTCAAAATCTGTAGAGGATATATCACTTGAGCACTTCATCTTGCTCTCCTCCAAAGTATGCAGGATTTATGCCAGACTCAGCAACATTTATCATCATCACATAAAGGTGGATATCCAAGGGTGGCTCTGATGGAGTTTGAAATCCATTTGGCATGATCGAGCCTGTCTTGACTAATACCCTTTCCCCCTTCAGCTTGCTCTCCTCCAAAGTATGCAAGATTTATGCCAGACTCTGCAACATTATCATCATCACATAAAGGTGGATATCCAAGGGTGGCTCTGATGGAGTTTGAAATCCATTTGGCATGATCAGAGCCTGCCTTGACTAATACCCTCTCCCCCTTTATGACTTCTCTCTCTATGTGATCCCTCAGATCATCTTTCTGAAACCTGATCTGGGCATTTAGATAGTTAACTCCATCTTTATAAAAGGTTTCAACCTTTGGAGCTTTTCAGTGATTAGCTTCTGTGAATCCTGGATGGCAGATGTAACAGCACTGAGACCTTCTTATAATGCCTGATCAAATTCCATCTTGGCTGAAGTCATGGCTGCAGTGTGGGCAGTAGCTAGATTCTTCATTTCAGTGACTATCACATTATGTGATTCAGTCAAGTTTTCATTCATTCTTATTTGATTTTCTAGAACATATCCTTGCTTCACTGCCAGGTCATCAAGTTGTGTCTTTATCTTCTCTTGATGTGTAGCCAGATAGACCACTGCATTGCCTCATTTATGGAAACAATCAGTCATTTCCTTCTTGTTGAGATTCACTTCAAATATGATTGATTTGATGTCTTGTGCCAGATCAAATTGCAGGGATTTATGCCCTTCATCCATATATTTTTCTAGAGCTTGCCTTTGCTCATCCAGCTTAATCTGCAAAGCCACCATCAGTGAACTATAATCAGTAGATGGGGCAGGCTGTGGAGCAATGGTCTGTAGTGCTTTCTTGTAGTTCTGGCTTCTTCTTTTGAAGACCTGGAACTTCCTCTTCTTGGCTCTAGCAGCCTCTTCATCTTCTGAAGCAGAAGTGCTGACTATGTCCACTCTATCCTTAGGACTAGGAGGTAACTCCTTCTCAGTCCTTTGTGGTTCCTCAGCATCCTTTGGCTCCACAGTCTCCTTGCTTGCAGTTTCCTCTACATTCTCCACATGCTCCCCCTCAATATTGACCTTCTCCCCCTCAACAGCAGCTATTTCTCTCTCAAGGTCTGTCTGTACAAGATCAGGGAATAGTTCTTCTAAAGTAAACTCAAGTTGGGTTGTTCAGAAGAAACTCTAATCTCAGGAGCATCTATTTCCATTTTATCAGCTACAGATGTATCCTCTATGACAACATCTTATGGTTGAGGTTGTATCTGTGTTTGCTGAGCAACATCAAGTAATGGTTCAGTCAAAACTTCATCCTCAATATGGAAATTTAATTGATTTACTTCAGTAATTACCTCAAGAAATTTGGGTAGCCCTTTCACTCTCTAATGGAGTTGGCTCATCAATATATAGAGGCTCCCCCTGGAGTGGATCCAGGAGAATTGGGCTAGCTGATGGTAGCTCCCCATGCCTTTGTGCATCTTCTTGTCTTGCTGGTGTCTGTCCAGCATTTCCAGTCTCTTCATCATCAGGACTAAAGACCACTTGCTCTTCAGAGCTGCTGGAGGATTCTTGAGCCACAATGGCTGTCTTCTTCTTCTTCTTCTGAGGTGTTTCCTTTTCTGGAGATGGCAGTTCCTTTGTCAGCACCCTATCCCACCTTGAGAAAATTCTGACATCCATTCTCCTCATGTGGTTTATCTTTGAACCAGCAGCTTGATTCATCACCTCAGGAATACTTCCAGCTAGGTATAGACTCAGAATTCTACCCAGATTGGGTTTCTTTAGAATTTCTTTTATCTTGTCAAACATCACTGCTGACTAATCAGTTTCAAGTTTGAAAATTATCCTAGTCATCAGACTGAACATATGAGCAGATATTCTATCATGCCCACTAGGCTTGCTTAGTATTTATTTTCCTACTATTTCAGATAGAAACTTTCCTTGGATGTTCATCCCTTTTTTGTTGAAAACCGATCCAATTTTTAGGTTTGAGTCTAATCCACACCATTTCAATGCCTTTCTGGTCTTAGAAGCAGATACATCTTCTTCCTCTTTTGTTCTTGGTAGGTAAAGTACCTTTCTTAGACTTTTCTGTGTGACGTTTGACTTTTATCCCATGGACTCTAGACTTAATCTTGAGCCCTGATTCATCAAGAGTAGCTGCACTCAAGAATTCAAGGACTTCCTTCTTCCAGATCTTGATTGGTTCTGATACAAGGTATTCTAGTCTAGTCTCGGCAATTAGGGTTACCACACCTTTGATTTCGGGTTCCGCGTCATCAAAGGCGTGTCGCACGAGCTCATATCCTTTTAATGTTCTCTTCTAGCTTGGGCGCCATTAGGGTTCGAAGAAATTTTGAATTTAGAGAAGAGAGATGTCGACACACAAGTTTGGTCTCGAAAACTATGGTGAGCGTGTCGATAAACAATAGGTAAAACTATTTATACCTTTCTAGAATTATAGGTGAAAAGGCGCGTTAACATACTTGAATTGTGTCGACACTGTTGAAAAGTGTCGACACGTTCTTCTAATGTCTCGACAACTATGTGTCGACACAAGTATAGTCGACAGAATATATGTGTCGACACTTATATATCTCAGCTCGACACTTAGTCGAGACTCTACTAGACTAATTATGTGTAAATCCTAAGTGTCGACACCACCTTGGATGTGTCGACACCTACACTGCATGTGTTGACACAAATTCTCAGATGTGTCGACACAGACTTCCTAGATGTGTCGACACCATTTCTCTGAAATGTCGACACCACTTCTATGTGTCGACACAGACAACTCTGTGTGTCGACACAATTTTACTTAGCCAATTTTGTAAACTATTCTAAGTTTATCATCCCTAATTCAATTTTGAACTTTTTGAATTTGGTTTCATCTAAGTGCTTAGTATATATATTAGCTACCTGATTATCTGTATTTATATACTCTAAGAAAATGTCTCCTTTTTCTACATGTTCTCTTAGAAAATGGTACTTTATTTCTATGTGCTTAGTCCTACTATGAGAGACAGGATTATTTGCAATAGAAATGGCACTAGTAGAATCACAAAATAAAGGTGTTCTACTTGAATATCATAATCTTCTAGCTGGTGTTGTATCCATAGTAGTTGTGCACAGCAGCTTCCTGCAGCAACATACTCTGACTCAGCTGTGGTGATAGCCACATTGGTCTGCTTCTTGCTACTCCATGACACCAGCCTTCCACCTAGAAATTGACAGGTACATGTGGTACTCTTTCTATCTTCCTTGCAGCCTGCAAAATCTGCATCTGAATAACCTGTCAGTTCAAAATCTCCATTCCTAGGGTACCAAAGGCCTAGATAAGGTGTGCCCTTAAGATATCTCAAAATTCTTTTGACTGCTATCAAATGAGATTCTTTAGGGCAAGCTTGGTACCTAGCACAGACACATATAGCATACACGATATCTGGTCTACTAGCAGTCAAATACAGTAGGGAGCCAACTATCCCTCTATACAAAGTTTCATCTACAAGTTTCCCTGCATCATCTTTGCTTAGAGACATTGTTGACCCCATAGGAGTTTTCATGGTAGTGGATGTTTCCATACCATACTTCCTTATCAACTCTAGGGTGAACTTAGACTGACAAATGGATAATCCATCTTCAGTCTGTCTAACTTGGAGACCCAAGAAGAACTTATGTTCCCCCATACTGCTCATTTCAAATTGTCCTTGCATTAGTTTTTTCAAACTTCCTGCAAAGACTACTTTCTGTAGACCCAAATATGATGTCATCTACATATATTTGGACTAAGATAATCTTGCCTCTGGATTCCCTAAGGAATAGAGTCTTATCTATTTTCCCCCTTGTGAATTTGTTCTCAATGAGGAAACTAGACAGGGTTTCATACCAAGCCCTAGGGGCTTGTTTTAACCAATACAAAGCCTTCCTAAGTCTATATACATAATCAGGTTTAAGAGAATCTACAAACCTGATGGCTGCTCTACATAGACTTCTTCCTTCAGGTTTCCATTCAGAAAAGCTGAGTTAACATCCATTTGATATACCTTAAATCCTTGATAAGTTGCATAGGCAAGGAACATCCTTATTGCTTCCAGTCTTGCTACTGGAGCAAAGGTTTGATCAAAATCAATACCTTCTTCCTGCCTATATCCTTTTGCAACTAGTCTAGCTTTATTCTTTATAATAATTCCATTCTCATCCAACTTGTTCCTAAAAATCCACTTAGTTCCAATAATGTTGTGGTTCTTTGGTTTAGGAACTAGCTCCCAGACCTTGCATCTTTTGAACTGGTTCAACTCCTCTTGCATGACCTCAATCCAATGAGGGTCTAGGATTGCTTCTTCAAATTTCTTTGGCTCTACTTGGGATAGAAAGCTGGAGTAGAGAACTGAACTTAGATTCCTGCTCCTTGTTTGTACCCCTTGTCTGAGATCTCCAATAATTTGATTGGCTGGATGATCTTTTAAATGCCTATTTGCTGGAGGCAGCCTGTCTTCTGGTTGTACACCTTCAGCTTCTTCATTCAACTGCACCTTTTGGTCTTCTTCAGCAATAGGAGTATCTTGTACTCCCCCTGGACAACATCCACCATCTTCCACTTGCTGACTTGCAGAAGAACCTTCTGTTAAGGTAAGCTTGTCCATCTTCTCAGTTACACCTGTGGAGCTGTAAACACTACTTGGTAATTCATTGTTAATGAGCCTTGCTTCATCAAAAACTACATGAACTGACTCTTCTACAACTTGAGTAATCAAGTTGTAGACCCTATAAGCCTTACTGTTGTTGTTGTACCCAACAAAGATTCCCTCTTGGGATTTGGCAGCAAACTTGGTTAGATAAGACTTACCATTGTTAAGGATATAACACTTACAACCAAAGATCCTGAAATAGGATAGATTTGGTTTTCTGCCCTTCACAATCTCATAGGGGGTATTCTTGTGGCTCTTGGTGATAATAGCCCTTTTGATCACATGATAAGCAGTATTTACTGCCTCAGCCCAGAAATATTCTGGGAGAGAAGTGTCACTCAATAGGGTTCTACCAGCCTCTATCAAGGTTCTATTTTTCCTTTCAGCAATACCATTTTGCTGAGGTGTTCTTGGTGAGGAAAATTCCTGAAAAATTCCAAACTCTTCACACAATTTTGTCATACTTTCAGACTGAAATTCAGTACCATGGTCACTTCTGATTTTGACCACTGTACTGTCCAATTCATTCTGAATTTGTTTAACAAAACTATACAAGATACTTGGAGTTTCAGATTTTTGCCTTAGGAAGAACACCCAGGAATACCTTGAGTAGTCATCAACTACCACAAATGTGTATACCTTCCTACCTAGGCTGTGAACTGGCATAGGACCAAAAAGATCCATATGCAAGAGGTATAGACACCTCACAGAATCCTTGTTATCAAGGCTATGAAAGGTGGATTTGGTCTGCTTGCCCTTTTGACAAGCTGAGCATATCCCATCCTTTATACACTTAACTTGAGGATCATTCCTCACTAACTCTTTGCTAAAGAGTTGACCAATTGTCTTATAGTTAAGATGAGCCAGCCTCTTGTGCCATTTAACACAATGTGAGACTTTCTCATCAGCTACAAGACAAATAGGAGAAATAATGTTCTCACACATAATGTCTAGACAATAGACATTTCTCTTTGTATATCTTGTCAGAATGATCTTTTGATCACTTGACCTTTTGATATGACAACCATCCTTGACAAATGAGATGTCATATCCTAAATCACTCAGCTGACTTATGCTAATGAGGTTATGTTTCAAACCCTTTACATAAGCCACTTGAGTAATTGTAATTTGGTTACTAGTAATGTTACCAAAGCCTTTGATGATCCCTTTTTCTGAACCACCAAAGGTAACTTTAGGCCCATCTTTGATAGATGTATAATCCTTCAGCAACCCCCTAGTTCCAGTCATGTGCCTGGAACATCCACTGTCCAAGTACCATATAGGGGCATGGCCACTTGAACTCACCTGCAAAACAGATTACTTAACCTTAGAACCCAAATAATTCTTGGGTCCTTGGTGCAGGTTAGTTTGACTTTTAACAAAACTACCTGTATCTCTTCTAGCAGGTAGTTTGTTACTCTCCTTGACACTTGAATTGTGCCAACAGTGTATGGCAAAGTGGCCTACCTTGCCACAACACCAGCACGCAAACCTGTTGTACCTTTGTTTTGGTACAACCCTGGCTGAAGTATCTACAACAGTCTTTTTGTTAAGTGCTGGGGCTTTGCCCTTAGATTTGGACCTAACTGTCCTGGCAGGTTTTGTAAACCCCAATCCAGTCTTACCCCAATCGTCCTTTAATTATATAGGATCTTTGAACCATACTAACAACTCTAGTGATCCGATGAATGAACTTCTACATGCTGGTATTCCTAATTTCACAAACAATGAGAGTTTGTATGAACAAGAATTACTTTATGATGATATCGGCGTAAACACACATTTTGAGAATCCTCAAGCTCCCATTAATGCAGATGCAAATAATTTATACACCACTCTCTTAGAGGAAAATAACCCATTATGGGAAGGATGTCAAGAGTACACAAAATTATCCTTCTTATTGAATCTCCTGCATATTAAGACACTTGGAAATTAGAGTAGTGTACATTTTGATATGTTGTTGAAAGTTCTACAAGGAGCAGTGCCAGACGGATATAAATTAGTGTCGGCTAACTATCGTGAGGCCAAGAAAGACACATCTAAATTGGGCCACAAATATATTAAGATTGATGCATGTGAAAATGATTGTTCATTATTTTGGGAGTTACATAAAAATGACAATTTTTGCCATATATGTGGACAATCACGATGGGTTGATGTACAAGACGATCAATTGACTCACCGATCGAGAAAACGTAAGCAACCAGATGCGAGCATTGTGAAGAAGACACCCAAAAAGTTTTTCGGTATTTTCCATTGAAAGAACGTTTGGAGCGACTATTTCTTTGCAAGGAAACTGCTGAGATGATGCAGTGGCATGCTAAAGATCTTAATCATGACAGTTTAATGCATCACCTTAGAGATAGCTTAGCATGGAAAGAATTTGATCAACGCCACAAAAAGTTCTCATATGATCCTCGAAATATTCGTTTAGGACGTGCTACTGATGGATTCAATCCATTTGGTGATCTTAGCAGCACACATAGTACGTGGCCAATTATGCTAGTGATATACAATGTGCCACCTTGGGAGTGCATGAAGAAAAGATCTATTATCATGTCGGGTTTGATACCCGGGCCAAATATGTCAGGAAATAATATCGATGTGTATCTACAACCATTAATAAAAGAGTTGAATGAGTTATGGGAAGTGGGGGTAGAAGTGCTTGATGTTTTAGATGGAAAGAAATTTACACTACACGCAGCACTATTATGGACTATTAGCGATTTTCCCGCGCTTGGTAATCTATCGGGATGGAACACACATTCGAAACTTGGATGTCCATCATGCGGGTTGGACACTCAATCATGTTGGCTAAAGAATAGTCAAAAAACTATTTATCAGGCTCATCGTTGATTCTTGCCAGTTGATCATCCATATCGGAAAGCAAGAAAGTTTGGTCGACATAAAATACGTATCTGTAGTAAAAAACCTCCTAATGGACGAAGAGTATCAGAGGAAACCCAACATCTTCATGTTGTGTTTGGTAGAGAAAATAATTCGGGAGGACCTACTAAGTATTGGAAAAAAAGAAGTATATTTTTTGACCTTCCATATTGGAAGACCAATTTACTTCGTCATTGTCTTGATACGATGCATATAGAAAAAAATGTGTGTGATAATATTTTGAACACTATATTGGGTGACCCAATCAAATCCAAGGATAATGTGCGCACTAGAAGGGATTGCAAGGATCTCGGGATTCTAAAACATCTATGGATCCAAGAAAGAGATGATGACACAGAGATTATTCCTCCAGCTTGCTTCACCATGAGTAAGATGGAGAAAGATATCTTTTTAGGAATGATAAAGTCATTACGAGTTCCTAATGGATATGCCTCCAATATATCACGCTGTGTTAAACCGAAGCAATGAAAAATACAAGGCTTAAAGAGCCATGATAATCATATTATAATGCAGCAATTGTTGTCGATTGGTTTACGATCAGTGTTACCAAGGCATATAGTGACACCATTGATGGAGGTTTCCATGTTCTTTAGAGAATTATGTTCCAAAAAACTAAATGTTTCTGATTTGCTGAAGATTGAAGATCGCATTATAGTGGCTTTATGTCAACTTGAAATAATTTTCGCCCCTTCATTCTTCACTGTGATGATTCATCTCATGGTTCATCTTTCACAAGAAGCTATTTTGGGTGGCCCAGTACAATTTAGATGGATGTATCCCATCGAGAGGGAACTTGGACATTATAAAAAATATGTACGAAATAGAGCAAAACCAGAAGGATCTATAGCAGAGGGTTATATAGCGGAAGAGACTTTGACATTTTGTTCTCGGTTCTTAGAAGGGATAGAGACTCGATTTAATCGACCAAGTCGTAATAGTGCAAATTCTACGTCTCTAACTCCAGCATTTAGGATGCTTCCACAAGTTGGGAGTGCAACAAGGGGCGCTGTCTTGAAGGCACTAGATCCAATTAGCATTATGCAAGCTCATCGATATATTTTGTTCAACTGTGCAGAGCTTGAAATTTTTCGAAGGTAAGTTTTAATAAACTTTAAAACCATGATAAAGATTATTTATTCTTAAAATGTGCATTAATTAATATTATTTTAATAGCGAACTTCGAGAGGAATTGAAGAATCGCCACAACCCCTATGTATTGATGTGGACCGCTTGGAGAATCTACTTCATAAAGAATTCTCAGAATGGTTTAAACAAAGAGTAAGAATCGTCATATGCATGTACATTAATTTGCGCATGTTTGTGCTCGTACCTAGATATACACATGAATTATGTTTCCATTTTATCATAACATGTTAATCGTGATGGTGCAATTATTGATGACGCTCAATTACGACAATTAGCCCTCGGACCAAACTCTATTGTTCGTAGCTACAAATGATATAATATAAATGGGTTTTCTTTTCGAATTGTAGGCAGTGAGATTCACAAGAGGACGCAAAATAGTGGAGTTGAAGTTATGTCTAATCATGTTGGGCTTCAAGAGGATATCAATTATTTTGGTAGAATAAATGAGATCATAGAGCTGGATTACTTTGACTTTGCTAAAATGATGCTTTTTAAATGTGATTGGGTTAATCCTGCAAAGAATGTGGGAGTGAAGAAAGATTTATATGGTTTTACATTGGTTAATTTCACATATTTGATACATACAGGAGCAGCACTTGAACTTGACCCATATATATTTCCTTCTCAAGCAAGAATGGTTTATTATATTCGTGATCCTAAACAATCAAATTGGGAATTGGTCATGAGGATGTTACCACGAGATGAGTATGAAATGGGAGAATTTGAAGCTGGAAGTGTTGATGATCATGGAAACTTCATTCAATGTGTTAATGATGACATACACAATATTCAAAATTTATATCAAGATGATGATGAAGACACTGAGATGATTAGAACAGATGTTTAACCTACAGTTGTGCAAAGAGAAGCCAATTTATAATCACCAAGTGAGTTGATTATGCCCATTCCATGACTACCAACATAATAAACCTCTTTTTGCATCCTCTTGTCATTGTTGGAGATTTATCCTATCAAGGTAATTTCTTATTTTTCAATTATGTGTTGCTATTATGATTGATTTGTGCATCTTTTGTGCATCTATTATTTTAATTTCAATCTTAAAAAAATTTTGAGTGATTTTTCATTTTGATCTACCTGATGATTAATTTTTCTATATTAAGAGTATTACTAGTGTATAACAATGGACAAATCATGTTATCTTGCAAATATTTGATTTTGTTATGATGCAGATATTTGATGGCTCCTAAGAGAACATTTTCTCCAAGAAGATTATTTGTTTCAAGGGATAACTCTCTAGCTAAAGATCAACACAAAGGTGTTAGCGATGGACCTTATGTGAGCACTTCAAATGCCCACAAGGAACCACTACATGATCATACAACTACACATTATTTTTCAACAGATGAAAGCTCTGATGAGAATCAACATAGTGATCAAGAAGCTGTCAATCTTAGTTATGAAGTCCTAGAGACCGCAAGTAAACAATACATGTTTTTCTTTATATGATTTTCAATAAATGCAAGTAGAATAATCAAAGTTTTTGTATATGTAGGTACAAATAGAAGTAAAAAGATACGAGGAGTAACAAAATGTAAGGATATTCATCTTATGCCATCTGATAAAGTTATCTTATTGGAGAGAAACAAACATGGGCAATTTGTTGGAAGTGGCGCACCTCAACTTTCATCATTCTTAGGGACACTTGCACGAAATACATAATTATTTCCAATGACCCCTCTATCTTGGACGCATGTGTCCCAGTATAGCAAGGAAACTGCATGGAGTATGGTTAAGGTAAGTGTGTGCACATAAGCAAAAAAATATGATTTCATTGAATATAACAATAACTGTATAAGCTTAATGTTTTATTCATGCAGCAAAGATTTCTCGTATTTGAGACAGATAGAAAACTTATCATGGAAATTATAAGAGAAAGTTTTAGTAATTGGAAGTCAATTTTTAAAAAGCAATATTATGATTCATTGGGTACTCCGGAAGCACTTATTGCACGAGGTGGTCCTACAGATATGCCGGAGATCCAATTTGTTGACATTGTGAAATATTGGTATTCTGCAAAAGGAAGGGTATTATAACTTTATTTTTTTATTCTTCCAACTGTTTGTATAAATTTCCAACATATTAAAAGTTTGAGAGTATAACTTTTTTGATGTCGCAGATTATAAGTGAAAAAAATAAAGTATGTCGCCAAAAAAATACTGGTGCACATACTCTTGGACGGATGACCCTTGCTAATCGAAAGAAAGACTTGGTATACATATATACATATATATAATATATATCTTTTTTGTTTCTTACTTTATTGCATAAAGCTAAATAGTTTATTTTTATAAGGAAATTGAATTGGGCAGAGAGCCAACTCGCATTGAATTATTCTTAGATAGTCGCACAAGCAAGAAAAATGGGAAAACTTTGGTGAATGATGATGCAATATCAAAAAAGTACGTGTTTCATTCTTTAGCTTAATTATTTGAACATTTAAATAATATCCAAATTGTTTAATTAAGATTTCATTTGTGTACTTTTTTCTAGGTTGCCCTGGACAAGGCTATAGACGAACAAATATCGCAGCATCCTCCCGACGCACCAATAAATGAAATTCATGAAAGTGCTTTTAGGTAAAAAACATAACACTTTATTTCAATTTAGAGTATTGTACAATAAATTTTTATTTCTCTTTTAGATCTACATTTGGACCAGAATATTATGGCCGATGTCGTGGTATGGGAATGGGTGTCACTGCGATTCAGGTATACCCTGATTTATCACGCCGCGCAAGAACAACTAGTTTGAAACATACAAATCCAGAAGAGTTGCGGGAGATTGAACAATTGAAATTACAAATGTATATCATGCAAAAGACCATAGATCGTCTTCTGGATGATAGGTCACAGCAAAATTCTAGGATGATTCATCTGGAACATCACTGGGTCAAGGGATACATCTATCACCAGACCAAGTAATAATTGTGTTTAAATCAAGTTAATAATGCTTGGATTAATTAGAATTGTTTTATAAATATTTATTATGTGTGCAGTTCTTGAGAATGATGGATTCTATTCAAAGATCAAATATAAATGAGACTACCCCTAACAACACCTCAACACCATCTCCTACTACAAATATCAATTCGAATCAAGGTTTGGTTTCTCGCTTCTTCTATTTATTTTTGAGATTCAATTGAGTGAAAAATGATTATGATATTCAATTTTACCCTTTGTAATGACTTTACATTGCAAGGTGTAACAATCATGAAATTTTTATTGGGTCTCTTAAATAAGCCTGTGCATACCTAATCTCATTAATATTTCGCAATTGTCGTTATTTGCCATAAGTTATTTTATGCAAACTTTGCATGTGGAACTACTTAAGAACGTTAAGATTCAAATCGCAAGTGCAACAGAAATTCCCTCTTGAAACTTCGTTAATAACTTTAAGACAGTAATCTGCTGAGAGATTGAGAGTGTAATGAACTGCGATGGAATGTCTTCATCGTCGCCACTGAGTTTGAGAATTTACATTACATCAAACCATTCTTTATTTTCAAATGGATAATGGGCCTGCCCATAAGGCATAGATCCACTTTCAAACCAGCAATCAAATACATCTTCAATTCTCCTTATCATTAATTTACCGGTTGGATCAGAAGGATTTTTGTGAGTTAAGTGATCGATGTAGGACCTATGTAAATCAATTATTTTTACTCCAAAATATTCTTCTAATTCTTGTATTGAACCATATATATCAATTTTAGGATAGGCTGGATCATCTGATTTCCATATAGGTAAAGGTGTGCCCCAAAATCTATTGCAGCTAATTGATCAATCTTTAGAATTTTCTAACCATTTACCAAATAAATTATCTTTCACATGGAAAGGGATCCAATTAATTTGCTGATTAAGTTCTACCATCCTATCTTTAAATTGGGTGACCTCTACGTACCCGGAAGGTACAGCCTTATAGATAAGAGGAGTATCTATCCGCCAACAATGGGGATAATTATGAATTAGTATACAGATGCTTTAGAAGCATTTAATGAAGTTATTGATCGAGATTCTAAAGATGATCATGCTTGCCATCGTAAAGGTGCTATACTCTCCAAGCTGAGTCCGTATAAAGAGGCTCTGGAAGCCTATGTTAACATTTTACATAGCACACTCCAAGATGATAAGGCTCTACAAACTTGCAAGGATATTATTAAGCAGTTAATATCAAGGAAATAGTGCAAGTATCTCTGATACCAAGTTATCACAGACCATGCATAGGATTGGGTCACAGGGTGGGATGCAATGGACGAAGGAGATGAGGAAGGTACGGTGTGATGTTTTCCCCGAGATCCTGTTGTCGACCAATGGGTTGAGGTATTGGAGCGTTCTTGCAACATTTGAAGCGGGGGCATCATCGGAAGAACAAAGACGGAGGAATGTACCCGTCACATGGGCTAAAGGCAAGTTGCGACAACCAAGTTTGGAGGTCCTCGGTGCGTCTGTATGCAGACTCATGGGATGCGGCTGCATCCTGTGCGTAGAACTCCCTTCACTGTTTTTCAGCTCACGTGCATCTGAGCAGTCTTCTTCTTGTTTGATGCACATGTGCGTCCTACGAGAGCAGAAGTGGGAGAAGCCCGGTGTTGGCACTAGTGGGAGAGGTGCTCGACTCTGATGGGCTACTGCCGTGCTTGGGATGAAGGGGGGAAAGAGTGGGAGCCCTAGACCTCAATGAACCAAGAACTGAAATTATTATTACAAGCCCGATCTCAACGAGAGCCCAAATATAAATACAAAGTCCAATGTAAATCAAGTGTGTGCGGTTCATACCAACCCGTGCTGTAAATAGATGCAGATTAATTAAATTGACAAAAAAGTAACAAATAAAATCAATGAAAAAAAGATAGAATTGCAACATGGTCAAGCTCCGTCGACCCGGCCTCTTCTTGCATCTGATGAACGTTCATGACACCCACAAGGATTCACAAGGACCCAATTTTAGATTTAAGTGTCGATTTCACACAACCTTTTCTTCATGCTAGCGAAGTGGGTTAGCTGACCTCTCGGAAACCATAGATTTACCTGGCATGAAACTCATGAAAACAATCAATCATTAATATTTCTTGTCTTGAGACTTGAGTATCCAGCAAAAGCTTTCACCATCCGCTTAAAGCTATCCAATGGATAAGCATTGGATAACATCCCAGCTTGGTATTGACAAACACAAAAACAAGCACTCACTCATGCACACACACAGACACACAATTTGACTTCCTGGCACAAACTGCTGGACCAGAAGTTTGGCACAATCTGCTGGACCAGCAGTTTGGCACAAACTACTGGCAGCAGTTTGTGCCAAACTACTGCCAGCAGTTGTGCAAACTTCTACCAGCAGTTTGTGGCAAAATGCTGCCAGCAGTTTGTGCCAAACTGCTGGCAGAAGTTTGGGGGGGGGGGGGGGGGGGGGGGGTCCCCGAAAACTCGCTACGCGGGGATGCTTTGTCCACATGGCTGCCTTTTTTTATCTATCTAACTTGAAAATGTCTACTT
Source organism: Platanthera guangdongensis (assembly GCA_039583875.1). Classification (NCBI taxonomy): domain Eukaryota; kingdom Viridiplantae; phylum Streptophyta; class Magnoliopsida; order Asparagales; family Orchidaceae; genus Platanthera; species Platanthera guangdongensis. Next base: position 57,999,626 of record CM077167.1, on the reverse strand, counting down.
ACCATACCTACGATCAAAACAAGTCCTCAACTTGATAGTTGTGGTGCTTAAATTGTGTAGATCTAGCATAAGATATTGTGATGCAAACATAAGCTTTGGTACTAAATCAGCTTTAGAAAAGGATAAGATTTTGGCTGTCTAGTGTAGATCTAACATGCCTTGAAGAAAAATTGTAATAATCATGAATATCTTAGGAAAATAGCTATCATTCAATGACACTAAAGTAGTCATCCACTGACAGTACCGACGACGAACATGATTCCTCTACCACTGTACATGTCATTGTAGCCTTTCGAGACTCGTGGAGTGTCTTGTGACTTTAATCTTTCTCTTTTAATGTTGTGATGGCCTAGGTGCCATAGAGTTTTGATTTTGGATGCATTGGATGGAAACATCAATCAATAATATTTCTTGTCTTGAGACTAGAGTATCCAGCAAAAGCTTTCACCATCCGCTTAAAGCTATCCAATGGGTAAGCATTGGATAACATCCCAGCTTGGTATTGACACACAAAAGCAAGCACTCACTCACTCGCACGCACACACACAATTTGACATGCTGGCACAAACTGCTGGACCAGCAGTTTGGCGCAAACTGCTGGCAGCAGTTTGGCAAACTGCTGGCCAGCAGTTTGTGGCAAACTGCTGGTAGCAGTTTGTGGCAAACTGCTTGTAACACCTCCCCTGTAATGAACGTATAATATGGGTCCGGCCGGGGCCCCACAACATACGGACGCCACAGCTTTAGTATTGAAGTTGATATAGCTACCCACACTCAAAACTCTTTGCACAACACAGCGGAAACAGAACAGGACTAGAAGTTATCCACCACTAAAGAGTAAAACAAATGGCCTTAAGGCCTTACATCAAATGTCCAAAAGAGAATAATACATCAATCATGAATGTGCTCAGCACTCCTAGTCTACCTCGGCATGCAAGCCGGACAACAAGAGTCTCAAACATAACAACTCATAAGTAGGGCTACAAAAGAGAAAACACTTCATGAGGCTTAGGCCTTTCTGGCCGGCGAGCTAGCTCCTGCATGCGATCCTTGCCCTGAAAATTTATTAGTAACGTGGGTCAGCAAAGGCTGACCTCAAACTGTGCAACAACACATCTCCTCCCGGCCGCCCCTAACGGACCCCGGGGTACCCCTCCAACCTGCAAGTTAGCACTTCGTAGGCAATAATCATAAGCAAGAAAATCAACTATGGAAAACAGGCTTGGATGTCACATACATCATACATGTTCTCTACTGGTTGAGCATAATATAAAAAGGGCCTACTTATGCAATCATGTATGCAATAACCCGGGTTTCACCCAGGGCACCCTAACTCGTATGCATCTAGCACATCATCACATCATATGGGTTCTCATTGATTCCCCATTGGCATAAAGCCGTAAACAAAGGGGTCACCATTTCCGCCAACGGCTCACAGGCCGCCTCATGGAATTCTTGTCAAGGCCCCACCCGCTCAAGGTCTCAAACCCCGGGCTTGCCTACAAGCTCTGACGTCTCATGTCAGGATTCCAACAAACACAAAACTGACTGATTCTAAGAAGCCTTGCCGGACCCCACCCGCTCATGGCCCCATTGCCCGGGTTTGTCCTCATGCTTGGCATTCTCGTCAGTCACACAGAAGGGGACTAGTCTCGCCGGGACACTCTCCACACATGGCGTGAACGTCACGGGATAGCCAGCCGACCACGGAGGCCTAGCCACGCCTTGGCACAACATAAACCAAGACAAATCCAACCTAGTCCCTCATTTGTACTGCAGCGTTTCCGCGCACCAAGGAAAACATCTCCAACTCGCGCGGAGCTAACCTTGTCCACCAAGGAAAAACATCTACCGCCGCGAGGAGCTAAACTTGTCCGGTTCCGACTACACGTACTCACTTGAGAAAAAGGGGAAAACATCACCACATCACAAACGACATCTTGCCGCAACAGAATCTCTACGAATCCTTAGCGTTTTTATGCAACATCAACGAGTCGGACTAACGGTCACGACAACGGCTTCACCCACCATGCCTAATCCACTAACGGAGCGGATCTCTAATGCAAAAATATGCCGGGGACGGACTCAATCAACCCGGAGGTTCCTCTTGAACCTTGGCAAACCAAAACCCCTCTCATTTGAGAGTTTGGTGCCCAAAAACTAGAAAGAAAGAAAAATAAATGATGCTAAGACATGCATCCTAAGACCGAGAGGAAAGGTGTCGTTACCTTCCGACTCCTCTTCCTTGCCACGGCAAAATGGCCGGATGGAAATCTTCGCAACGATCTAAGCTTCACGGATCCGGACTCGGCTCGCGATTTGGAGCACCGAAACTCCTCCTACAGCCCAAACTCTCCTTCTCCTTCTTCCATGTTCTCACTTCTCTCTAGATCTTTAGTAAGAGAAAGCTTGGAGAAGAATGAGGGTTTTCGACCCTATTCTCGGACTTAACTCCCCAAGAATAGTCCTGAACCGTCAGATCCTAAAATCTGGGAAAGAATGGCCACGATCCGCCTGGAAAATAAAAGACCTGGGCCGAACACGGCCTGGCACACGCCCGTGTCCAGGGCCGTGTGCCCCATTCTCCGTCTCAAATTGACGCGCCTGGAACAGCACACGGGCATCCGACACGCCCGTGTTCAACCCGACACGCCCGTGTCCCCAGTGACACGGCCGTGTGGTCAGCCGTGTGCCCCCATCGTCACGGCCCCGAAACCAACCCGAGAGGTGACACGGCCGGGGACACGCCCGTGTCCCAAGCCGTGTGCCAAGTCTCGGCACCCGTCGACAGGCTTTGTGTCGACACCGCGGAAAAACGTCGAACGAAAATCGTCGACCAAGCGGGATACGCCCTGTGACACGCCCGTGTCACAGGCCGTGTACCCCAGTCTCGACACTCGTCGAGCGAAAAGTATCGACACTTGGGCCGAGTGTCGACACGGCCTCGACACGCCCTGCGACACGCCCGTGTCGCAGGCCGTGTGCCCTGCTCTCGACACATTGTCGATCAAAAGTGTCGACACTTGGGCCGAGTGTCGATACGGCCTCGACAAGCCCTGCGACACGCCCGTGTCGCAGGTCGTGTGCCCTGCTCTCGACACATTGTCGAGCGAAAGTGTCGACACTTGGGCCGAGTGTCGACACGGCCTCGACACGCCCGTGTCGCAGGCCGTGTGCCCTGCTCTCGACACAATGTCGAGCGAAAGTGTCGACACTTGGGCCGAGTGTCGACACGGCCTTGACACGCCCTGCGACACGCCCGTGTCGCAGGCCGTGTGCCTCCTGCCAGAAACCCAAAAATTTCCAGAACTGCAGACTGACCCTCTTGCAAAACTGGGGTGTTACAACTCTCCCCCACTTAACAGAATTTCGCCCCGAAATTTCAAATCAAAAGGGTACAAAACTTAAATTATACCTGACATGAAGAGTTCCGGATAATCTTCTAGCATGGCCTGTTCTCGCTCCCAAGAGAACTCCTCACGACCGCAGTTGTCCCAACGAACTTTCACGAGTTTAACTTCTTTACTCCGCAACTGCCGAGTCTCCGAATCCTCTATAGCAATTGGGAGGACTCGCGTCCTCAAGTCCTCCTCAATCGGCACCGATGCCGGCTCAATCACCACGCTAGCCTCCACCAAGGCTTTCCTCAAAACGGAGACGTGGAATACGTCATGCAACCCACTCAGCTCCGCGGACAACGCCAACTGATAAGCTGCTTCTCCCACCCGTTCAATAACTTCAAAAGGCCCCAAAAACCTTGGACTCAACTTTTTGAGTCGGCGAATCTGTGAGACGCCTTTGAACGGTTTGATCTTCAAATAGACCCAATCACCTACCGCAAATTCCAACTTCCGGTGACGAGCATTAAAGTATTTTGCTTGTCGGTCTTGCACCACCTTCATATGCTCTTGAATGGCCCGTACCAACTCACAAGCGTCCACTACCACCTCTTTTCCCAAAATTTTGGTGTCTCCCGCCTCTGCCCAAGACATTGGTGTTCGACACCGCCTCCCATACAAAGCTTCGTATGGCGCCATTTTTATACTCGCTTGAAAACTGTTGTTGTACGCGAATTCCACCATGAAGAGGTGATCCTCCCACTTTTTGCCGAAGTCAAGAACACACATTCTCAGCATATCCTCCATGGTACGGTTCGTTCTCTCCGTTTGCCCATCAGTTTGAGGATGGAACACCGTACTGAACTTTAGCTTCGTGCCCAAGCTCTTCTGAACCAATCTCCAGTCCTTGGACGTAAACCGTCCATATCGATCACTGACTATGCTCTTAGGAATTCCGTGCAGTCGCACAATGTTGCGAACATACAACTCCACCAGCTTCTCCACGCTGTCCTCTTTCCGGTTTGGGATAAAGTGAGCCACCTTGGTCAGGCGATCTATGATCACCCAAATAGCATCATTACCGTGCTGCGATCTAGGCAAACCATGCACAAAGTCCATGGAGATGTCATCAAATTTCCATTCAGGGATTGGAAGGGGCTTCAGGAACCCGCCCGGCTTCTGACATTCGGCCTTCACCAAGGCACAAGTTTGGCAATGATTCACGTACAAAGCTACGTCCCGCTTCAGCCCGGCCACCAAAAGGATTTCTTCATATCCAAGTACATCTTTGTACTGCCCGGGTGAATGGAGTACTTTGTGAAGTGAGCCTCAAACATCAACTCCTCACGGAGTTTGCCGAACTGCGGTATACAAACCCTTCCGTCCTTCCTCAGAATCCCATCGATCATCTCCCAGGCGCTGCTCTCGCCCGTTTGAGCCTCCAACACAAAAGGTTGAAACTCCACATCCAACTGAGTCGCTTCCCGAATGCGATCGGACAAGTCGTTCTGCACCTCAATCCAGTTCAACCAAGCCTCGCTGGACTCGCCTCTTGCAACACATTCCAAACCAAGGGACTCCCATTCCCGCACCAACTGCTCATCACGAGCTTCGATCCAATTCCCTTGTCCCGAGTACTTCCTACTCAAGGCATCAACCACCACATTGGCTTTACCTAGCGTATACTGAATTGCCACTTCATAGTCTCCAAGAAACTCAACCCACCTGCGTTGCCGCATGTTCAAGTCCTTCTGATCCAAGAGATACTTCAAGCTTTTGTGATCCGTGAAGATCTCCACCTTTGCACCATAAACATAATGCCGCCATATTTTCAACGCAAAAATTACCGCCGCCAACTCCAAGTCGTGGACGGGGTAATTCCTCTTATGAGGCTTCAACTGTCTAGACCCAAAAGCTATCACCTTCCCATGTTGCACCAAAACGCAACCCAAGCCGCATCCCGATGCGTCACTGAAGATCTGAAATCCCTCGGTCCCTTGCGGTAGACTTAGGATTGGAGCCGCCATTAGTCTCTCCTTCAGTGCCTCAAATGCTTGACTACACTCTTGAGTCCACACAAACTTATGATCTTTACGTGTGAGTGAGGTTAGGGGTAGAGCTATCCGCGAAAAATTCTCTACGAACCTTCTATAATACCCGGCTAGTCCAAGAAAACTTCGAACCTCCGCCACGGTCCTCAAGACTGGCCAATCTCTAATGGCTTCAACTTTTGTTGGGTCCACTGCCACCCCTTCCCCGCTAATTACGTGACCCAAAAATGGCACCTTCTCCAACCAGAACTCGCATTTGGAGAATTTTGCATACAACTCATTCTCCCTCAACACTTGCAGAACCATTCTCAAGTGGGTCTCATGCTCCACTTGCGATTTGGAATACACCAAAATGTCGTCAATGAAGACAACCACAAAAGAATCCAAGTATTACTAAAATACCTGATTCATAAGATCCATGAACACAGATGGTGCGTTTGTCAGCCCGAACGGCATCACCGTAAACTCAAAGTGTCCATACCTTGTACCAAAGGCAGTCTTGGGTATGTCCTCATCCCGAATTCGCAACTGATAATAGCCTGACTTAAAGTCCAATTTTGAATACACCACTGACCCTACCAATTGGTCAAACAAGTCATCTATCCGAGGAATCGGATATTTATTCTTGACGGTCAATTTATTCAGCTCTCGGTAGTCAATGCATAGCCGCATGCTACCATCTTTCTTCTTTACAAACAACACCGGCGCACTCCACGGTGAAGAACTGGGTCTGATATACCCTTGCTCCAACAATTCCTGCAACTGTACTTTAAGTTCAGCCAACTCCTTTGGTGCCATCCTAAACGGAGGACGTGACACCGGCCTAGCCTCTGGCACTAACTCGATCGAGAAATCGATCTCCCTCCGAGGAGGCGCTCCAGGAAGTTCTTCCGGAAACACATCCTTGAACTCTACCACTACGGGCACTTCATCAATAGACAACTGGGAGAGACGAACCTCCAATAATGCTACAAGCGCTACACCACCCTGGTTAACCGCCCGCACCAACTGCATGACCGAAATCAGGGAACAGGCCACTCCACAAAGGCCCTCAAATTTGACTTATGCCTGCCCTTTTCTCCTTAAGGTCACCACCTTAGAAAGGCAATCAATACTGGCGCGCTGCTCTGCGAGCCAGTCCATGCCCAAGATGACATCGAACTCCACCAATGGCAAAATTGCCGCTAACAAAACAAAGTCAACTCCGTCTAGCTCCCAACAGATGCGCCCTTTGACCCCGGTGGTCATGGATGACCCATTGGGCATACGCACTTTCAACTCCGCATCCGCCGAGAAAGACTCAACTCCTATTCTCCGGATGAAGCTCTCCGCAAGGAAGGAGTGTGATGCTCCCGTATCAAACAATACCCTAGCGGGGTATCCGGAAACTAACACGAAGCCTACAACATAGACATCACACAAAAGTCTAAAAGGATGAAGCACAAAATTTAAACTTAAATTTTCTTCATACCTGTCATCACATCAGTCTGGCGGATCGCTTCCTGCTGTCCAAGGTTGTAGGCCCTTGGTTGCACCGGTTGGAACCGAGAAGCGCTCGACTCCGCCATCTTTCCTTTCTCTGCAGCACTGGGGCCGGAGCGCACAGTCTGCTCCTGCTTTGCCTCTTGCCCCGCTCCTCCTTGGGGACAAACACGAGCTATGTGCCCCACCTTACCGCAGTTGTAGCACGTCGGCGGTCCCCTAGAGTGAGAACCCCGAGGTGTCCAATTGCTCTTCTCACCAGATCTGGAAGTGTGAGGATTCTTCCTCCACCTACTCCCTTCAGACTTTCCATGAGATTGGGAAGGCTTCCCTTCCCCTTGCTTGGGAGTAAAACCCTTACGGCGTTGGGTTCGCTCCAAATCACTTTCCAAAATCCTGCCAGCCTCAACTAGTTCATTGAATCCGGCTCTCTTCATGGAGATGAGGGGTTGTCTTAAATTCTCCCTCAGCCCCTGGTAGAAGAGGTTATGCCTCTCTACGTCATCTGCCATAGTCGTTCCCGCATAACGACCCAACCGGGTAAACTCCTGCACGTACTCATCTACTGTCTTGTCTCGCTGTATTAAATGCAAAAACTGCCTCTGAAGGGCCAAACGTGTAGAAACTGGAATATACCTCTTTAGGAAAGCATCCCCAAACTCTTCCACCGACGGAGTGCGTCCCGGGAACTGGCGGCCGCTATGGCTCACCCACCATAACTTGGCATCTCCTTCCAACATGAAAGCCGCATACTCAGCTTTCTTTTCCTCTAGCATCTCTGCCGCCCTTAGAAGCTCTTGAATGCGAACCCACCAGTCCTCCGCATCCATTGGCGTACCCATTCCCTTGAATGACGGGGGATGGAAACTCAGGAAGTACTTCATGTGTCGGTCTCCATGTCCGACCACCGCCCTTTCCGCCAAAGGCTCCACTCGCCTGGCCTCTCCTCCTGGCACGGCAGTCGCCGTGTCCGGTGTGGCAGGGGTTGCCACCTGAGCTGCTGCTGCAGCCTGAGCTGCCACCATCGCTTCTGCAAGCATGCGGCAGAAGTCGCCCGGGTTTACGCCCGTGCCCAAAAGACCTGGAGCAGTCGCACTGCTCGCCGAAAGCTCTTCTCTTGCTCTCGACGTTCCCGCCTCGTTGCTTGCACTCTTCAAGAAACAAGAAACAAGGATACAGTCTCAAATCTCAAGACTTAAACATAAAGACACTCATGGTCCCGCGTTACTCTTATGTGGATAACTTCTCTACGCTTTGACCTTGAATCTAACCTCCCTCTGATACCAAATTGTAACACCTCCCCTGTAATGAACGTATAATATGGGTCCGGCTGGGGCCCCGCAACATACGGACGCCACAACTTTAGTATTAAAGTTGATATAGCTACCCACACTCAAAACTCTTTGCACAACACAGCGGAAACAGAACAGGACTAGAAGTTATCCACCACTAAAGAGTAAAACAAATGGCCTTAAGGCCTTACATCAAATGTCCAAAAGAGAATAATACATCAATCATGAATGTGCTCAGCACTCCTAGTCTACCTCGGCATGCAAGCCGGACAACAAGAGTCTCAAACATAACAACTCATAAGTAGGGCTACAAAAGAGAAAACACTTCATGAGGCTTAGGCCTTTCTGGCCGGCGAGCTAGCTCCTGCATGTGATCCTTGCCCTGAAAATTTATTAGTAACGTGGGTCAGCAAAGGCTGACCTCAAACTGTGCAACAACACATCTCCTCCCGGCCGCCCCTAACGGACCCCGGGGTACCCCTCCAACCTGCAAGTTAGCACTTCGTAGGCAATAATCATAAGCAAGAAAAGCAACTATGTAAAACAGGCTTGGATGTCACATACATCATACATGTTCTCTACTGGTTGAGCATAATATAAAAAGGGTCTACTTATGCAATCATGTATGCAATAACCCGGGTTTCACCCAGGGCACCCTAACTCGTATGCATCTAGCACATCATCACATCATATGAGTTCTCATTGATTCCCCATTGGCATAAATCCGCAAACAAATGGGTCACCATTTCCCCCAACGGCTCACAGGCCGCCTCATGGAATTCTTGTCAAGGCCCCACCCGCTCAAGGTCTCAAACCCCGGGCTTGCCTACAAGCTCTGACGTCTCATGTCAGGATTCCAACAAACACAAAACTGACCGATTCTAAGAAGCCTTGCCGGACCCCACCCGCTCATGGCCTCATTGCCCGGGTTTGTCCCCATGCTTGGCATTCTCGTCAGTCACACAGAAGGGGACTAGTCTCGCCGGGACACTCTCCACACATGACGTGAATGTCACGGGATAGCTAGCCGACCACGGAGGCCTAGCCACACCTTGGCACAACATAAACCAAGACAAATCCAACCTAGTCCCTCATTTGTACTGCAGCGTTTCCGCGCACCAAGGAAAACATCTCCAACTCGCGCGGAGCTAACCTTGTCCACCAAGGAAAAACATCTACCGCCGCGAGGAGCTAACCTTGTCCGGTTCCGACTACACGTACTCAATTGAGAAAAAGGGGAAAACATCACCACATCACAAACAGCATCTTGCCGCAATGGAATCTCTACGAATCCTTAGCGTTTTTATGAAACATCAACGAGTCGGACTAACGGTCGCGACAACGGCTTCACCCACCATGCCTAATCCACTAACGGAGCGGATCTCTAATGCAAAAATATGCCGGGGACGGACTCAATCAACCCGAAGGTTCCTCTTGAACCTTGGCAAACCAAAACCCCTCTCATTTGAGAGTTTGGTGCCCAAAAACTAGAAAGAAAGAAAAATAAATGATGCTAAGACATGCATCCTAAGACCGAGAGGACAGGTGTCGTTACCTTCCAACTCCTCTTCCTTGCCATGGTAAAATGGCCGGATGGAAATCTTCGCAACGATCTAAGCTTCACTGATACGGACTCGGCTCGCGATTTGGAGCACCGAAACTCCTCCTACAGCCCAAACTCTCCTTCTCCTTCTTCCTTGTTCTCACTTCTCTCTAGATCTTTAGTAAGAGAAAGCTTGGAGAAGAATGAGGGTTTTCAACCCTATTCTCGGACTTAACTCCACAAGAACAGTCCTGAACCGTCAGATCCTAAAATCTGGGAAAGAATGGCCACGATCCGCCTGGAAAATAAAAGACCTGGGACGAACACGGCCTGGCACACGCCCGTGTCCAGGGCCGTATGCCCCATTCGCCGTCTCAAATCGACGCGCCTGGAACAGCACACGGGCATCCGACACGCCCGTGTTCAACCCGACACGCCCGTGTCCCCAGTGACACGGCCGTATGGTCAGCCGTGTGCCCCCATCGTCACGGCCCCGAAACCAACCCGAGAGGTGACAAGGCCGGGGACACGCCCGTGACCCAAGCCGTGTGCCAAGTCTCGGCACCCGTCGAGAGGCTTTGTGTCGATACCGTAGAAAAACGTCGAGCGAAGATCGTCGACCAAGCGGGACACGCCCTGTGACACGCCCGTGTCACAGGGCGTGTACCCCAGTCTCGACACTCGTCGAGCGAAAAGTGTCGACACTTGGGCCGAGTGTCGACACGACCTCGACACGCCCTGCGACACGCCCGTGTCGCAGGCCGTGTGCCCTGTTCTCGACACATTGTCGAGCGAAAGTGTCGACACTTGGGCCGAGTGTCGACATGGCCTCGACACGCCCTGCGACACGCCCGTGTCGCAGGCCGTGTGCCCTGCTCTCGACACATTGTCGAGCGAAAGTGTCGACACTTGGGCCGAGTGTCGACACGGCCTCGACACGCCCTGCGACACTCCCGTGTCGCAGGCCATGTGCCCTGCTCTCGACACAATGTCGAGCGAAAGTGTCGACACTTGGGCCGAGTGTCGACACGGCCTCGACACGCCCTGCGACACGGCCTCGACACGCCCTGCGACACGCCCGTGTCGCAGGCCGTGTGCCTCCTGCCAGAAACCCAAAAATTTCCAGAACTGCAGACTGACCCTCTTGCAAAACTGGGGTGTTACACTGCTGGGCAGCAGTTTGTGGCAAACTGCTGGGCAGCAGTTTGTGGGAAACTGCTGGGCAGCAGTTTGTGGCAAACTGCTGGGCAGCAGTTTGTGGCAAACTGCTGGGCAGCAGTTTGTGGCAAACTGCTGGGCAGCAGTTTGTGGCAAACTGCTGGGCAGCAGTTTGTGGCAAACTGCTAGGCAGCAGTTTGTGCAAACTGCTGGGCAGCGACAGCAGTTTGGGAGGGGGGTCTTTCCCGGAATCTCGCTACGCGGGGATGCTTTTTCCACAGGGATGTCTTTTTTTATTTATCCAACTTGAAAATGTCTAATTACCATACCTACGATCAAAGCGAGTCCTCAAATTGATAGTTGTGGTGCTTAAATTGTCTTGAATAGCATCAAATTAGTTTTTCTTTAAATTGCATCTACCTTTTATTTATGATTTGAAGATATTATGATGCAAACATAAGTTTTGATACAAAATCAGCTTTAGAACAGGATAATATTTCTGCTGTCTAGTGGAGATCTAACATGCCTTGAAGAAAAATTGTCATAATCATGAATATCTTAGGAAAACAGCTATCATTCAATGACACGAAAGTAGTCATACACTGACAGTACCGACAACGAACATGATTCCTCTACCACTATACATGTCGTTGTAGCTTTTTGAGACTCATGGAGTGTCTTGTGACTTTAATATTTCTCTTTTAATGTTGTGATGGCGTAGGTGCCATAGAGTTTTGATTTTGGATGCATTGGATGGAAACATCAATCATTAATATTTCTTGTCTTGAGACTTGAGTATCTCGCAAAAGCTTTCATCATCCGCTTAAAGCTATCCAATGGGTAAGCATTAGATAAAATCCTAGCTTGGTATTGACACACACAAAAGCAAGCACTCACTCACACGCGCACACACACACAATTTGACTTGCTGACACAAACTGCTGGACCAGCAGTTTGGCACAAACTGCTGCCAGCAGTTGGCACACACTACTGGACCAGCAGTTTGCACAAACTGCTGCCAGCAGTTTGGCACAAACTGCTGCCAGCAGTTTGCACAAACTGCTGCATGCAGTTTGGCACAAACTACTGCCTGCAGTTTGCACAAACTACTGCCAGTAGTTTGCACAAACTGTAGGCAGCAGGTTGCACAAACTACAGGCAGCAGGTTGCACAAACTGCTGCCAGCAGTTTGGCACAATCTGCTGCCAGCAGTTTGGCACAATCTGCTGCCAGCAGTTTGGCACAATCTGCTGCCAACAGTTTGGCACAATCTGCTGCCAGCAATTTGACACAAACTGCTGGCTGTAGTTTGCACAAATGGCTAGCTGCAATTTGTGCCTAGTTTGGCACAAACTACTGCCAACTGGTGCTGTTGCCACAAATTTAGTTAAAACTACTACTAGCATTTTATAGATACATATTGTGGGCTCTTTATATTTTCTTTTTCACATTATTATACTGTTTGTTTTCAAGTTATTTATGTTAACCTTACATGCAATTAGAATAAATATTTAATCTTGTGTTTCAATTTTATTTGTTATGCAGGCAATTGATCAATTATATTTGTTATGCTTACAGTTTGAAAAGATGATGTCGGAGATGGTGTACAAATGAAGTTGAATGCTCATCATGCTTGTTTCAATGTCAATGAAGCTAACGATGAAGAAAATTTTGAAGGCTCATAGTGCTTGTTTTGTTTCAGTTGTTTTTTTTTTGTATTGAAAACAATGTATATATTGAATGATTATGTTTTTTTTTTCAAGTTATGCTACTTGAAACAAGTTTGTTTATCATTAATATGATCTTTTGCATGTTTATACAATTCAATAATAATGATGAATTGGACATGTTGCAAATCTTTTTCAATATATCTTAGTATTACTCTCAAAAATATTTAAAATATGAAAAATAATATATTAAAAATAATATTTATAATTTTAATTAACATTTTAGATGCTAAATTAATTTTTAGAGTTTAAATTATCATAAATTTCTATTTTTTTAATTTTCTTTCCTTAAAATTTTAAAATGTTATAATAGATTTTTAATTGTGTCGACGTTTTGTAGAAAAAATCGTGGTAGAATTTTTATTTTTTGACGTTTTTTGAAAGTGTCACGATAGAACAATCAATCATGACATTTTTTTGAAAAAGTGTCGCGATAGAACAACTGTCAATTATGACATTTTTTTGGAAAAATGTCACTATAGAGCAATTGCCAAGCATGACGTTTTTTGGAAAAAATATCACGATATAGTACATTCCAATCACGACGTTTTTTTTTGAAAGCGTCACAATGAGCTACGGTGACGGCCGCAATCGTGACGATTTAGTGACGTTTTTATAAACATCACAAAAACTATCGTGACGCTTTAAAATCGTCACAAAAGTTATAAAAAACGACCCTATATAGCGACTTTGTTGTAGTGGTAGTTGCTTGTTTATTTTCTGTGCTTCGCTCGTACAATTTTTTATTCCGCAAGAAGACCCACAACTCACTTATTCACCCCCTCTAGGTGATTTAGGTAGATAACTAAAATATTTTCATTTGGTATCAGAGGGAGGTTGTTCATCAAAAGGTTAACACCTTGAACAGATTTGCCCCTAGTTCTCTTAAGAATATACAAGCATGGACAGAGTCAAGGATTTTGCTAAGCTTCCCATATGCACTACAACAAACTTCCCCATGCGGAAAGAAAGGGTGAAGTTGTTCATGGAAGCAGTGGATCCAAGGATCTTCATGATAGTGGAAGAAGGCCCCTACATTCCTATGATGGCCTCCACTATTGATCACACAAAGAAAGTACCAAAGAAGTTGATGGATCTTGATAAGGATGAGATTGCACTTGTCTCTCTAGACAAGAAGGATAAAAATATTATCGCATGTGCAGTCGATGATTCTATGCTTCAAAATCTCATTCACTACAAATCTGCCAAAGAAATGTGGCAGTCACTGATCGTGTTGATGGAAGACACCGAAGAAGTGAGGGATGACACAAGATCCCTTTTGACCAGAAGTATGAGTCCTTTAGGCATGGCCCGAAGGATAACACAACATATACTTTTGAAAATTTCTTCAAGATCATCAACGGCCTAAGGAACTATGGCCGAGTCTTCGCCAATGGAGAACTAAACGATAAGCTCCTAAGATCCCTAACAAAGGAATGAGACAACAAAGTTTATTCCATAAGGGAGTTTGGAAAGCTAGCTGAGACTGATCCTCAGAACCTCTTCGGGAAGCTGGTATCATATGAGCTTCAAATAAATACAAGGAAAGTTGAAGAAGAGGGGAGAAGATCCTCATCGAAGGAGAAGTCTGTCGCACTAAAGGCAGACAACTCAAGGAAGGTTAAAGCTGCATCACCTGCTCCTGCATAAGAAGAAAGTGAAGAAGAAGCCTTAGAGTCGAACACCTCAGGCTCTGAACTATCAGATGGAGAGTTCTCTCTACTCTCTAGACAATTCAAAAAGTTCCTAAGAAAGAAGAAGAAATGGAAAGGCAAAGACTTCTCCTCCAAAGATCACGTCACGATGGTGATCGTTATAAGAAAGGCTCAAGTAGCCATGACAGGTATAACTCTAAACCAAACAAACATATTTCATCTGACAATGTTTGTTATTGTTGTAATAAGCCATGACATGTAATTGTTGACTTCCCGCACAAGAAGAAAGAGGGTGGAAGAAGAGAAGAAAATAAATCCTCGTATAAGAAAAAGAAATCTGAAAGAAGCCTAGTAGCCAAGAAAGCCAAGACTTTCAGTGACTCTGACTCATCTAAGTCAAGTGAGGAAGAGGAAGCCTACTTTAGGCTGATGGCACAGACAGATGAGAAGAAGAACCCCAGTATACTGGGAAGGTAAACTCTCACACCCCTCTTATAATCTGATGTTTCAGACCATGATCATGAGGACTGCTCTTCTAATGATGAGTCTGAACTCATGATTCAATACAAGGAATTGATCAAAGCCTATGACAAATGTCAAAGAGTCGCTAGAACTCAGGCCAAGGAGATCAAATGTCTCAAGGATTAGGAGAGCACTTTGAGAGAAGAAGTCGCAAAGATGGACTCACTAAGAGAGGAATTCGATGACACAATCGAAGAATACAATAAGTCTCTTGACCACCTTAACTTGAAAGAGAAAATCATCAAGGAATTGAAATAACAACTTGCAGCTGAAAAGAAACTGTTTGAAAGTTTCTCCAAGCCCGAGACAGTCCTTCTAATTGTTGCTGAATTCTCCGCTCAGACCAAATGTTCTGGCTTAGGCTATCAAGATGCTCCTAGTAAATCTTCTAGGAGGAATAAAGCTCGGAGAAAGAATAAGGCTGGCAATAAAGCTTTAGCCTAGGAAAAAGGGAAGGCCCCTCTTGATCAAACATCGTTTAAGAAGGTCATCTTCCCAACAAAAGAGTTTGACCTTGATTCATCATACAGACACTTTGCCAGGCCTACTTGTGGAGAGCCTAAGTCACGATACTAAGGATGGACCCGTCTCCAAAACTTTGGTGAGAGTGTATTCAAGGCACCTTATGAGGAAGTTCAAATGAAGTACTATGATCCATACGTTCATGGCCATAATGTGAAGAAGGAACCAAAGGCCAAGCCAGTTGTACCCAAGGAAAAGGAGGTAAAAAAGGCGTGTGAATTTCATCTTCATGAGGCTTCTACCTCTAGATCAGCCGCCCCTGCAACACCATACATTCAAAAGGTCAAGCAGGAAACTTGGAAAATGTACAATATGTTTGACTGTTGGTGTTTCTTTAAAGTTGGTCATTTTGTTGTATATTGCTGGTTTAATCCCAGAAATTTTAAAACTTCTCTAGTTAATCATGTGAGGCAGACCACTCGTAAGGTTAACACTCCTAGGGGAGTAGACTGACAAATAACCAAGGACCCAAAAGTGTTTGGGTTCCTAAGGTAAACTGATTCTATTTTTGTAGGTATTTCCAAAGGCCAACAAAAAGCCTATCTGGTATTTGGATAGTGGATGCTCTCGGCACATGACCGGGACTCGAAGCCTACTTCAAAAGTACTCTCCAGTTATGAACGGGCCAAAGGTTATCTTTGGAGGTTCTGACAGGGGAATCACAAAAGGCTCAGTATGATCACTAACGGTAGTGTATCCTTCTCAAATGTGGCTTATGTTGAAGGATTAGAACATAATATTGTAAGCATAAGCCAGCTCTGTGATAAAGGATATATAGTATAATTTCATGCAGACAAGTGCTTGATCAAATCGGTGGATAACTTAAAAACAATTCTATCAGGCACTCGTAGTAGGAATATATTTTTGTTTGAATTTTATTTGTATAGACTCTTCTACACAAGTGTGCTTTTTGACAAAAGATAGTGTGTCTCTTGGTGACCAATGACACAAGAGATTAGCACATATAAATTATAAAACTATTAATAATTTATTTTCTCTTAATTTAGTATGTTATGCACCCAACGTTAAGTGTGTTGGACATAGACCTTATCATGCATGAGTAAAAGGCAAGCAAACAAGGGATACCTTTAAAAGTACTACTAGCAAAGATTCTCACAGGTGTTTACACTTAATTCATATGGACTTGTTTGGTCCCCTGCAAATTAGAATTTTGGGAGGTAAGGATTATACACTAGTTATTGTAGATGACTACTCTCATTTTGCATGAGTGTTCTTTCTAAAACACAAGTCAGATACTTTTGATATTTTCACTAATTTTGTCAGGCAGGTCCAGAATGAATACAACTGTTCAGTTGTCAAAATTAGAAGTGGCAATGGAATAAAGTTCAAATCTGGGGCCATGACAGAATTTTATGAAAACCTAGGTATCTTTCATGAGTTTTCCTCTCCTCGTACTCCTCAACAGAACGGAGTCGTTGAGAGAAGGAATAGAACACTCATAGAGGCCTGCAGAACCATGTTGAGTGATGTCTCACTACCAGAATACTTCTGGGCTGAAGCCGTCAACACTGCTTGTCATGTACAAAACAGAGCACTCATAAATAAGAACCATGATAAAACCCTTTATGAACTACTAAAGCGCAGGAAACCGACTATTGCATATTTTAGAATCCTTGGTAGTAAATGCTTCATACTTAACAATGGGAAGCATCAAACCACTAAGTTCAGTGAAAAGAGTTTTGAAGGTATTTCGTAGGACATAGTAGCCATAGTAACGCATATAAGATTTTTAATAAGAAAACCCTTGTCGTAGAAGAATCTATCAATGTTGTATTTGATGAGACGAGACTACTACAAAGCAACTCTTCTAGTGTGTTTGTTGAAGATGCAGGTTCAAGACTAAAGGAATTAAGCTTGGATGAGCCAGTTAATGAAAAAGGTCAAGAGTTCATTAAAATCACCACTCCAACACCATTTGGATAGGTTGATCACCATGATGAAGATGTCATTCAAGCTGATGAAGTTACTCCAGTGATAGAGGAAGCTCCAGATGCAAGGTCTTTAGAGCTCAGACACCTAAAGGATCACCCGATTGATCAAATCATAGGAGACCCTCGTAATGGTGCTAGAACTCGTAGAGGTACAGCTAAAGAAAATTTGTATTTGAGTTTTCTCTTGTAGGTTGAACCAAAGAAGTTTGAGGAAGCAAACAAGGATGTATCTTGGTTAATGATAATGGAAGAAGAACTGAATTAATTTAAACGTTGCCGAGTCTGGAAGCTTGTGCCAAGACCCAAATGAAAGAATGTGATTGGAACAAAATGGGTCTACCGGAATAAGATGGACAAAGATGAAACAATAATCAAGAACAAAGCCAGACTCGTCGCCAAAGGGTATAGACATGAAGAAGGAATCGACTTCGATCAGACATATGCTTAAGTAGCAAGACTAGAGGCAATCAAGTTATTCCTCGCATATGCTACACTCAAAGGCTTCACCGTCTACCAAATGGACGTGAAGTCAGCTTTCCTTAATGGTGACATAAAGGAAGAAGTGTATGTGGAACAACCTTCAGGTTTCATTGATCCTGAACATCCTAATTCTATTTATTTATTATTTAAAGTGCTATACGGTTTGAAACAAGCTCCACGAGCTTGGTATGAAATGATGTCTAACTTTCTTCTTGAGAACAAGTCCACAAGAGGAAAAATAGACAAGACATTATTTCTTAGGGAAGTAAAAGGCAAGATTTTGCTGGTGCAAATCTATGTCGATGACATCATTTTTGGCTATACTGACGACAACCTTTACAAGAAGTTTTTCAAACTTATGCAAGGGAAGTTTGAAATGAGCATTATGGGAGAGCTGAAGTATTTCTTAGGACTTCAGGTGAAACAATCTGAGGATGAAATTTTCATCTCTCATACGAAGTTCACCAAAGAGTCAATCAAGAAATTCGGAATTGAAAGTGCAACCTCTATGAGGACTCCAATGGGTTCAGCTGTCTCTGGATAAGGATGAGAAGGGGAACCTTTTGATGAAACCAAGTACAAAAGCATAATTGGATCTTTGCTTTACCTTACTGCTATTAGGCCAGACATCATGTTTTCAACATGTATGTGTGCTAGATATCAGGTGAACTCTAAGATATCTCATTACACTGCTGCAAAGCAGATTTTGAGATACCTTAAGTGCACGCCAAATCTTGGCTTATGGTACCCAAGAAGTAATGATAGCGAGCTAACTGGATTTTTAGATGCAGATTTTATAGGTAGTAAAGATGATAGAAAGTGCACTTCCGGAACATGCCAATTCCTTGGAAGGAGACTCATCTCATGGAGCAGCAAGAAGCAAAATTATGTCGCAATCTCAACGACCGAGTCAGAATACAATTCTGCCAGAAGTTGTTGTGCACAACTACTCTGGATCAAGAATTAACTTGAAGACTATAACTTAAAGGTCAAGGACATTCCTCTGTTTTGTGACTCCTGTAGTACAATTGCAATAGCCAACAACCCAGTCTCTCACAGCCGGACAAAGTACATAGAGCTGAGGTACCACTTCATCAGGGAGCATGTGGAGCATGAAGACATCAATCTCTAGTATGTTCCAACAGACATGCAAGTTTCAGACATTTTAATTGTTGGGTACATTGGTCAAATGTACCTGATTTGAAGAAGCCTCACCCAACTCAATGATATACATCATAATGTATTTGATGTCTCTTTGAGTTACTTGTGCAGGTTAAGTAATCACTAGACTAAAGCAAAAGTTTCTAAGTCCATGTGTCGACACCCAGACAAGCAGTGTCGACACTTTGAGTCATTGTGTCGACACCCGGGATGCAGAGTCGACACCAGACAGAAAGTGTCGACACTTGGAGCTGTGTCGACACTCAGTGAAGAAAAGTGCAGACAGAAAGTGTCGACACAAGGAGCTGTGTCGACACCCAGTGAAGCTGAGTCTACACCAGAAAGTGTCGACACTTGGAGCTGTGTCGACACTCAGCAAAAGTCTGCAGATACTAAGTACAATTGTCGACACTCAACACAATGTGTCGACACTAAGCAGAAGAGTCAGCACTTGGAGTATGTGTCGACACCCAGCACAATGTGTCGACACACAACCAGAAGAGTCAACACATGAAGTAAGTGTCGACACCCAGCACAATGTGTCGACACACATCCAGAAGAGTCAACACATGAAGTAAGTGTCGACACCCAGCACAATGTGTCGACACTCAGCTAAAGACTCTACACTTGAAGAAAGTGTCGACATAAGGAGCTGTGTCGACACTTAGCAAAGATCAGAAAGATCAACAAAATTATTCTAAGTACAAGTGTCGACACTAAGGGAATGTGTCGACACTCAGCTGAAGTCTCAACAAGAAGAATGTGTGTCGACACAAGGAGCTGTGTCGACACTCAGCAAGAATCAACATTGAAGACTATGTGTCGACACCAAGAAGCAGTGTCGACACTTGACAGATTCAACACAAGAAGTTGTGTCGACACAAAGGAGATGTGTCGACACTTAGAAGAATTCAGCAAAAGCTTGAAGAACAAGTATTTGTGTCGACACTCAATTTCAGTGTCGACGCGTGCAGAAGAAATTGTGTCGAGACATACAAGGAGTTGTGTCGACACCTTGTAGACTTGTGTCGACACTTACACAGGATGTGTCGACACTTGGACTATAAGTGTCGACACTTAAAGACAGAAAGTCTCGACACTATCAGACAGTTAGAGATTTTCAAGAAATGACTGGATGATTTGACAGATGCCGTTCCAGCCGGTCTACAGCACCTGTCAGAGATATCAGAAGTCAGTTATGGACCGGACCAGCCGGTTACCATGAAGAAAGCCTATAAATAGGCACCTACAGTTTACAGAAACTATTGATCAGATTATTGTTAAGATTGGTCATATTGTTGAAGTAATCATTAAAGTGGTACTCAAAGTATCAACACAAGAAGATCTAGCAGTTCAAGTGCAGATCTAAGAAGTTGGAGAGAGAGGGCTCCTTCCAAGAAATCAGCCTCTGGAACTAGGCTGAGAAGAAGGATTCAGATACATTCTGGATCTTAAGTGGCAGAGTTCAAGGAACAACTGCAGGAGGATTCAGTCTTATTCAGTTCTACTCAAGAAGCTTTGAAGAAAGCTAAGTCAGAGTGAATCCAGCTGAGTTCTTCCAAGAACTCATAAAGAAACTCTCAACTCCCCTCTTATATTTCAGAGTTGTTGAGTCAATATTTGTAATACATTTTTATCTTGTAGGATCCATTGGATCTGAGTGAATTGTAAGCCTATAATTATAAAGGCTGAGGGTAGGGCTTGAGAGCCTAAGTGTAGGAGATTGAGATCTCTGATTGTAGGCCTTGGTGGCTGAGTGTAGGCCTTAGTTGGCTGAGTGTAGGCCTTGGTTGGCTGAGTGTAGGCCTTGATTGGCTGAGTGTAGGCTTTGGGATAAAGCTGAGTTGTAAGGCTTTGGGCCTGAGGTGTAGGAACCAATTTGGGTTCTGAGCTAGTGGAGAAGTTTGGCCGAATCTAGTACACTGCTAGATAGGCAAAGGGGGAAAGTGGATGTACCCAAAGATTGGGGAACCACTATTAAAACCACTGTGTATGCTGTGCTGTGCTGTGATTATTGCTGTATTTGCTGTGATAGAATAAGTTAGAAAACTGTGTTATAAACTGTTGGCTGCCATTAAAGTTTAAAAAGGATTAGGTCACCTATTCACCCCCCCCCCCTCTAGGTGTTTAGGTACCATATCTTTCATTAATGAAGCCCCTGGATGAGGCCAAGTTCTCGTTCTTCAAAACAGAACTTGGCATGCTCAACAAGGAATGCTGAAGAAAAGTGCCACACATCAAAGTTCAGAATCGGGTTACCTCTCAAAAATCAAGAAAACTCTAAGTTTGGACTTCATTTCTCGAGTACATCATTTATTCTCGAGAACAATAGACTTGCTTCTCGGGAAGAATACCTCTACATGAGAATAAGACATCTTCTACTCGAGAACAAGTTTTCTTCTTCTTGAGAACTCATCTCTCACTCGAGAAATCAGATGAAAATATCTCTTAAGTTCAATTTTTTGATATTGGCACTCGAGCACATCAACCACCTTAATCCATGTATTTTAACATCATTTATATCATTAATCATCAAGCTTTAGGGTAAATATATATATAGATTGTCAAGAAATTTCCTATTCCCGATGTTCAAAATCTCTCTCGAGAAAAACTCTTCACCTTCTCCATCTCCGCCACACTGCCGCAAACAACCCTATCTCTCTTCTCGCCGGCCAGCAGACATTTCATTCCTCAAATTAATGGCTCTCACATCAAAGTTAGGCATTGGTAGCAAACTCATCTACACTGGAATCGATGAAATTTCTGATGATTTTAGAAACGTCCTCATCCTGCTCGACACCGCGGGACTATCTTTCATTCTTGAACACCCTTGCAGAGTTCTAATTTCTGATGTGGAAGAATTTTTCCAGAATGCCAAGATCAAGCGCAATGGAAAACTTCAGAAAAACAAGGTACGGGACATCAAAATCAAGATGACTTCAACCTCTGTTTCACAGGTTCTGTGACTGCCGCTGATTGACATGGAAGATGATCTCATAAGTACAGACTATGAAAGGGATTACGGGTTTGTGGCCTTGCCGACTCAACGGCCACAATCTGCCACTAGCACATGAATGTAGAAAGCAAATTACTTGCAGATATTCTTGGAAAAATCCTTCTCTGCCGCACCAGTTCTATTAGCTACATCACTACAGAGTTCTTTAATATGATAACTGTTGTGATCTGCAAAAAGAAGTTTCAATGGGGGATGATGATTTTTGACAAAATCAAGGCAAGTATCAAAAACCCCAACTTTGGTAGGATTCTATCTCTTTATCTTAATCAGATGATGCCAGAGGTTTTTATTATGGATAAGGGAATGGCCCTTCATCACATGAAAAAGTTTCCATCTCCTCCATCCAGAGATGGGAAATCAAGCTTCAGAAACCTGACCAAGCTCCAAGGATAGATGAAGATAAAGTCAGGAGTTCATCTCCCTTCTCTCATCAAATAACTGACACAGCTGATCCAGTTATTGAGGGGGAGCCTGCTCCATCTATGCAAGTACAATCTACTCAAATTCAAAATCCAGCCCCAGTCCATATAAACACTCCAGTCCAAGTCACCACTTCACCTACTGTTTTACACATAGTTCTAGAAGATGATACAACTCCATCTGCTGCAAAAGACACCCCTCTTCAAGCAGATAACTCAGAATTTATTGCTGCTGATCTGCCTGATCTCGAAATTCTAACAGATGCCTAGATGAATGATCAATTATTGTCTATAGCTGAAGAAATTGACAAGATGATAGAGGAACTTTCCTCTAAAGAGCCTATATCCACTCTGCCTGAAGAAAATCCTTCTCCTAAAGAAAAATCTCATCAACCAGAACAACCATCAGAACCAGAACCAAAATCTCCTCTTGAAGATGTGCATGATGAAGATATTGTCTCTATTTCTGACACTTAAGAAGACGTACCTGCCGAAGCTGCTAAACCTCCACTTCCAAGTCAACACTTCAACATTCCTACCTTCCTAGGTGGTGATTCTGAAGAGGAAAAAAATACAGCCAGAAGAAAACAGATTTCTACATCTACTGTGCACATTGAAGAAATAGTTCCTTAGACAACTCCAGTTCTACCTCATCCACCTCCTCATACTGAAGTTATTACTGAAGATAACATCTTGAGTAACATAGAAGCTATGCTAACTGAACAAAGAAAATAATTTGATACCTCCATACAAGCTGTCACTGATAAAGTAACTGCCTTAGAAAAAGAAATGAGTCGAGGATTTGCTGAAATCCAAAGAAACAATGATGAATTCAAAAGACTTTTAAAAATTGGAGGCAAAGCTGTAGACCACACCATTACCAGCATTGGTACAGTAATGAAACAATCTGTCACTTTAGCTAATAATCAGATTCAATTGGAAAAGAAAACTCAAGAGCATAACTTCAAGACAAATGAACAAGTTGGCCAGTTCAAAGAAGATGTCATTAGCACCCTCTCTGTAAAAGTCAGAAAGGGGGAGGATAAAGTAAAAGAACAGCTTGATGCAAAAGTTAAAAAGTTGAAAGAATAATGGGATGATCAAATGAAAGAAATTCAAACATCAATAGTAAAGAAAGTTAAGAGTACAAAGCTTTATACATATGACACTGCAATATGGATGCACAATCAGATTTTTTCTGACCTCTCAATTAAGCCCTCCGCACCCCCTCCTGCCAGCCTGGATGTAAATAGGTCTACATTCTCTCTAGGGCCTGAATATTTTGAAGCTCCGCCTCCTGAAACTTATGAACAAGTATAGCAATCTGAACAAGCTAATGTGCCTCAACAACCACCTCCTGAGATACAGAAACCTAAAAGAAGAAAGTATGGTGATGGTGCCTCTGCTAGAATGTCCACTCCCATGCCAGAACATGTTGAAAGAGAATTTGCTGAAGTCTGGATCCCTGCATCCAAATCCATCATTCTTGATACTTTAAAACTTATAGTGGAATTCAGTGGGCACAAGGATGACCACTACTCCCATACTGAATGGATGCAATATGAAAAATCCATGACTCTCAGAAGGCTACATGATAGGAAGTATAGTCGAGATAACCCTACTGCTCATCCCAGAACAACCAAGTATTTTTCAAAGCCATACATGTATTTTCAGAGACAAGAGGACAAACGTTAGAAGCATTAACAACATCAGACCAAGAAGTGATTAAAGATGATCAAAAATTTTATATATATGAGAAATTTTGTGGAATAGAACCTTTCCTGGACAATTTTTATATACATATACATCTTTAAATTTTGATGATTTATGTCATTTATTACATAGCATTTCTTCCACTTATTCTGTTATTTGTTACTTTATTTGTTTATCTTGATATAATTCATCTTAGTGTAGAGGGTTCTGAAATCTACAAATAGGGGGAGATTGTAGGGTATTGTATCCACAATAACCTAGATTTGTATGAAGTCACCCTTGAACTAAGATGAATTAAGTTTGTATTTGATGCCTTTTCAAGTTGAGTGCTTGAAGGTTATAATTGGCATGTGTGGACCAATGTCAGTTTACAATGGGTCACCAAACACAGGACCATACAATGTAATCCCTTATTGTGTGATCCATGGTGTTGACTCGTGTGTAACCTCTCTATTGGGACACACTTCATTTTCAAGTACTATAACTATTGGAGAAAGGCTGCTTGCTGGCTTCATAGAAGAAAATCAATTTTCAAATTAAAAGAATTTTTCTAAGTGTTTTACTCGAGTAACTTCAGTTATTACTCGAGTAAGATAAAGATTTTTACTCAAGAAGAACAGTCATGACTCGAGTAAGAATAAAGCTCTTACTCGAGATAGCCTAGCCATATACTCAAGTAGCAGAAGTTGTTCTCGAGAACGCCTAGTGCAGTTCTCGAGAAAGCCTTGCAGTACTCGAGTAGATTCCAACTCCTTCTTAAGTAAACTCAAAATTTTAGTCAAAATCCTTCTATGTATTTTTCTCGCAAAGCCAAAGTCATTTCTCGAGAAGGACAAAATTATTTCTCAAGAACCTAGAATTATTTCTCGAGAAGCAGAAATTGTTCCCGAGAAACAGAAATCTCTTCTCGAGTAACAAAAATATTTTCTCGAGATGTATTCTTGTTCTCGAGTAACAGAAGAGTTGTTCTCGAGTAACAGGTCTATTTTTCTCGAGTAAGTATTTTCTTTCTCGAGAAACCAGATTTCCTCCTCTACACTTTCCTTAAGTATTTCTTCTCGAGAACGTCATGCCACTTCTCGAGAAACAAAAACTCTTCTCGAGTAATACTTACTCCTCTCGAGAAATAGAATGCAGATTTCTGAATTTTCATTAAGTTCTGATGGATTCGATTTCAAATGTCATTAACTCTTAATTGGTCCACGTGACATACATTTAATGCAATTTAGACAGTTATGAAAGGTTTATAAAAGGTCTTATCATAATTGACAAACCCTAAGAAGAATTTTCAAGTATTCTGAATCAATTTCCACTTTCTAAATCGAGAAGCGCCGTCGCCACTCTGTTCGTCATCACTCAATTCATTCTCGATCCCAGAGATTCAGAGAAGAAGGAGTTCACCGATCAAGATTTTCGACAATTGCGAATCTTCTCCTTGATCGTGGTGATCCTAAGTTCTCAGATCAAATAATTCTCAAATTTCTTCCTCAATTTTTCTAATAGGCCTTTTCAGTTTTTCAAAGAAGGAAGAACCCGAGATTCAACCAGATCTGTGGAAGACAAGTCAGTGTGTTTTGATTGTAAATTCATTTTATTGTTGTAGGAGTTATTCTCCAAGTTTTGTAGGAATTATTCTCCGAGTTTTTGTAGGAGTTGTTTTACTCAGAGTTGTAGGAACGTTGTTCTGAGTTGTCGGATTGTTTTCAATCTGAGAGAATAGTGGAGTAGCCGAGTCTAGTATGTTGCTAGATCTATGAGGTGGATAGTGGATGTACCCAAGGTTGGGGAACCACTATAATTTTTTGGTGTCGTCTGTGGTTGCTTGTTTATTTTTTGTGATTCACACGTACAATTTTTTTATTCTGCAAAAAAACGCAGAACTCAGCTATTCACCCCCCTTTAGGTGATTTTGGTAGACAATTAAAACATTTTCAGCCTTGGATGGCCTGCTGAACCAGAAGAATGTAACTCAGCTATAATTCTTGGAGAATGAGTTGGCTAAGGCTACTTAGAGAGACCTGTCAGTTTCATCTTTCTTCTTAAAGATGAAGAACATCTGCACTGAGATTTTGGCACTGGACCCAGAAGATCCTGTCTCAATGGTAAATCTAAAAAGGCACATCATCCTCAGTTTGCGGAAGGAGTATGTCGCCTTTGTAGCTTATGTTCAGGGCTAGGCCAATCAGCCATCTTTGCAGGAGCTGGAGAACCTACTGGCTTCACAGGAGATCCTAGTAAGGCAGATGGCTGGAGTGTCGGTCTTTAAGGGAGATGACGATGTTCTATTCTCGGGTAAGAAGAAATGATGGGATTGGAAGAAGAAGACATCTGTGAGCGATGGTTCGTCTTCTTCATCTCAGCAAGAATGGAGCAAGCCTCCTAAGGTTGATGATGGGAAGAAGTGGAGGGACCACAGTTCTACATATATAACAAACTTGGTCATATCTGTAAGGATTGCAGAGTCAAACTTCAGTCGGGGCATGTTGCAGAGAAGGAGGCATAGTCCAAGCCTAGGGATGGAGGATGTGGAAGTTCCTTCATGAGGAGCACTTATTTTCGGGCACTTTCCTCCATTGATTATCGGAGGACTGGATTGTAGACTCCGGGTGCGGTCATCACCTCACGGGGGACGTCTTCAAGTTCTCGTCTCTGCAGGAGTATAAAGGTAATGACTCGATTATTACTGTTGATGATATTGTGCATACGGTGAAGTAGGAAGGATCAGTTTCTTTGGGTAGTGATCGGGGGCCACTCACCTTGCGGAGTGTGTATCACATACCCGGGATGAAGAAAAATCTATTCTCAGTGACCAATACGGTAGATACTGGTTATCACGTTCTGTTCAGCCTGACAGAAGTGAGGTTTCTTCGGAATGTTTCAGATGTGAAAGATGACGTTACTCATATCGAGAGGATGGTAAGATACTTTTCGTTTTATGTTGAAAAGATGAGGGTGAATGATAGCGCTGCTTTCTGGTACGAGAGGTTGGGATATGTAGGGATGGACAAGCTAAAGGCTGTGGCGATGAAAGGCCTGGTGCATGGCCTGCCTAGTCTTTCTTCCTACGGCGACAGTCATGTTTGTGCCAGTTGTCAGCATGGAAAGATACATCACCTTCCAATTGACATATTGCATACTAGATGTAGAGCACTGTTAGATTGTATCCACTGTGATCTAACGGGGCCTATTGTCATGTCCAGTCTCAGTGGAAGCATGTATATGCTTGTCTTTATTGATGATTTCTCCAGGTATACATGGGTATACTTTCTGAAGGAGAAGGCAGAAGCATTCGGAAAGTTTGTGGAGTTCAAGGAGCTTGTGGAGGGTCGGTTCGGTCTATAGATTAAGAAGTTGAGAACGGATAACAATGGAGAGTTTACTTTGTTGGATTTATATAACTTCTGCAGAAAGTTCGGCATCCAACGGGAGCTTACTTGTGCTCATACTCCACAGGAGAACAAAAATGCAGAGCAAAAAATTCATCATCTGACGCAGACCTGCAAATGTTGGCTTCATGCCAAAGGCATTCCCGGGGATATTTGGGCGGAGGGAATGGCCTGTGAGGCATACATCATCAACAGGATGCCCCTCAGTTCGATCAAAATGAGATCTCCTCGTGAGTTGATATTTAAGGAGAAGCCTAGCGCGAACATCTTCGGGTATTCGGGTCAACTTGCAACATGCCCCTTCCACATGCGCTCTAGACGAAGCTAGATATATAGGTGAGGAAGCTAGTCTTCATTGGATATAATGAGGGGAAGAAGGGATGAAAGTGCATGGCTCCCGAGATGCGAAGGTCTGTTGTCTCCCGGGATGTAGTATTTAACGATTTAACATCATACCAGGGTATCTCATCTGTAGATCTTCAGGAGAGCAAGTCTGACGGAGGGCAAGGAAAGCTGCTCGGGATCTTCTAGTGGAGTTGTCAGTTTCGTTAGGTGCTCCAGCGGCAACTAGCTCTGGGGAGGAGGATTCTGGATCTGGAAGCAAGGGGAGCGATGATCCTAGTATTTCTGGGATCAGAGCTAGCCTAGAAGAAGCAGCGAGAGTGGTGGATCAGGGTCAAGCCCTACGGAGGTCCAAAAGGACTATAGTTCCACCAGCTCGGTATAGGGATGAAAACATGGTGAGCTTTGTCACATATTTCTTCACAGGTCCCTTGGTTGTACGTGAACCTTCATGCTTTGAGAATGCTACTGTAGTCAAGGAGTGGGAGGATGCTATGAATGAGGAGATGGCTTCCCTTAGGAAGAACGAGATTTGGGTTTTTGTGCCCAAAGTCAAAGGCATCACCCATGTGACATACAAGTGGATGTATAAGCTGAAGTAGAAGGCTGGCGGGAGTATCGAGCGATAAAAGGCATGCCTTGTAGCTCGGAAGTTTTCTCAACAGTTCGGGGAGGATTATGAGGAGACGTTTAGCCCTGTTGCTAAGATGACTTCAGTATGGGTGGTGGTCTCCTTGGAGGCTTGCCAAGGATGGAAGATATGGCACCTCGACATGAAGAATGTTTTTCTTTACGACGAGATTGACATGGACATCTTCATAGTGCAACCACTGGGTTACGTGTCTGAAGAATATCTAGGGCATGTCTGCAAGATGAAGAAGGCCCTCTACGGTCTGAAGCAAGCGCCTCGGGGGTGGTAAGGGAAGATCGCAGAATATCTCGAATTCTGCGGGTACTTACTTCAGGCTCAGATTCTAGTCATTTCGTTAAAAAGCAGGGGGAGCTTCAAGTCCTCATTTTGTTGTACGTTGAAGATATGATCGTCACAAGGAACTCGGAGTCGGACGTAGCTAGGCTCCGGGCTGAGCTAGCTATTTGGTTCAAGATGAAGGATCTGGGTGAGCTTCACCAATTCCTTGGGCTCGAGATATTGAGGAAGAAGGACGGCATGTTCATTTCCCAGAAGGGCTTTGTAGAGCAGATAATTAAGCGATTTGGCATGCGAGAAGAGGAGAGCGGTTCTATTCCTCTATAGGTTGGCTTGAAGCTTCGGCGGGATGAGGGAAGGGTTCTTCCAAACCCTTTTATGTTCTGGGCTCTTGTAGGGAGTCTTATATACCTGACAATTACTAGGCCGGATATTGCTTATGCAGTAGGCTGGGTGAGTCGGTATATGGCAGAGCCACGAAAACCTCATCTGGCGGCGACTAAATGTATCTTGAAGTACATTAGGACCACTTTGGAGTTGGGACTCTTGTATAAGTGGGACACAGGCTTTTGTCTGCATGGCTACACAGATTCTGATTATGGGGGAGAAACAGATGATCAGAAGTCAACAGCTGGTTATGTCTTCTTCACGGGATCGATGACAGTTTCGTGTTGCAGCAAGAAGCAGTATTCATTGTCCGTCTCCACTACTGAAGTAGAGTTCAAGGCTTCGGCCCTGGCTGCTCAGGAATCCTTTTGGCTTAGGCGGTGAGTGGATGTCATCCATGACAAGGTGCGGCATCCTACTTTGATTTGCGGCGACAATCAAAGTGCTCTCAAACTAGTGAATAATCTAGTGTGTCATGCGCAGACGAAGCACATCGAGATCGGGCATCACTTAATACGGGAGAAGGTGCTGGAGGGATCTTTGATGGTTTACTACGTTCGAAGCCAGGACAATGTGGCGGATATCTTTACTAAGTCGTTGCTGAAGGGGCCATTAACTCAGTTACGGGAGTTGCTCGGGCTGGTTTCCTCTTCTCACTTCAAGGGGGAGTGTTGAAAATGTTGAAGTGGGAAGTGTGGTGTTCAGGCAGACTGATTGGGTTGTCCTCACAGACCGTAGAGATCGTGCAGACTAGGCAGACAGATTTGGCGGATAAACTAGTCGGGCAGCAGGTTTCGGCTGAGATTCTTCTCTGGCAGTCTAGACCAGCAAGTGCTCTAGTAGAATAACCGGTCGGATAGGTTTTCTATCCGTGTTTTGGAGTTCGGACTCTTCGGAGTTTGCTGGTGTCCTGCAAGGATCTGTGCATGTGGTCTGGGTATTGATCGTGGACTAAGCATAGTTACGCAGACAGGTTTCCTGGAGGTTGTGCGAACTGATAGAACAATCTGCGTGTATGGTTGCGGACTGGGGTTGTTCAGTAGGGAGCGATCTTGGTATCATGTGGCGCTATTACGATTGGAGACCGCGGGTTCTCGTTGGACTTGGTCTGGAGGGGACTAAGTCCAATTGGTTTCCTAGTTTGTCGAGCTCGCCTTGGTGCGGACTAGTTGGCAGCTCATCGTGGTTTACTCTGCTCGGTATTCACCGAGTTTGCCTTGGGCGGATATCTTTGGTTTTAGCCGAGTTCATCAGTATTGGCTGGACAAATTGTCTAAGTCGCGGGCTGTAGGATACACAGACTCATAACACTGTTCGCAGGGTTAGGAAGACTGGTTGTCTATCCAGCATGAGTTGTTCGGTGTGGCCTGGCGATCTGGTTTGGTATCCTCATTATGTGGATATAGGTGTTAGTCGACAGGGTTTGATGGGAAGTTATCCTATTGATGTATGTGATGACAACACTCCTCTCCATGCCTATAAATAGGACCCCTCGGGTCGTCATAAACCAGCAGTGAACAGTAAAACAAGCTCGCGCTTGATTATTGCAGTTACGATTTTCTAATCGCTACGACTAAGGAAGTTGGTTCTGTGCAGGTTGTGCGGCTAACACCAGGTGGCTAGGCGACTAGCGGAACATTGGTGTGGAACAATTCGCAGATACAGTCAGCGGTTAGCAGCAGGTCGCGGTCTTTACGACTTGATCTCTTCCTCGGAGTTGCGGAAAAGTGGAGCAGTTCGCCCGGTCAATTAGCGGGTTCTGTCCGGGCTCTTTCAGCATTGCAATAACAATAGTCCGCACGGTTAGCCGTGGATAGGTGGCATCGGAGGTCTCGGCGGACTCTGCTGGCGGGTTGGCAACTTGTGCGGCTACTGGTTCTGCCCGAGCGGTTTCTTCTTGCTGCATTTTGTTGTGTTCCCTTGTACATTGTAATTATATCTTACAATGTATGTCTCAGCTTGTAATAGAGGTTAATTTCAATTGGAAACTCTTGTGTTACTGTTACTGCTGTCTTTTACTTGGCTTTGATTGTGGTTGAGTGTTCCTACGATCTCGTTTGCTCCCGATTCAGAAATTTTTACAAAGCATTGTTGTTGAATTATGCCAAGCTTTGATGACGTCTTATGCGAAGCTTCGGATACGCTCGTGTCAAAATGGATTCTGCTGACATTTAGGATCCACAGTATTCTTTGGCGAATGATATGAGCAAGCAATAATGTAGTTGAACTAACAAAACAAACCTATTAAGAATCAATAATCACCTATGTGCATATGTGAAAAATTGTTAGATTGTGACACCTCTTCGCACCCGGACCGTTAGGATTGTGCCATGTCACCAATCCATGGGAATCCCATTTTCCTAATCAAGGCCAAATCCTTTTAGGAAGTTCATCAAGGGAGATTATTCTCCAGGCTGCCTTTCCCCCTTTGTGCTCGCCAAACATGGAATGACCGGCCCTCTCTAAAGCTATAAATGGAGGGGAGGCTATGATTCAAATCATCCCAACACCAACAGCGATCCGAAGGAGTTCTTAGCCACCCTCCGTTCTCATCCCAGCGGCATCAGGCGGCGACGGCGGCAGCAGGTGTGCAAGGGGGCGACTCCAGGCGGACGACTTCAGGCGGAGCTATCGGAGCGGCATCCGGTCGAATCCAGTCGGATCGACATCAGGCCGGTCTCCCGCGGTGGTTCCAGGCAGCGGAGGTGATCCCAGGCGGCGCGGGGACATCAGGAGGCCGAATCCAGGCAAGGTCGGCTTCAGGCGTGCAGTCCAGGCGGCGATTCCGCAAAGGAGTTGAACAGTACCACTATCGCCCGACGACATCACTATCGC
Organism: Platanthera guangdongensis; assembly: GCA_039583875.1. NCBI lineage: Eukaryota > Viridiplantae > Streptophyta > Magnoliopsida > Asparagales > Orchidaceae > Platanthera > Platanthera guangdongensis. Next base: position 57,967,717 of record CM077167.1, on the reverse strand, counting down.
AGGCGATTGTCCGGTTTCACCTTTTTCGGTTTTCTCTTCATTGCTCGACCTTACGGTCTCTATTGTAATCTGTACCTCCATACCTTATAGTGGATCTTCTCTGGCGCGCTCTCCCCGTGGATGTAGGAGCTTCTCTCCGAACCACGTAAATTTCTGTGTCGTCTGTGTGCTTGGATATCTCGTTCTGTGGTTTTTTTTATTTTGCGCGATTATTTTTGCTCGATTTAATTCCGTTGCGCTACCGCGGTACTCGGTCCGTTTGCATAATAATTGGTATCAGAGCCAGGTTCCGCGGGGGTGATCGTCTGGGCGTTCTGGTTCTAGATCTGGGTCAACGGTAGGTGACGACAAGGTCCACTCCCTACCTTCTCAAGATCTGATCCGAGAACATTTTTCTGATCACTCAGTAGCACTGCGAGCAAAACAATGGAGGCAAAATTCGAGACTTCCAAGTACGACGACAAGATCGATTTCGGCTTATGGCAGAAGCGGATCAAGGCGGTTCTCGTTCAGCAAGGACTCCACAAGGCGCTACTCGGCAAGGAGAAGTCCGGCGTGAAGAAATACGAGGAATGGGAGGAACTGGATCTGAAGGCCATCAGCACAATCTAGTTGAGTCTCGCCGACGAGGTCATATACAACGTGGTCGACGCTGACACCACCGTAGACCTATGGAAGAAATTGGAGGAGCTGTATATGTCTAAATCTCTCACAAACAAGCTCTATGTGAAGAGACAGTTATACAGCTTAAGAATGTCCGAGAGCAACAAGCTGCTAGAACACATGAATGCGTTCAACAAGTTGATCTCCCAGCTGCGGAGCATGGACGTAAAAGTCGAAGAGGAAGACCAGGCGCTTCTACTACTGTCTTCTCTACCGAAGTCCTATGACCATCTGGTCACCACAATCCTCTACGGAAAGGATACACTCAAAATGGAGGAGGTGATGACGACGCTGCTATCGAACGAAACGTGGAGCAAACCTGGCCCCAGCACCAGCGAAGGTTTATTCGTGAAGAACAAAGAACCGGTTAGAGGGAGATCGAGAGATAGAGGGAAGAAATTCAATCGGGCTAGGTCTAAGTCTCGGAACAAGAAGAACCAGTGCCACTACTACAAGGAAGAAGGGCACTGGAAAAATAACTGTTCGAAGAAAAAGGCGAAAGAAAGGAATTAGGAACTGGCGGCTATGGCGTCCGACCCCGAGAGCGATGCTGACGTACTCCATGTACACTCCACCCTCGATACCACCGACACGTGGATCATGGATACGGGATGCTCGTATCACATGTGCCCGAACATAGAATGGTTCACTAGCTTCATGCAATGTGACGGCGGTCGCGTTCTGATGGGAAACGACTCGGAGTGCAAGACGCTCGGGATCGGCAATATCAGAATTAAGATGTTCGACGGAACAATCAGGACCCTTACTGATGTAAGATACGTGCCCGATCTGAGGAAGAGTCTAATTTCCCTAGGCACTCTAGAGGCGGTTGGGTGCTCATACACCGGCGAGGGAGGATATCTGAAGGTCAAGAAAGGTGCTCTGGTGTTCATGAAAGGAGAGCGCTCTGGTACTCTCTACAAACTGATCGGCACTACCATCGCCGGCGACGCAGCGGTTTCTGAGACGACAGATGAGGACTCCTCTCTGCTGTGGCATGCTAGACTTGGCCACATGATCGAGAGAGGACTGCTGGAGCTTCACAAGAAGGGCCTACTGAAAGGAGTCAAGACATGCAAGTTAGACTTCTGCGAGACCTGCGTTCTCGGGAAGCAGCACAGAGTGAAGTTCGTGACATCTACGCAGCGGAGTAAGCAGGCACTGGAATATATAAACTCAGACGTTTGGGGGCCTGCCCAGAGCCGTCTCTTGGTGGGGCCAGATACTTCGTGACTTTCATCGATGATGTTTCGAGAAAAGTCTGGATCCACTTTCTGAAGCACAAGTCCGAAGTATTCGAGAAATTCAAAGTCTGGAAGACGACAGTGGAAAAGCAGACCGGAAAAAGAGTCAAATATCTGAGATCTGATAACGGTGGCGAGTACACCTCAACGGAGTTCCAGGAATATTACAATCAGGAGGGCATCACTCGACACCTCACTATTCCTGGTACACCGCAGCAGAACGGCGTGGCAGAAAGGATGAACCGAACGTTGCTAGAGAGAGCTCGGTGCATGCGGTTATTTGCAGACCTACCAAGGTCCTTCTGGGCCGAGGCCATTAATACGGCATGCTATCTAGTGAATCGATCCCCATCGATGTCACTGAATCTGAAATCACCACAGGAAGTTTGGTTAGGCAGGCCGGTTGACTACTCTGACATCCACATCTTTGGTTGTCCTGTGTACACCCTTGTACAGGACTCTGAGAAGACGAAGTTGGATGCTAAGTCTAAACGGTGCATCTATCTGGGACGAAAGACCGGCACGAAGGGGTTCAAACTGTGGAACCCGGACACAAAGAAGGTGGAGGTCAGACGCGATGTGATCTTCGATGAGGCCTCTATGCTCAAGAAATCTGAGGCTCAGTCTAAAGAGGTGGAGGAGACTCCAGTCACACCCTTAGAGGTGGAGCTGGAAGGAAGCGACCAAGCTGACGACCACGGTGATTCCTCTGACCCAGAAAATGCTGATTCTGTGCAACCTACGGAAGCAGAGCCGTACTCTATTGCTAGAGAAAGGGCAAGGAGAGAGGTCAGACTGCCTCTCAGGCTACAGGACACGATAGCGTACGCTTTCCAGGTGATCTCCACAGATCCTGGATCTTATAAAGAAGCTGTAGAGAGTAGAGAGAGTTCTCAGTGGAAAGCAACTATGGAAGAAGAGATGGAGTCCCTTCGTAAAAACCAGACTTGGGACTTGGTTCGTCTGCCCAAAGGGGCGAAGGCAATCAGTTCCAAATGGATATTCAGGAAGAAGGAATCTACATACGGCAAAGACCAGTGGAGATACAAGGCCAGATTCGTTGCCAAGGGGTTCGCGCAGAAGAAGGGTGTCGATTTTGATGAAATATTCTCACCCATGGTAAAACACTGCTCCATACGGGTGCTTCTTGCGATGGTGGCAATGAACGACATGGAGCTAGAGCAGATGGACGTGAAAACGGCGTTTCTTCATGGCAACTTGGAAGAGGAGATCTACATCTTGCAGCCTGAAGGGTTTGTACAACCCGGTGACAAAAAGAAGGTGTGTAAACTAAGAAGGTCCCTCTACGGTCTGAAGCAGGCTCCAAGAATGTGGAACAAGAGATTTGATACGTTCATGGTTTCACAAGGATTCAGCAGGAGCCAGTACGACAACTGCACCTATTACAAGTTTCTGGCAAACGACGACGTTCTGATTCTGTTGCTATACATCGACGACATGCTGATTGCGTGCAAGTCAGCTCAGGAGATCCTGTCCTTAAAGCAGAAACTACAAGCTGAGTTTGAAATGAAGGATCTGGGTCAAGCATAGAAGATCCTTGGCATGGAAATTAAGCGAGATAGGAAGCGGGGCATGCTTTGGCTTTCTCAGACAGGGTACATTCAGAAGTTTCTGGAGAAGTTCAATATGACTGAATCTAAGCCCGTTTCAACCCCTCTTGGGCAACAGTTTAGATTATCGTCACAGCAGTGTCCAGACACCGAGGGAGAACGACAAAAGATGCTCGGGGTGTCGTACGCTAGTGCGGTAGGATGCTTGATGTACGCTATGATCTGTACGAGACCAGATATCGCTCAGGCTGTGAGCGTAGTCAGCATATATATGGGGAATCCGGGGCGACAACACTGGGAAGCAGTCAAGTGGATTCTAAGATATCTGAACGGATCGAAAAACTTCGGTTTGATGTTTAAGAAGAGCGGAGTTTCTAAAGTCCTAGAGGGCTACGTTGATTCCGACTATGCGGGCGACCTCGACCGAAGAAGATCTACCTCCGGGTACATCTTCCTTTGTGGTGAGGGCCCCATCAGTTGGAAAGCCACTCTGCAGGACATTGTGGCTTTATCTACGACAGAGGCTGAGTACATTACTACAGTGGAAGCCGCGAAGGAAGCTATCTGGCTCAAAGGTCTCGCCAAAAAACTCAGAATTTCTCAGGAAGCGGTGAAGCTGCACTGTGACAGTTAGAGTGCGATTTGTCTGGCCAAAGACCCGGTCTATCATGCCAGGACAAAACACATTGATGTGCGGTACCATAAGTTGAGAGAGTTCGTTGCTGGCGGAGATATTCAGTTACTAAAGGTGCACACTGAGGATAACATTGCAGACATGTTGACTAAGCCGTTGACCGGAGTCAAGTTCAAGCACTGCCTTGACTTGGCTCATATCTGTGCGTGTTGATCGTGGTAACCCCAGGGAGAGGGGGTAGTTTGTCGGAGGGAGGAGATCCAAGTTTCAGGTGGAGTCTGTCGCGTGAGGCGTCAAGGTGGAGATTGTTAGATTGTGACACCTCTTCGCGCCCGGACCGTTAGGATTGCGCCATGTCACCAATCCGTGGGAATCCCATTTTCCTAATCAAGGCCAAATCCTTTTAGGAAGTTCATCAAGGGAGATTATTCTCCAGGCTGCCTTTCCCCCTTTGTGCTCGCCAAACCTGGAATGACCGGCCCTCTATAAAGCTATAAAATGGAGGGGAGGCTATGATTCAAATCATCCCAACACCAACAGCGATCCGAATGAGTTCTTAGCCACCCTCCGTTCTCATCCCAGTGGCATCAGGCGGCGACGGCGGCGGCAGGTGCGCAAGGGGGCGACTCCAGGCGGACGACTTCAGGCGGAGCTATCAGAGCGGCATATGATCGAATCCAGTCGGATCGACATCAGGCCGGTCTCCCGCGGTGGTTCCAGGCAGCGGAGGTGATCCCAGGCGGGCCGGCGACATCAGGCGGCCGAATCCAGGCGAGGTCGGCTTCAGGCGTGCAGTCCAGGCGGCGATTCCGCAAAGGAGGTGAACAGTACCACTATCGCCCGACGACATCACTATCGCAGGCGATAGTCCGGTTTCACCTTTTTCGGTTTTCTCTTCATTGCTCGACCTTACGGTCTCTATTGTAATCTGTACCTCCATACCTTATAGTGGATCTTCTCCGGCGCGCTCTCCCCGTGGATGTAGGAGCTTCTCTCCGAACCACGTAAATTTCTGTGTCGTCTGTGTGCTTGGATATCTCGTTCTGTGGTTTTTTTATTTTGCGCGATTGTTTTTGCTCGATTAACAGGTATGACTTGGACTCTATGTATGGTCACTGGAAGAATGAGAATTCTTCCTGTAAGGATACTAATTTTTCTTCAAATATAAGGAGAAGAGGAATGGGAATGAGTGCCTTCAAGGCTGCTCATGAGGAAATACAAATGGCCCATCCTGGTCCATTTACCTTTGGTGTTCCATCCCCTATTCTTAAGAAGGGGGTAGTGGCCAAACTTCAGATTCAATTAGCAAAAACTCAGACTAAAGGTCAGTCTTATAGCAAGCTTGATTTGGGTTTTTCTGATGCTATCATGAGCATGATTTCTGCAAAGAAAACTGCTCCTAATGGCACTCAAAAAAATTCAGTTAAAGCTGCTGAAAGACTCTCCTTTAGTTAAGTAGTTGCTCAAAGAAATCTGAAGAAGGCTACTGATGTTCCTTCTGGAAAGGTTGCTGATGTTAACACAGTCATTAGGCCAACTCAAAAAAGAAGGTATGACCTTCATGAATGTTGGTGTTGTGGCAAGATAGGCCATTATGTCATTGACTTCCGGCATAACCCTAGTGTGTCTAGAGCTAAAGTTAGTCTTCCAGTAAGAAACATTGTCAGTAGACATGTTCATTTTGAGACTAACATGCACCTAGGACCCATTAAATCTTGTGGTCCCAAGGTAAAATAAATATGTTTTGCAAGTTAGTCCAAATTTTCATACCCCTATATGGTACTTGGACAGTGGTTGTTCCACACACATGACTGGAAGAAAGTGCAATTTGAGGGAGTTCTTTCCAATGACGGATCGACCAAAGGTCATTTTTGGTGGAGCAGACAAAGGATTACCAGAGGTTATAGTAAGATTTCAAATGGCTTAGTCACTTTCACAAAAGTGTCTTATGTGGAAGTGTTGCAACACAACCTTATAAGCATAAGCCAACTATGTGATCTTGGCTATGACATTTCATTCCAAAAGGATGAGTGCCACATTAAGAAGTCAAGTGTCCAAGAGGTCATCTTAACAGGCACTAGGAGTGGGAATGTGTATTGTTTAAATTTTCTTTGTCTAAATTCAGACTCTCCCATATGCTTAGTTGCAAATGAGAAAGCCTCACACTATGTCAAATGGCACAAGAGGATAGCTCATTTAAACTATAAGATCATAGGCAAGCTGTTCAGTAAAAAGCTAGTTAAAAATGATCATAAAATGGTATGCACTAAAAAAATCATTTGCTCTACATGTCAAAAAGTCAAGCAGACCAAAGCTTCTTTCAAAAGCATTGAAACCAAAGACTCTGTGAGGTATTTATACCTCATGCATATGCACTTGTTTGGTCATATACTAGTTGATACTCTTGGTAGGAAAGTCTATACTTTTGTGTTTATTGATGACTTTTCCAGATTTACTTGGGTTTTATTTTTAAGGAAAAGTCTAAAACCCCTGATGTCTTCAAGACATTTGTTAAACAAATATAGAATGAATTGAACAGTTCTATAGTTAAAATCAGAAGTGATCATGGAACTAAGTTTCAATCTGAATGCATTGAAAGATGGGGTTAGACATGATTTACTCTAGAGGGGGGTGAATAGAGTAATCTAAAATCTTTTGGCTGTTTTAAATATTATCAGAGTAATGAAAAAGAGAGATACCAAGATTAACAGAAAGTAAAAATAATCTAAGTCAATCTGATCTCACACAGCACAGCTAGCCTAATCTATCACAACCACATCAAGAACAACAAGAAAAAGGGCAAACAGACAACACAAGAAATTTTATAGTGGTTCCCCAACCTGGGTACATCCACTCTTCTACCATCCTGGTAGGAATCCACTAGCAGGTTTTGATCAGGTGACTGCCACCTTTAAGCTTTTGATCAGGTGCTCAAAAACCAAATAAACTTTTGAAGGGAGTTAATAAACCCTTTATATAGAGGGGGGAGAGAGATTGATGATGTCTTCTCTTTCTCTATTCAACAGAGAAGACTAGTGTATTTGCTGTTGTCAAGAACTCCTTTCAATATCACTTGGAGTCTTGCACAGGGTGTAGGTCTTCAGTCTTCGGCCTTGACTTGAAATGATGATCCAGGAACTTCTGACTGATATGAACATGTTGTCCTTGAATGCTCCTGGAGTGAAAGTTTAAGAAGACTCTTGATTTATATTTGTTATTCTTCTTCCTCTTCAGTAAGGTCAAGGAGAAAACACACTGTTTTTTGTACAAAGAAGCAGATAATCTTGAGTATGTCTCTGTAAATCTTGTCTGTGTGCTGAGTACTGTTTATTCTTTGTATATTTTCTATATCCTGCCTATCGACTGAAAATAAAATCCCTTTTATATATCTCTATCGAATTTTCATTTGAATTTTGAATATTCTGCATTAATTGCTGACGGCCTGGAGAATGAAAATCTGCTTGAGAGAATATTTTCATTACTGAATTTCCCCAACTATCCCAATTAATTAAGCAAGAAATTATCCTGATGAAGACCATAATCAATGCTGCTAGTAACAGCTATATTCAGAGAATATATGCATTAATTACTCAGGAAAATATTGCTAAATAATATAAGGAATATGGACAGAAAAGAAGGAAAATTCTAACTTAGGATCTGCACAGAAATCGTCGACCAGAGAACAGATTTCGTCGACCTGAGATCAAAGTTCGTCAACCTGAGAAATCATGTTCGTCGACCAGAGAAAGTTTGTTTGTCGACCTGAGAACCAAGTTCATTGACCCGAGATCCAAGATCATCGACCAGAGCTCCGCTAACTGCTTTCTATGAATAACTTACCAATTCTGTGGTCACACTTCGTCGAGCTGATAATTGGACTTCGTCGACCTGAGTTCAGAGAAAGTATTCTGGAATGAATGTGTTGACATTGAACTTCCAGACATCGTCGACCTGAGCTCGAATATCATCGAGCTCAACTCAGAGAATTTACTCTGAGTTCGTCGAGCGGAGCACAACTATTGTCGAGCTGAGTTCGATGAAAGTCGAACTCACTTTCTGAACTTGATTTTCTTCTAAGTCTTGAGTCTTTTGTTGGCCGGTCCATGTAAGGTTGAATCTAAGGACTTAGCCTAAACTCTAAGACACGGACATGACTTTGGCTATACATGGTGGGTCAATCATCCTAGTTAGTGAACCTAGCCCAAATCTGACTAGGGATCCAACAATCTCCCCATATTTGGGTGAGGTCGCTAATATAAATGAAATAAAAATATTTACAAAGCAGAAAAAATATATCTGGCAGAAAAATTGAAACATTCAGGAGATATTTACATAGTAGCTTCGTGACAGTAAATAAATAAGAGTTCAGACAAACAGAAACTAAACAAAATATAGCATTTCTTTTTCTTCAGCTTTTCGTTTTGCTTGTCACCTTTCTCTTGGTCAGAAGGCTGTGTAAATTTGATTTCTCTATTTGGATTAGCTGCTTACCTATTGGATATTGTCATATTAGTAGCTCCAATTATATTAAGAGAGGTAGCTCTGGGCACAACAGCCTCTGGATGTAGATTCATGTAAGCATATGCATTAAAGAATTTATTGGCCTTTTTATACATTTTTAACTCTTCTTTTTTGTAGGTAGACATTGTAGAGTATTGGGATGGATCTCTTCCTTCAGCTTTAGCTTTATTGATCATTGATAATCCAACAAGTTCCTGGAACCTGGCCATTCTAGAATTTGTCTCAGTTTTTGGATCCACAAAGGGAATAGGTGGAGACTCTGGCCTTTTAGTATTTTCAGCTTTATCTGTTTCAGGAGCTTGCGGTTGCTGATGTTGCTGTTGCTGATGTTACTGTTGTTGATGTTGTTGTTGCTGATGTTGTTGTTGTTGACGTTGTTGTTACTGATGTTGTTGCTGTTGATGTTGCTTGCTGGAGGAATACCTCTGCTAGCTGCTTCCTTGAGATGTTGAGGATCTATCTTGATGTCTATGGTAGGTTTGAGCATACGAGGTAGACCTTTGAGTAGTGTTGCCTGAAGCACCAGCAACAGGTGGAGGAGGAGGAGGAGGAGGACCTCTCCAGTTTCTTTGAGGAGGGGGAGGAGAGTACCTCCTGCTTTTCTTTCTATCTTTCTGTTCATTCTTTGAAAGCCACATCCAAGCTGGCATCCCAGGATATGGAGTGATTTTCTGTAGGATATAGTATGGTGTATCATGTGTAGGATTTGGTTTGGGAGCAATAATGGGAGCAGCCTTTCTCTTCTTGGAAATTTTCTTCTTAGCAGTAGAGCTATCATCAGAATCATCATCCTCATCTTCATCATCAGAAGATCATTGAGGATTATCATATAAGGCATTAATTGCCTTCAGAAGTTCTTTTGAAATAGGCTTTTCAGCCTGAGGCTGTGCTTGAGATTTTGGAAGAGCTGGAGCAACTGTTTCAGTAACTTTTTCAGACAGTAACTTATTTTCTTCCTCAATATCAGCCATGATGACTTCATCTAAATCAGGGAGGGGACTGTCATCTATTTTGTATATTGGAGCTGAAATAGATTCTGGAGAAGAATTGTCCTTGGAAGGGGATGGTACAATTTGTGGCTCTGTTACTGCAAAACTAGCCTTAAGTGGCATGACAACTGTGGGGCTTATTGGTGCTATGTATGGAACTATAGCCAAGGATTGTTGTACATCAAAGCTGGGCAGATTATTTCTGTAAGCTAGATTGAATAAATCTAATAAAGAATTCAGATTAACTATGGGATTTATAATACAATCACCAATAGTTTTTATTCCAGCTATAGCTGACTCATCCATATCTGTATCAGAGTTAATTAAATCTATTATATAAGCATGGATAGCTGTGTCTTCTGAAGAATCATCAGACATTATCAAATCTGTTGCTGCTTCTGCTGCTGTAGTCACCACTGGAGCTTCTTCATCACAAAGCATCTCCCCCTGACTGGTTTTAGGGGGTCCTGAAGCCAGTCCCCCAGAAGAATGGACAGGGGATAAGGCAGCAACTTTGGCAGAAAGAGATGTGATGGAAGCAGTAAGTGGAGCTATATCATCAGCTATAAGCCAGGTAAGGGTGGGAGAAATGAATGCAAGAAGGTCTTTAGTAATGTCAGAGAAGTTGAGATAGAGAGATTCTGGAGCAGTGGAGGAGTATGGAGTGTGATGACCACAATTTGAACAGATAAAGAATGCACTAGACATATTTGCATGTGTGTAATCAGGTACAGTAGAGGGCATGTCAGTTTGGGTGAGTGGAGGGATGAGAATAGAGTGAGTTGCAGTTATAGAAAGGGGAATTGTTGTGGAAAGAGGAACTGTTGTTGTGGGGAGGAGATGGGTTCCTGATGTGGAGATGGTGGAGGAAATAGTAGATTGAAGGTGTGGGATGAGACAAATGTGTCAGGGTGTGTGTCATTTAGATGAGGTGGAAGTGGGGATTGAGGTGGAGTGATGTGCTCAAGAGATAGAACTGAGGAACTGAGGTTGATGCTGGTGTGGTTTGATGTTCTTGGTGAGTTGGGGAAGTATGAACTAGAGATTGAACTGGTGATGGAGCTAGTGTGGGTATCTGAATTTGATGTTGTTGTTGTTGTTGAGGTAGAGGAGGAGAAGGAATGGTGGTGGTGGAAGGAACATCTTCTGGTGGTGGAGGAGCGGCTGTTACGGCCCTGGTGCTCTCAGAAGTTCTTGTAGAATAGGAAGCCTTGGAATGCTTGGTGATCTTCCTCTTCCATCTGACAAACAGGGCAGAGGTAAGCCTTTTAGAGGCATTTATAAACACTGTCGTGGAGACCAGATGTTCAGGAGCCTTTTCGTGAAGGACGATTCCCAGAATCCGTCCAAAATACACTAACTTCTTATTGTTTTTCTTTTTTATTAACTCAAATAACAGCTTGCCACAGTTTGCTGCATTCTTCTTTACCAGAGCACCCATCACCATGAACTGGTGCCTGGTGATGTAGTCGTGGGCGGTGTGTTTGCCCAGCAGCACTTTCCTGACAATATCTGCTAAGAACTTATACTCAGCAGACAAATTCTTCTTAATAATTTGTTTGTGTTCTCTCTAATGTGACCCATTTTGATTAGCATATTCTCATATTCCTCATTATTCATTTCGATTTCTTCATCACCAGTCAGAAGACCGAAAACTTCGGTTAGTACAGTGGGGGAAAGGGAAACGTTGTTACCAGATATTGTTCCCATCATAGTATCTTCTTATGTTGCAGATGTAAATACCCATTCCTTTATCTCTATCATGGCTATCTTGATTCTGTGAGTCATGAACTGCTTCAGATTTTGTTCTTCAAATAATTTCAGAATTTCCACAAAGATTGGGTCAGAATGCTGAAAGGAGTCGAAGTCAATATCAAAACCCATGTCAAACTTCATTGCGGAAAGAGTGCTCGTCGGAATCGCCATGAATTCGCCTGCAACAAAAACAAAGAGATCAAGTGCAAGAGAACTGAAAGAGCGGGACGGAGATCGAAGAAAACCTAGATATATGGTTTTCAGAATATGAATCGGCAGACTCCGTTCGACGAATGATAAAAATTCTTCGATCTGAGGTCGAAGAAAGTATTCTAGACAGAATGTGTTGACATTGAACTCCCAGACTTCATCAACCTGAGCTCGAATATTATCGAGCTCAACTCAGAGAATTTACTTTGACTTCGTCGAACGGAGTATGACTATTATCGAGCTGAGTTCGACGAACGTCGAACTCACTTTTTGAACTTGATTTTCTTCTAAGTCTTGAGTCTTCTGCTTTCTTCTGTTGGATGGTCCATGTAAGGTTGAATCTAAGGACTTAGCCTAAACTCTAGGACACAAACATTACCCTGGTTATACATGGTGGGTCAATCATCTTAGTTAGTGAACCTAGCCCAAATCCAACTAGGGATCCAACATGCATGACAACGTTTTGTGAAGAACTTAGGATTCATTAAGTGTTTTCCTCTCTAAGAACACCCCAGCAAAATGAGATTGCTGAGAGGAAGAATAAGACTCTCATAGAAGTTGGTATGACATTAATGAATGACACAACTCTCTCAAAATATTTCTGGACTGAGGCAGAAAATAGTGCTTGTCATGTCTTCAACAAGGCTTCTATCACCAAGAGCTAAAAAAAGACTCCTTAGGAGATATTGAAAGGCATAAAACCAAACCTTGAATATCTCAGAATTTTTGGGAGCAAATGTTATGTGCTTAACAATGTGAAATCCTATATAACTAAGTTTACTGCCAAGTCCTATGAAGGGATCTTTTTGGGTACAACAATCATCGTAAGGCCTATAGGATCTACAACTTGACAAGTCAAGTTGTAGAGGAGTCAGTTAATATAGTGTTTGATGAATCAAACATGATTAACAACGAGCTGTCAAGCTCCTGTTCTAGTCTTATAGGCACAAAAGTGGTCATGGACAAGCTGACTGTTAAGGAAGCTGAACCTATAGTTCAAGATAAAGGTGAAAGTGTGTTGATTTTAGAGGAAGCACAAGGCTCACATGAAGTGGATGATGTTCAATATGATGTAGACTTTGAAGCACAGAATGTTGAAGGAAGACTACCTCCAACATTCAGGCATTTGAAGGATCATCTAGGCCACCAAATTATTGGTGATGTAAGTCAAGGTGTATTGACAAGGAGCAGATGTCTCAATATAACAATGTACTCAAGTTTCTTATTACAAATAGATCCCAAAAAGTTTGAAGAGGCAAACATGGATTAGTTCTGGATTGTAGCTATGCAAGAAGAGTTGAACCTGTTTAAGAAATATAAGGTCTGGAAGCTATTCCCAGACCACAAATACATAATATCATTGGAACCAAGTGGATCTATAGGAATAAACTTGATGAAAATGGCATTATAACCAAGAATAAAGCTAGACTGGTAGCTCAGGGGTATAGATAAGAAGAAGATGTTGACTTTGATCAAACTTTTGTCCCTGTAGCAAGACTAGAAGCTATCAGACTGTTCCTTGCAAATGTTGCATATGAAGGATTCTGAGTCTTCCAGATGGATGTAAAGTCATCTTTCCTGAATGAATACTTGAAGGAATAAGTCTATGTTGAACAACATGCAGGTTTTATTGTTACTAACCATTCAAATTTTATTTATAGACTTAGGAAAGTTGTATATGGGTTGAAATAAGCTCCTAGAGCATGGTATGAAACCCTGTCTAGCTTCCTCATTGAGATCAAATTCTTAAGGGGGAAGATAGACAAGAACCTATTTCTCAGGAAATCCAAAGGCAAGATCATTCTTGTCTAGATATATGTTGATGACATTATCTTTGGATCTACTGATGGCAACCTTGGCAAAAAGTTTACCAAACTTATGCAAGGGAAGTTTGAGATGAGCAGTATGGGTGAACTTAAGTTCTTCTTGGGTCTCCAAGTAAGACAAACTGACAATGTATTATCCATATCTCAGTTTAAGTTTACCAGGGAATTGATTAAGAAATTTGGGATGTAGAATGCCTCCATCATGAAAACTCCCATGTGGTCAAACATGACTTTAGATAAGGATGAGGCAGGTTGACTTATTGATAAAACTTTGTATATATGGATAATTAGCTCCCTTCTATACCTGACTGCTAGTAGGATAGATATTATGTATGTTACATGTGTTTGTGCTAGATATCAAGCATGCCCTAAAGAATCTCATTACTCTACTACTAAGAGAATTTTGAGATATATAAAAGGCTCACCAGATCTTGGCTTTTGGTACCCTAAGAATAGGAATTTTGAACTAATGGGCTTTTTAGATGCAGACTTTGTAGGTTGTAGATGTAACACCCCCAAATCCCAATTTGGGTTCAGGTTGGGTGACGCGGCCTGGGACACGGGCGTGTCCCAGGGCATGTCGGACTCGGGTTGACCAGGCACTCGGAGTGCTCGATGAAATGCACTCGAGAAGTTCTAGGGAGGGAACACGCCCTGAGACACGGGTGTGTTAGAGGGCGTGTCCCCCTCTGGTTGACAAACTACGCTCGACGATCATCGAGCGGCGAGGCAAGGTGAGTACACGGCCTATGACACAGGCGTGTCATAGGGCGTGTCCTTCTCTGGATGGTGTGTGTTGATGGACAAGGGTATGCCTTGGGGTAGACGGCCTGGGTCACGGCCGTGTCCCATGGCCATGTCCCGCTCGGGTGAAGTTGATGTTATGTTGAGTGAGGTACACGGCTACTAGACACGGAGTGTTAGTCATGACACGGGCGTGTACGATGTGACACGGATGTGTCACACGGCCGTGTACTATTTGGATTTGAGTCGGTTGTGTGCTGCTTAAGGGAGACAGCCTGTGACACGGGCGTGTCACAGGGTGTGTCAGGCCGTGTTCAGCCTTTTTCTGGGTAAATCAAGGTTGTTTGTTTCCTTCTTCCTGGATCCAATGGCCCAGAGGCTTCCCTGCTAATAAAAGGTCGAGAGTGAATGGATAAATTCCATTCATCTTCACCTTTTCTCTTTTAAAGGAATAGGGAGAGTGGAGAGGAAGGGAGGAAGAAGAAGAAGGGAGGCGGCTGCCGGAGAAGCATCAGAGTGCTGAATCGTGGGCCGAGAGCGACTTCGTTGAGGCAAAGTCGTGGCGGTGATTTCCATCCGGCTAGTTCATGGCTCCAAAGCGATCTTCAAGAGTAACGATCTCCTTCTTGGATAACGAAGTCCTTTCTTTATGCATATGCATGGAATCCTCCATCAAGAGGTGGAAAGCGTAAGCGATTCCAAGTTGAGTCTGCATCTAGAGCCAGAAGTGTGTAGTACGGCATAGGCATGCTGTGTGAAGCCCATCCAGATGGTTAGTCTGGATTGGTGATGGTTATATTTTGAACCGGAGAAGACTCTGTGCATTGTGTGTGGATGATTGTGAGTTGTGACTACGTGGAAAGCTTGGTATGAACCCTTATATGGGGTGTGTTAAATGGAAATGGGTTGGAAAGCGGCTCTGTGAGAGCTGTGTGCGGAGCAGGAAAGGGAAGGTCGACCCGCATCAAGATCCGCGCTATTGACAAATTGAGCCATGGGAAATGGCTAACCTGTACCTGTGTTGTGGGAGATCGATTGGTGGCAAGGCTTGGGGGACGTGAGATAGACCCGGCTTACTGCACCACAATGGTGGGTCGATCTAAAGTGGAAATGCTCAATGTTTTCCGTGAGGTTAGCACCTCTGAGTGGGATGGGCGAGGATGTCCCCAGCATGCGTGTTGGTAGACTAGGGCCCATACTCAATAAGTTAAAAACCTCTGATCGGTGGTGGGCGACTGGTATATCCGGTAGACCAATAATGTACTCTGAGTGCACAGAGCATCTGGCGGAGGCCGTCGTTTGTGATGATGTGGTGCGTGAGAGCACTTGTTGTGATATAGATTGTATATTATGATGGCAATGCATACATGGAAGGAACCACTACACCGAGTAAGGGGTAGGGTCGTTATAATTGGTCAACTAATGCTGACCGTTACTTTGTTTACCGCTCTTGGCGTGGATGTCTAATTGCAGGTGCTGATGAGCGGATTGAAGCTTTGCTGCTTAAAGGCCCTTGAAGGCCGTGTGAAGAATGCTTGGATTTCATGTGTGGCCGGCCTGCATGCCGATGTATGAAGCTGTATAGTTTGTAAAGAGCAACTTGTAAGGCCTTAAGGACATGAGAGTGTGTGTGGTGTATACATTCCTGGTTTACAAATAAATATGGAGTTTATATATGTTAGTGGACATTCCATATGTTGAGTTTGTATAACCAAAAATATTACGCTAGAATGTTCTGCGTTAGGACACGAATAGAATGTGATTTGATATCCCCACGTGACTTCCCCGTTTGTCTGTGCAATATGGCATGGGGCCCCGGCCGGACCCACTGTTATATTCCATGGGACAGATGGAGGTGTTACACTAGAGAAGACAGGAAAAGCACATCAGGCTCCTGTCAGTTTCTGGGAAAAAGACTAGTATCATGGAGCAGCAAAAAACAAACAAGTGTTTCTATTTCTATTGCAGAATCAGAATATATAGCTGCAGGGAGCTGTTGTGCACAGTTGCTGTGGATATAACATCAAATTCAAGATTATAACATTCAGATTGTTGAAACTGAAAACTCGGTCTCTATGGATTTCACCCTTAGGGAAGGGGTGATCGCACACCTACTTCTCTCTCGCAAGCCAAACAACTAGGGGAAAAGAACAGGGGACAGACCCAAGGGCTCGGCGCGGAGGCCCCACCACACACCTAGAAGATCTTAGAGTGCTTCCCCTCCCAAGCCAAATGCCGAGCTAGGGATATCTCAGAAAGCGCAAGAAGACCCTGGCACAAGTAAGAATGCCTTCTGAGGTACCTCCTTGGTTCTATTTATAGATTTCTGAAAACGGCCTACAAATAGACAACCACCACTGTTTTAAACAGCTATGTGCAGCCCAATTGGGTCTGCTAACAGCGTAACTCCGTTGTTCTATAAGGATATAGGTAGGCCCAAGGGGCATGATGGTAAAAATACATCACAAGATACTGGGCGAGTGGCACTTTGGAACCTCGACTCGCCGGGGGCGTCGAGTGGTCGATGGATCTGGCACTCGGCGCCTATTTCCAGCCCTAGGCGAGCGCGGGCCCGGCCTGCTCCACTCACTCGATGCTCGTCGAGCTCCTGGGGTGAGTGAAAGCCAACCTGCTCCACTCTCCCCTAATGCGATTCCACCCTGCTAGGGCAAACTAAGGAGGTCGCCGAGCTCTCGCCTCCTCCCGGCCAAAAAAGCTGGGCCTTGGCCGATCTGGCTCCTATAGACCACTACTCGCCGGATATGGGGTTGTACACAATCCCCGCTTTTGCGAGGTTGTCCAAAGCTCGGAAAGAAACATCCAACCCCATAATATGCGGCGAGTGCGACAGGGGCCAGAGAATCTTTGGTGGGCTCCACCAACGGCTATAAATGTATGTCTGCGTACCCCGGTGGCCTCCTCCATTCCGTTTACTTGAGTCTTACCAAGTTGCCTCTTTCCAAAGAGCTCCAAGAGAAGCTTAGCCGCGCCTGCGAGCTCAACGTTGCTCGCTTTGACGCGTTAGTCGGCCTGCCACCCAATTCTGCACCGCGCAAGCCGACGAAACCAAATCCTACCAAGAAGGTCAAGTACATCCGGAATGATGTTGAATCCATCTACCAAGACCTGGAATCCACCTTGACTCCCAGGCTCACCTTCTCTAAACCGGTTGTCGACCCCTCGGTGAAAATGGTTGTTGACATTCCAACGGACCGCGAGGACCATCAGTCCAATACCGAGACCTCCATGTCGTGAGTCCACTCCCACAAGATGACTTAATGACCCAGACTTACCCTGTCACTCGCCTGCAGAGAAAATCACCTCCCTTTCGGACCACGGGGCTGGATCTGCCAAAGTACAGGTCGCCAGCTCGCACTCCTTCGCAGCAGCCCGTACCTACTCCTGCACTCACGGAGATAAGGGTCAGAGACATCCCCAGTACACAGCTCCAATATCATCTCACCGGGGGTCAATAGCCCTGATAGCGGTAAGAACTTAGCCTTGCCGTCTTCGCACCCCCCCTAGGTACTGCCATGCTCATCACGTACGTTCCACTTTCACCAGAACTTTTTCCCAGGCATATTTGATGTACTCGCTCCATCTTTCCATCAAAGTTGATCATTTTTGCAGGTCTCCCTGCCACATCTGAACTTGAGGAATCTTTTGAACAAGTTCGCCACTCACCACACCCTAACCCCAGGATGGAATGCTTCCTAGATGACTCTCTGGATCCTGCCGAGCTGAGACTGCGAATGGTGGAAGTGTTGAAGAAGCAAGACACCGCCTTACGCTAACTTTGGGCAGATGGCGCCTATAGCAAGCAGAGACTGCAGGCACTGGAACGAGACTATATGCTGCTCGTGGATAAGGTGGAATACGGCTCAGTAAGCGAGATAATATCCCCTACCCCAGTTATGGAGAGAATTGATGAAAACTTGCAGACCTTTGGTCATGACCTAGAAATCTCTTCTCGAGTAACAAAAATATTTTCTCGAGATGCATTCTTGTTCTCGAGTAACAGAAGAGTTGTTCTCGAGTAACAAGTCTTTTTTTCTCGAGTAAGGATATTCTTTCTCGAGAAACCAGATTTCCTCCTCTACACTTTCCTTCAATATTTCTTCTCGTGAACGTCATACCTCTTCTCGAGAAACAGAAAATCTTCTCGAGTAATACTTCCTCCTCTCGAGAAATGGAATGCAGATTTCTGAATTTTCCTTAAGTTTTAACGGATTCGATTTCAAATGTCACTAACTCTTAATTGGTCCACGTGGCGTGCATTTAATGTAATTTAGACCGTTATGAAAGGTCTATAAAAGATCTTGTCAGAATTGACAAACCCAAAGAAGAATTTTCAAGTATTCTGAATCAATTTCCACTTTCTAAATTGAGAAGCGCCGCCGCCGCTCTGTTCTTCATAGCTGAATTCTTTCTCGATCCCAGAGATTCAGACAGTCGACTTCTATGTGTTTTGTTCTCTCATGAAAGACCGGATTTTTGGAAATGTGTATCGCGGCCTTATTGTCACAGAACATAGGAAGAGGATAGTTGTAAACCTCTCCTAAGTCAAGCATGAGAGCCCGCAACCACTTCAACTCACATGTAGTCGATGCCATGCTGCGATATTCCGCCTCTGCACTAGACCTGGAAACGACAGACTGTTTCTTGCTCTTCCAACTCACAAGATTGCCTCCAACAAATGTGCAGAAACCTGAAGTCGATTTTCGGTCCCCTTTGTCATCTGCATAGCTTGAATCAGAGTACGCTTCAACCCTAAGGTGACCATTTTTCTGAAATAGGAGTCCTTTCCCTGGAGCAGCTTTAATATACTCTAATATCCTTAGAGCAGATTGTAGATGACACTCCCTCGGAGCTTGCATGAACTGGCTCACCTTGCCAACAGCATAAGAGATATCGGGTCTGGTTACCGTGAGATATATGAGCTTGCCCACCAGATGCCGGTATCTCGTAAGATCGGAGAGAAGAGGTGAGTCATCTGTCTAAGTTTTGTCTTCGCCAACAGCCATAGGACAACGTGCAGGTCTAGCACCAGTCAGTCCTGCCTCCTTTAAAAGATCAAGAGCATACTTCCGTTGTGAAAGGACCATGGAGTTGGGCTTTCTAGAGATTTCAATCCCCAGAAAGTATTTCGGGGAGCCCATATCCTTTGTGACCAGATGTTGACGAAGGTGTTTCTTGGTCATCAATACCCCATCCTGGTCATCGCCAGTAAGAAGAATATCATCAACATAAACCGCAAGAACAACCAGACCAGAGGCGGTTTTCCGAACAAACAAGGAGTGATCTGCTGAGCTTCTTGTAAAACCAATGGCCGCAACAATGCCACTGAACTTGTCAAACCAGGCACGAGGACTCTGCTTGAGGCCATAGATAGCCTTCTTTAGCCGGCATACCCGTGTCTCCCCCTGAGCAACATACCCAGGAGGTTGCTCCATGTAAACATCCTCCTGCAGATCACCATAGAGGAAGGCATTCTTAACATCTAGCTGCGAGATGGGCCAATCCCGGTTGACAGCCACAGAGAGAAGAACCCGAATAGTGCTGAGACGAGCCACGGGAGAGAAAGTGTCAAAGTAATCAATCCCATAAGTTTGGGTAAAACCCTTGGCAACCAGGCGAGCCTTATAACGATCCACACTGCCATCTGGGAGAAACATCCCCACGAAGACCCAGCGACAGCCAACAACATCTGTGCCGAAAGGAGGAGGAACAAGGGTCCAGGTACCCCGTTCAGTGAGAGTATCAATCTCCTCATCCATGGCAACTTTCCAATGAGGAATAGTAAGGGCCTCCTGGTAGGAACGGGGGGTGCCAGTGGCCGAGATAGCCAGTGCAAAAGCTCTGCGAGCAGGGGTAAGACGATCATAGGAAACAACTACAGCAAGCGGGTGTTGGGTACAGGCCCGAACCCCTTTGCGAAGAGCAATCGGGAGATCCAGGTCAGCAGGTGCCTCAGTATCCGGAGTATCTGTGGTGGAGAGAGCTGGCCCGGGAGTAGAGAGAGGGCAACGGAGTGGAGGGAGAAAGCGGAGTAGAGGGTGGAGATGATGAGGATGGGGAAGACGGTGGAGCGGGTGGAGAGGGCGGAACATCAGTGGGAGCAGAGGGAATGAATGGGTTGGTATGAGAAGTAGGATGAGGAGGAGTAGAAGAGGAAGCGGGAGAGAAGTAAGAGGCATTGGCAAAGAAGGTGACATTCGCAGAGACAAATTGCTTGCGGGTAACAGGGTCAAAGCAGCAATATCCTTTCTGAGTGGGAGAGTAGCCCAGAAAGACACATTTGGTGGCACGTGGTGAGAGTTTATCACGGTGGCAGCGGGAGAGTGCACAAAAGCGGTGCACCCAAAGATGTGTAGAGGAAGAGGAAAGGGATCCTTGTCTGGATAAAGAATGGAGAAGGGGGTAGCACCGTGGAGAACTGTGGAGGGAAGGCGATTGATGAGATAGCAGGAGAGGAGGACAGCATATCCCCAATAGGAGCGAGGAACATGCATTTGAGTCATCATAGTGCGAGCGACATCAAGGAGGTGACGGTTTTTGCGTTCCGCCACCCCATTTTGTTGGGAGGTGTAGACACAACTTGTTTGACGAATAACACCATGGTGAATACAAAAGGAGGAGAAGTCGTGGCTAAGATACTCCTTAGCATTGTCAGAACGAAGGAGTTTAATAGACGTATCAAACTGAGTCTTAACCATAGAATAAAAGGAGGTCCAAACAGAGAACAGCTCGGAGCGATCTTTGAGAAGATATACCCACGTACATCGAGAGAAATCATCAATGAAGGTGACAAAATAGGAACTACCGCGACCGATGGTGAGGTTAGGAGCGGGACCCCATATGTCAGAGTGAACGAGGTCGAACGGACGGGAAGAGCCCCGACTTTGCGTTGGTGGGAAGGATGAGCGGTGATGTTTGCCAAGTTGACATGCATCACAGTTTAGAGGAGGATGATGAGGAGGGAGGTGCGGCAGGAGCTGGCGGAGAATTTGGGGAGGAGCATGTCCAAGGCGAAGATGCCATTGGAGAAGATCTGTAGAGGAGGAGGAGAAGACGGATAGAGCAGAAACGTTGTCGAGGAAGTAGAGGCCACCACTCTCAGTCCCGGTAGCAATCGTCCGTTGGGAGTCCGGATCCTAAAAAGCACAAGAGCTAGGGGTGAATATGACAGAACATCGTAGTTGCTTGCATAAAGAAGTAACCGATAATAAATTGCACGGAAACTTGGGCACATAGAGGGTATCAGCCAGGCAGAGAGATGGAGTGACTTGAACCATGCCCGTCCCATGGACCGGGGAGGTAGATCCATCAGCAACAATGACCGGGGGCAACTGAGCATGTGTGTCAAGAAGAGAGAAACATTGAGGATTGCCTGTCATATGATTGGTTGCACCAGAGTCGATGAGCCATCTTCCGCGAGTAACAACATGAGCACTACCAGAAGAGGTGACCACGGAGGCGGATAGGCTGGAGGAGGGGAAAGCCATGGAAGCCAGAGAGGAGCAAGCCGCGACGATAAGAACAAGCCGCGAGACGAGAAAAGAGCACCAAGCCGGGCGAACAGAAAACAGGTCGGGCGGCTAGGAAGGCCGCTACCAAGAGCAAAGCAGAGGGAAAGAAGTCGCACGGCTTGAAAAAGTCAGGCGAACAGAGGAGAATAGGTCGCACGGCAAAAGATGAGGCCGGCGCGACTAGCAAGCAGGACAAAGGCACAGCGGGGAGGAGGTCGCGCAGACTGAAAAGGTCGAGCGAACAGAAGAGAGGAGAAGAGCAGGTGACCGCGACCAAGATGCGGGTGAGAAAAGGAACAACCCGCACGGTCAGGCAGATCACAGCAGCAAACCGCGAGTATAGGTACAAGCAGAAGCGGACAGGGAGAAGAAGTCAGCAGCGGGTAGAGACAAGCCGCAAAGACTAGGAAGTCGGAGAGGCAAGAAAGAGCAAGGAGCGCGGCGACAAGGAAACAGGTCGCTACGACGAATAGCAGTAGGAGAAGAGCACCAAGAAGAAGCAAGCCGCGCGAACAGGCAGCGGACAGAAACAAGCCGCTCGAACAGGGCGGCGGACAGAAGAGAAGGCAAGCCGCGAGAGAGGTCGCGGATAGTGGAAAAAAGCCGCTAGAAGCAGAGAGCGCACAGAATCAGGAGGAAACGACCGTGTGCTCTGATACCATGTTAGAAGTAGCAAACAGAAAAGAACAAACGGATAGACTTTTGAATAATTGAAATTTTATTATCCAAAAAGGTATCTATTACAAAGGTATGCCCTCCTTTATATAGAATGGAGGAGAGATGAGAGAATACAAATAAGAGATGTGGGACTATAATTTACAGGACAAGTGGACTATACAAAATAAACCGCACAAGCCGCGCGGTTAGATAGCAGGGCTAACCGCACGGCTACCACCAGAGAGGAAGAGAGATTGCCAGGGTAGACCGCCAGACCGCCCGGTCTCCAAGCCGGCTGAGACAAACCGCCAGACCGCGCGGTCTTCAACCCGCTAAGACAGACCGCCAGACCGCCCGGTCACCAACTTCAACAGCTTCTAAACCTGGACCAGTATTATAGCTTGACTTGGATGAAGAGCTGAATGAAGAGTGTACCTTAGATGGACCAGGCTGATCCTGGCAGAATTCTTCATCAGATCTTACCATCAGCGTAATGTAGGCTTGTCATCTTCATCTGACTTAAAAGAGGATGAATCAGTCCAGCTTTTCTCCTTCTTAGCAATAAAGGTTCTCTCCTTCTTGACCTTCTTATGATGATGATTTTTCGCATCAACATCCTTCTTCTTCACAGGACATTCAGCCACAACATGCCCTGGCTTGCTACAACAAAAACAGATAATCTTATTAAAAATCTGTTTAATGTGTTTTGAGTCATACCTGCCTTCCTTGGAAGGTTTCTTCCTGGTTTTGTAGTAGTCCTCCTTGTGTTGAAAGGAAGAAGAAGGTCTGCTCCTCCACCCCTTCTCTTCATCAACTTCATGAACTGCCTTGAGAAAGCAGCAAACTCCTCATCAGACATATTGCATTCTGATGTCTCTTGATATAGATCATTAGACTCAGCTAGCCTTCTTGGGAGAGAAGGATTCTTCTCTTTTCTCCTCATGGAACTATCTGCCTTGAAGGCCACAGTTGATTCTTTGGCCTGAGCTTTGCTAGTCTTCTCTTCCTCCTTCCTTGTAGTAAGGTTCATTTCATATGACAGCAACTTTCCAAACAAAGCGAATGGTGGAGTCTCTACCAGCTTTGCCACTTCTCTAGTGACACATATCTTAGTGTCTCAGTCTCTAGTAAGAGACCTAAGAAACTTATCATTTAGATCATAGTTACTAAAGAGCCGACCATAGGTCATTAGCTCATTTACAGTTCTGAAAAAACCCTTTCATAGCAGCTAGCTATGGTCTCTTCATTGATCTGTCTGAAAGCCTCATACTCTTGATTGAGCATAGACTTCCTATCATCTTTAACTTCCTCAGTACCCTCCATATATAACACCAGAGTGTCCCACTTTTCCTTGAGGTCTTGCAGTGCACCAGGTTTTGAAAAGTAGAGTCATCTATAGCACTGATTATAATATTTTGTGCCCTCTTATCCATTGTAGCCAAGATAATTTCATCTTTAGTCATTTTTGCATAACTCTTAGGAGTCTTGACATTTGCATCAAGAACATACACTTTCAATGGGATGAATGGTCCTTCTTATACTGTAACATAAATCCTAGGGCCTGAAGCTTCCATAAACAATCTGACCCTTTCTTTCTAGATTCCAAAGTTTTCTTTCTTGCATAGAGGAAGCTTCATAGAACCTAATTACTTATGATTCTCTCTTGAACCCTTACTTTTCTTTTTTTCAGCTACCCTTTGAGATTTACTCAGACTGTTAAGCCTTTCTTGAGTAACCTCCCTCTGATACCACTTGAAAGTCTTTGAATATGAAAGTTAGGGTTAGACCTGATATACTCTAGAGGGGGGGGGGAATAAAGTATCTTTAAAACTTAAACACTTTTTGCTGTTTAATAAAAACTGTTGTGTTAGGAAGCTATTTCATACCAAAATATGTTGTAAGTAAGGAACAGTCTTAAGGTAAAATAATCTACCACAGGCACAACAAAATATAAACTAATTAATCACAGACAAAACAAACCTAACTAGCACAGCCACAATAAGAATAAAAGAAAACGATGGCAACCAGACAACACAAGAATTTTATAGTGGTTCCCCAACCTGGGTACATCCACTCTTCTGCCACCCTGGTAGGAATCCACTCAGGTTTTTGATCAGGTGCTCAAAAACCAACCCAAGTCTTTTGATCAGGAGACTTGCAACCAAGGAATAACTTTTGAAGGGAGTTAAAGAACCCTTTTTACAGTGGGGGTGAGAGAGTGATGATGTCTTCTCTATCTCAAGTACAACTGAGAAGACTTAGTGGATCTTTGATGTTAACAAAGCTCCCCCTGAGATATTGATTTGTTCAGGAAGGTTGGAGATTTGATGTAGGGTGAGTAGGTCTTCAATCTTTTGCTTTGACCAGAAGTGCTCCAGGAACTTCTTGACTGATGAAGTTTTGTTGTCCTTGAAGAAACATGGAGTGAAGATGAAGAAGACTCTTGATTTTGAATTGATGTTCTTCTTCTTCTTCTGTGTCTCGTGTTATTTCTCTGGTCTAGGCTTGTTCTTTTCTTTGTTACTGTATGATTGCTTTCTCTACTCTGTATGTCCTCTTTGTCGTTTGTATCCCCTATGTAAAGAAGGAAGAAGAAAAATCCTTTTTATTTTTCCTATGAAATCTTCCTTCTGAATTTTGAATTCGTTTCAGCATTGATTGCTGACGGCCTTGAGAATGTCTGCATTGATTGGTTTCCCCAACTGTCCCATTGAAAAACGGCCAGTGATAATCCTGATGAAAGCCATAATCAATGATGCGTCTCACGGTAATATTAAGAGAATATTAAGCATTGATTACTCAGGAATTATTGCAATAAAATAATTACAGAGGGAGGGAAATATCCAAGTCTGGATCTACACAGAAATTGTCGAGCAGAGAATAGAATTCGTCGACCTGGGTTCAGAGTTCATCGAGCTGAGAAGTTATTTTATTCGATCAGATAATTATTGTTTGTCGAGCTGAGATCTAAGATCTTCGACCTGAGAACTGCTAACTAATTTCTCAAGAAACTTGCTAATTCTGTGCATCAAGATCGTCGAGCTGAGAATCTAACTTCGTCGACTAGTGTTCAGAGAAATGATTCTTGGACTTTAGAATGTTGAAGTAGAGTATCCAGAAATCATCGATCTGAGAATCAAGTTCGTCGACCTGAGAACTTCTAACTACTACTTGATAAAACTTATCATGAATCTGGTCTAAGTTCGTCGACCTGAGAACATGAATTCGTCGACTGGATTTCAGTGAAATAATTCTGGACCTGGAATGTTGAAGTATAGTATCCAAGAATCGTTGACCTGAGAATCAAGTTCGTCGAGCTCAGCTTAGAAAATTATCTCTGAGTTCATCTAGCTGAGCACGACTTTTGTCGAGCAGAGTTCGACGAACGTCGAACTCATTTCCTGAGTCTTTGAAATTTTTTTAAGTCTTGAGTCTTCTGCAGTCTTTTAATGGTTCATCCATGCAGTGATGACTCTAAGGACATGGCCTAGACTATAGGACACAAACATGACCCCAGCTATACAGGTTGGGTCAAACATCCTAGTTTAGTGAACCTAGCCCAAATTCAACTAAGGATCCAACAATCTCCCCCTATTTGGGTGAGGTCACTAATATAGACACAAATATTCACAAAGCAAGAAAAATATATCTGGCAGGAAATTTTAAACTATGCAGCAGATATATATGTACAGAAAGCTTTGTATCAGGAAATAAAAAAAGTAGTGTTAAGAAAAACAAAAAGACTAAAATAGTTCAAAATTTATTTCTTCTTCTTTTACTCCTTGGGGTTAACCTCCTTAGCTTTATCTCAAGGCTGAGTAAACTTAATTTCCCTGTTAGGATTTACTGCTTGAGTTTTTGTCATTATCATATCAGCAGCTCCAATGATATTAAGGGAGGTAGCTCTTGGCACCACAGTGTATAAACCCGTAATTCGTCGAGATCAGAAGTACCACAGCAGACGGCTATTCGCAGACCATTCGGCAAGCAGAGGCGAGATGTGGCAAGTAGAGGCGAGATGTGGCAAGCAGAGGCGAGCTGTGGCTAGCAGAGGCGAGCTATGGCGAGCAGAGGCAAGATTGGGCGAGCAGAGGCGAGCAGAGGCGATCTGTGGCGAGCAGAGGTGAGTTGTGGCGATCAGAGGCAAGCTTGGGCGAGCAGAGGTGAACTGTGGAGAGCAGAGGTGAGCTTGGGCGAGCAGAGGCGAGCTGTGGCGAGCAGAGGCGAGCTTGGGCAAGTAACTCACAAGTATGGGCGAGTATCCCTTGGAACTCGATGGCAGAAGCTGGATACTCGCCTATCCCGCCCAGGATTTCTTTATAAATAGCCCCCCAGGGGTACTGGAAATGGCACTTTTGGAAGAGGTCAAGGTTCCCCCAAGTGGATACTCGCTCAGTCCATGCCTGTCTTGTACCTCGCCCAGCCTTTTGGTTGCGGAGGGTAAGCTTCTTCTAAGCTTCTGGGTACATGGTGGGACTTCTATGCTGGAGCACTTGGGGTGTTCTTGTAGATAGTTTCCTCTCTTTTTCTCTAGTCACTTGATCTGGGACGTCGGATCGTAGAATCAGTAACCTTAGGCTGCCTTGATCCTATTTTCAAGGTCGGGAATTTTCCTGGCTTCAACACACAGCTTCTGGAAGGAGTTTCATATAATCATCAACATTAAAAAATTTGTTAGCTTTAGCAAACCTGTTGAGTTCTTCCTTCCTGTATTTGGACATTGTAGTGTATTCAGAGGGATCCTTTCCTTCATCTTTTTCTTTGTTAATCATGGATAGGCCAACCAATTCCTAGAACCTGGCCATCCTTGCAGTTGTAGCTGTCTCTGGGTCCTCAAAAGGTATAGGAGGGGAAGCAGGTCCCTTTGGGCTTTCATCTTTCTGATGTTCAGTAATTTGTTGCTGTTGATGTTGATATTGTTGTTGTTATTACTGCTTGTCTGATGAATGCCTGCACTTGCTACTTCCCGAAGAGGAGAAGGACCTGCCCTGATGTCTCAGATATGTTTGATATTGGGTAGTCCTCTTAGATGAAGAACCTGAAGCACCAGCAGCAGGTGGAGGAGGAGGAGGAGGGTCTTTTCTGAATATCCGAGGAGGAGGTGAGTATTTCCTGCTTTTCTTTCTCTCTTTTTGTGGTTCTTGGACAGCCACATCCATGATGGCATGCCCTTGTATGGTGTGATTTTCCTGCTTTTCTTTCTCTCTTTTTGTTGGTTCTTGGACAGCCACATCCATTATGGAATGCCCTTGTATGGTGTGATTTTCTGAAGTATATAATAGGGAGTATCATTTGTTGGATTGGGTTTTGGAGCAGGAGGTGGAGGGGCTTTCCTCCTCTTGGATACTTTCTTCTTAGGCTCATCATCAGAATCCTCTTCATCATTTTCATCATCAGAAGAGTCTTGAGGATTATCATATAGTGCATTTATTTCTTTTAGAGCCTCTGCAGATATCAAGGGTTTTTCTGCCTAGGAAGGAGCTGGAGGAGGAGCTGGAGCTGGAGCTAGAGAATTGTACACATCAGTGCTTTCAATAGCTGATTTATTCTCTTCTTCTATATCAGCCATGATCAATTCATCAAGATCAGGCATTGGGGAGTCATCCATAACAAAGTTGGAGTAGAAATGTCTCTGGGAGGAGATGCAACAATGAGGGAATCAGATTTTGGTGGAGATGGAATGGCTGGAGCTTCTGTAATGGCAAAACTAGCCTTTAGTTGCTTGGCAACCTTGGGGGTTATTGGGGAGGTATATGGGACTATAGACAAGGATGGCTTTATACTGTATTCTGGAAGTTCATTTAAATAAACTGTATCAAATATTTTCAACAAATTCAGCAGATCTACAGTGAGATTTATAATATAATCACCAATAATTGTTATTTCCTCTGTTACTGTGTCATCCAAATCCATGTCGGACTCAATGAAATTAATCAAATCAAATAAGTCATCATTTGCATCTGCATCTGCTGTTGATTCTGCTTCTATTGCTGCTTTTTCTGTTGTTGCTATTGTTTCTGCTACTACTGTTGTTTCTACTACTGCCTCTTCATAGAGTATCTCCCCCTGCCTGGTTTCAGTGGGTACTGGAGCCAGGCCCCTGACTGAAGAAGGAGTAGCAGAGAGAGCAGAAATTTGATCAGCAAGAGATGAGATGGAAGAGACAAGAGGTGAAATAGCCTCTTCTATGAGAGTTTTGAGGAGGGGAGTGAGAAGTGCTATAAGAGGTGGAATGATGGAGGGGTCTAGTGGCAGAAATGCAGAAGGTGTTTCATTGGAAACAGAAGGAGGGATGGAAGATACTGGTGGAGGAGGAGGTAGAGAATCTAGCATTTATGCATCTGGGGAAGAAGAAGTATGGAGGGGGGATGTAAGCAGATTGAATGAAGGTAGGGAGGATAGATTGGAGAGGGGAATATCAGCGAAATGTGGTGGTAGTGGAGATAAGGGTAGTGATGGAACTGGTGTGCCACCTGGGGATTGAGTGGATATATGAAAGTGAATATGAGTTTGTGATGGGGGTACTAGAGATGATGGAGTTGGTGTACCATGGGGGGATAGAGTGAGGTATGAAAGTGAATATGAGTTGGGGATGTATGTATAGTGGATGATGGAGGTGTGGGAGTATGGAATGTGGTATGAATGGGGGTATGGACTGGGGAGTGGAGTTGGTGTACCATCTGAGGGTGACTTTGGATGACTGGAGGAGGTGGAGGTGGAGGAGGGATATCTTCAGCAGGGTCGAAGGACAGATTGGAGAGGGGAATATCAGCCAAATGTGGTGGTAGTGGAGATGAGGGTGGTGATGGAACTGGTGTGCCACCTGGGGATTGAGTGTAGGTATGAAAGTGAATATTAGTTTGTGATGGAGGTACTAGAGATGATGGTGTTGGTGTACCATGGGGGGATGGAGGTGAGGTATGAAAGTGAATATGAGTTGGGGATGTATGTATAGGGGATGATGGAGGTGTGGGAGTATGGACTGTGGTGTGAATGGGGGTATGGACTGGGGAGTGGAGTTGGTGTACCATCTGAGGGTGACTTTGGATGACTGGAGGAGGTGGAGGTGGAGGAGGGATATCTTCAGCAGGGTGGGAAGTGGCTGGATCAGCCCTTGTACTCTCAGAAGGCCTGGAGTAAGAGGATGAATCCTTGGAGGGCTTAGTGATGGTCCTCTCCCACCTGCCAAAGAGGGCACAGGTGAGCCTCTTGTAGGCATTAATGAATATGGTCGGGGTGACCAGGGATTCAGCAGCCTTTTCCTTAAGGAAGATTCCTAGAATCCTTCCAAAGCAAACCTCCTTTTTGGTGTTCTTTTTCTTAATCAGTTCAAACATAATCTGAGCCCAATTCACTGACTTCTTATTCACCATTGCACACATCACTAGGAATTGATGCCTAGTGATGTAGTCATGAGCAGTATGCTTGCCCAACAAAACTTTCCCCACAATATCTGTTAGAAATTTATACTCAGCAGATAGATGTTTCTTTAGCAGTTTATTGGGGGTTGCTCTAGAATAACCCATCTTATTCATCATCCCATCAAATTCCTCATTATCAATTTCCAATTCTTCTATACCATTAGCTAATCCAAAATTTTCAGTCAGGACGACGGGGGGTAAGAGAGACTGCATTACCCGATATTGTACCGGTCATGGTGTCTTCATCTATTGTGGAGGAGGTGTAGACCCATTCCTTGATCTCAGTGCTGGCTAACTTGATTCTGGTGGACATCAGATTCTTCAACTACTAATCTTAAAGCGGTTCAGGATGTCTAGGAAGATTGGATCTGAGTGTTGAAATGACTCAAAGTCTACATCAAATTCAGCATCAAATTTCATTGTCGCAAGACTACTCGCTGGAATCGCCATAGTGCACCTGAAAAAGAGAAACAGAAATCAAGTGCTATGGAACTAAAAGTGTGGGATGGAGGTCGAAGAAAAACCTAGATATATGGTTTTTCAGAATATGAATCGACAAACTCTGTTCCACGAAAAATAAAAGAATTCTTCGATCTGAGGTCGATGAAAGATTTTGTAGTTAAATAATTCGTCGAGCTTAGTCTGAAGATTTGAGAACATTTCGTCGAGCTCCGTTCGATGAAAGTTTTTTGAAGTAGATTCATCGATCTCCGTTCGACGAAAATAACTTCACTCACAGAAAGTTCATCGATCTTCGTTCAACGAAGTTCTCTACAACTTTTCTTTGTTCGTCGATCTCCGTTCGACGAACTTTGAAAAATTCATCGAGCATAGACATAAATTAAACTAAAGCTTCTCCATTAATCATTCCAAGCTAATTTATAAATATAAGTGATTTTTTTCATCCAAGGGTTTGGTGAAAATATCTGCTCTTTGTAAGTCAGTGTAGATATAGACAAGTTTAATTTTGTTTTTGTCTACACACTCTCTAATGAAATGATGTCTAATGTCTATATGCTTAGTCCTACTGTGATGGACTAGATTTTGTGCTATGGATATAGCACTTGTGTTATCACATAAGATAGTTGAATTATTTAAGTTGAACCCATAGTCCAGGAGTTGATTCTGAATCCACAATATTTGGGAACAGCAACTGTCAGCTGCAATGTATTCTGCTTCAGCAGTTGATGTAGACATAGATGACTGTTTCTTGCAGAACCAAGACACTAATCTCATACCAAGGAACTGACAAGTCCCTGAGGTACTTTTTCTGTCGACACTGCATCAAGCAAAGTCAGCATCTGAGTATCTAGTTAACTCAAATTCTGACTCAGTAAGATACTAGAGTCCTAGACTAGGACAACTCTTTATATATCTCAAAATTCTTTTTAGAAAAACTAGATAAGATTCTTTAGGGTTCACTTAGAACCTAGCACAAAGACATATAGGAAACATTATGTTAGGTCTACTTGCTATAAGGTATAGTAGAGACCCAACAATGCCCCTATATAACTTCTAATCAATAGGTTTCCCATGTTCATCATAATCTATTATAGCATTAGTGGTCATGGGTGTTTTCTTTGCTGAGGCATCAGCCATCCCAAACTTTTTAATAAGCTCTTTAGCATACTTAGCCTGAGGTATGAAGATGCCATCAGGGAGCTGCTTTACTTGAAGACCAAGAAAGTAGGAGAGCTCACCCATGATACTCATTTCAAACTTAGAATGCATGAGGTCAGAAAACCTCTTACATAGTTTGGAATCAGTAGACCCAAATATAATGTCATATACATAAATTTGCACTAACAAAGTTTGATCCTTATGGTGCCTAGTGAACAATGTTTTATCTACAATGCCTTTAGTGAATTTATGCTCTAACAGGAAGCTAGCTAGGGTCTCATACCAAGCTCTTGGAGCTTGCTTTAGACTATAAGGGGCTTTATGCAATCTAAAAACATATGAAGGATGAGTTGGAGAGATAAAACCTGGAGGTTGTTCAACATAAACTTCTTCTTTAAGTACTCCATTCAGAAAGGCACTCTTTACATCCATCTGATAGACTTTGAACTTCTTGTATGCAGCATAAGCAAGGAATATTCTGATTACTTCTAACCTTGCAACTGGTGTAAAGGTTTGGTCATAGTCTATTCCTTCTTCTTGTCTATAACCTTGAGTAACAAGTCTAGCCTTGTTCCTCACAATTACACCATAGGCATCAAGTTTGTTTCTATAACCCATTTAGTTCCAATGACTGGGTAGTCTTTGGGTCTTGGAACTAAATCCCAAACTATACATCTCTCAAATTGGTTGAGTTCCTCTTACATTGCAATGATCTAGTGGGGATCTTGCTCAGCATCTTTTATGGATTGAGGCTCAACTTTAGAGAGGAAACAGGCATGCAAAACATATTGGTTGAGTTGATGCCTTGTTTGTACACCTACTATTATGTATCCAATCACTTGAGATCTAGGGTGATCCCTTAGTATGACAAGATCAGTAGGTGAAGTTGGTTTATCAACAGCATTTGGATTTAATTTCTCTTGTGGAATAATGTTTGCTGTTGAAGGAATTTCAACTTCTTACATTAGTTCTTCTTCACTATCTTCTTCAGCTTGTGGAGGAGGTGATATAACCTCTTGTGGAAGGTTTAACTCTCCCAATGTTTCACACAAGTGAGGTACCTGCAAGGTGCTATTGGTAGAAATTTCTTTCTCCTTGTAAGACATGTTAGCTTCATCAAAAGTCACATGTATTGATTCTTCAATTTTTAAAGAAGATTTGTTAAACACCCTATAAGCTTTGCTTACTTGGGAATATCCTAGAAAAATTCCCTCTTCAGCCTTAGCTTCAAACTTTCTAATATATTTCTTGTTATTATTATGTATATAATATATGCAGCCAAATACTTTAAAATAGGTGATTTTAGGTTTCTTCCCTTTGAGTAATTCATAGGGAGTCATATTCTTAAGTTTATGTATTAGACTCATGTTCAGTATATAGTTTGTTGTGCTTACAGCCTCTGCCCAAAAGGATAGGGGCATGTAAGCATCTGCAAGTGATGTGCCTACAGCTTCAATTAAGGATTTATTCTTCCTTTCAGCTAACCCATTTTGTTGAGGGGTTCTAGGAGCAGAGAAGCAGTGCATGATACCTTCCTTCTCACAGAACTCATGCATAAGAAGAGACTCAAACTCTGTACCATGATCACTTTTGATCAATGCAACATGAGTAGAGTACTTAATTTGTATGGTCCTGAGAAAATCTGTAAGAACTTTAAATGTATCTGACTTAGATCTCAAAAAGAATAAACAAGTGAATCTTGAGAAGTCATCTACAATAACTAGAGTATAGGACTTCCCTCCTAGGCTTTGTACAACAATAGGCCCAAAAAGGTCCATGTGTAGCAAGTATAAGATCCTAGGTGAATCACTCTTATTTATTGATTTAAAGCTAGATTTAGTTTGCTTGCCTAGTTGACAAGCCCTGTAGAGGCCTTCCTTCTTGTAGGGACCAGAAGGCAAACCTCTCACAAGGTTGTCTTTAGATAGCCTAGCAATGTTTTTCATATTAACATGTCCTAGTCTTTTATGCCATAGTTCATTTTGATTGCTAACTATATTAAGTAAACAGATATCTGAAGGTGCAGAATGAAATTATATTATGTATATATTACCTTGTCTATTTCCAATTAAAACAGTTTGCTTTTATTTATTAGAAATAATACAAGATGTTGGGTTAAAGTGTACCCGATAACCTTCATCACATAGTTGGCTTATGGAGATGAGGTTATGCTCGAGTCCACTTACATAGGTCACCTTTTTGAAAGTAACTGCTCCAATCTTTACTTCTACAAAGCCTTCAGACTGGCCACACTTTGAATCACCAAAGATCACCTTTGGTCCCAGCTTGGACTTGTAGTTAATTAAGTTGTCTTTGCTGCCAGTCATATGCTTGGAGCATCCACTGTCCAGATACCATTTTTGATTAACAACTGGACAGCTCTTTTCCTGCAATGAAAACAACTAGTTGTTCTTGACCCAGGTTACCTTGGGTCCTTTATATTGTTGATAAGAAAAGCTTGATATTACTGAGAATTCAGGTTGAGATTTATATCCTAAGGGGTGATATCTTCTAGGAGTAATTATCCAATCAGCAAGTGGATTAAAAGGTTTCCTAGTTTGATTTGAGTTGCCGTTATAACTATGACTTTTATTAAGTCTGTCTGGGTTTGACGAAAAGTTGTAAGTTCGTCGACCAGAGTTCAACAAAACGAGATGAGATCGTCGATCTTGGCTCCGTGAATGAACATAGTCATTTTCTGTGCCCCAAGTTTGCCGATCTCTACTCGACGAACCATACACAGTTCGTCGATCACAGTAAGATGAATAAATATTATATAGATATGCGTTCAGATTTCGTCGACTAGAGTTCGACGAATTGGCCACATTTCGTCGATCTGAGTTCGACGAAATCTGTTGAACTTTATTTTTATCTAAGGTTTTCTGGTTTCTGTTTTTTATGATTTTTAAAGTTAGGTAATTCTTCTGTGATTTGTTTGCTATCTGTTACCTCTTTATCCTTAGCTGACACAAATCTAATGGGGGTTGATAATATGTTTTTCTTGAGAATGGGGGGGGGGTAAACTTGATGATTTACCCAAGCCCAGTTTGACATTCAGTCTGGCATTGACTGTGCTTGTGTTGTCCATCAGCTTAAGGCTTCTCCCATTGAGAGATTCCTCAAGTTGTTTGGCCTCACATAGCTCTGTTTTTAGAGAATTGATTTGTTTATTAGCTAGAGTTAGTTCTTCTTTTAGCTTAGTGTATTTAGAAATCAGGTTTTCTTGATTAAATAATTTTTCCCTAAGTGTTTTGATTTCCTTTTCAGAGTTGATTAAATCAATACACAAGGTTTTAAACTCAGTTTTGAAAGTATCAGAACTATAATCAAAATTTGAAAGTACCTGATCAACTTCTGATTCTGAAGTTCCTTCATTGTCAGATTCTTCTTCATCTGATTGACTTCTGGAGGCATCAATGGCCATGAGGCAGACTTCCTTGGCCCTTGCCTCTTCATCCTCTTCACTGGAGCTGGAAGATGTGGATTCATCTTCAGTATCACTCCAGTTTTCATCTACAAAGCCCTTCTCCTTCTTTTTGTATTTACTGGAGGAAGGCCTTGAGCTTTGCTATCTTTTGTATTTACTGGAGGAAGGCCTTGAGCTTGTG
This sequence comes from Platanthera guangdongensis, assembly GCA_039583875.1. Lineage (NCBI taxonomy): Eukaryota > Viridiplantae > Streptophyta > Magnoliopsida > Asparagales > Orchidaceae > Platanthera > Platanthera guangdongensis. Next base: position 57,932,725 of record CM077167.1, on the reverse strand, counting down.
GATTCTTTAGTAGGAGTTTTGTCATACGTTGGCTTATCATCCTTCCTGGATGATCTTCTTTTGAAATCCTTTCTTGCCATTTTGTAGAATCTCTTGGCAAGGAGACTCATCAATTCTTCATTTACTGTTGGAGCTTCAGTCTCTTCAGCAGCCTTGAATGCTAAGTTGTGCTTCTTTCTTGCTGGTGGAGGAGTTCTTTGTTCAGCTGCTTCTCTGGACTTTATAAGTTGCTCATAAGACTTGAGCTTTCCTAATAGAGATTCTGTGAAAATCTCATTTAAGCTCCTGACCTCCTAGATTGGCCAGATCATTGAATCCCATAAGCTTGGGAAGTACATGAGGATTTTATCATTCACCTCAGTGAGGGTGATGTCTTATCCAAGGTCTTCAGCTTATTGATTATTGAGCTTAGTCTATTGTACATGTCTGCAATAGATTCTGCTTCTTCTTTTTTGAAGTTCTCATACTGGGATATGAGATTTGATCTTCTGTCTTTTCTTTCATCAGCAGACCCAACCACCATTTGGTTAAGGGAGTCCCTAATAGCCTTGGTTGATGTGCATTCAACCACCTTCTATAAAATGTCATCAGATATTATTTGGGCCAGAATATTCATGGCTTTAGCATCAGCAGCTTTTGCTTTCTTCTGAGCATCAGTCCACTCAGGTGGTGGAACTGCATGAGTGCTTGAGGTTGCTGTAGATGTAGAGGCAGTTGCTTGAGGAGGACTTGTCAAAATAGAGTTGTAGATGTCCTCGTCAATAGAATTCATATACAGTTCTATTCTTTTCTTCCAGATGGCAAACTTATTTAAGTTGCACACTGGAGGTCTGGTGCTTGCATAATCTTTGTTCTGTGCCATGCTGTGAATATAATCCTAATAGAAATAAAAAAAATCAGATCTAACAAAGGATCTTTTGGTTCAAGGGTTAGCTTGTACAACTAAAGGAACCTGCTCTGATACCAATTGAAAGTTAGGGTTAGACCTGATATACTCTAGAGGAGGGGTGAATAGAGTATCTTTAAAACTTTAACACTTTTGTTGTTTAATAAAAACTGCTGTGTTAGGAAGCTATTTGATACCAAACTATGATGTAAGTAAAGAACAGTCTTAAGATAAAATAATCTACCACAGACACATCAAAATATAAACTAATTAATCACAGACACGACAAACCTAACTAGCACAGGCACAACAAGAACAAAAGAAAAAGATGGCAACCAGACAACACAAGAATTTTATAGTGGTTCCCCAACCTGGGTACATCCACTCTTCTACCACCCTGTAGGAATCCACTCAGGTTTTTGATCAGGTGACTGCCACCAATGAGCTTTTGATCAAGTGGTCAAAAACTAACTCAGTTCATTTGATCAAGAGACTTACAACCAATGAATAACTTTTGAAGGGAGTTAAAGAACCCTTTTTTACAGTGGGGGTGAGAGAGTGATGGTGTCTTCTCTATCTCAAATACAACTGAGAAGACTTAGTGGATCTTTGATGTTAACAAAGCTCCCCCTGAGATATTGATTTGTTCAGGAAGGTTGGAGCTTTGTTGTAGGGTGAGTAGGTCTTCAATCTTTTGCTTTGACCAGAAGAGCTCCAGGAACTTCTTGGCTGATGAAGTTTTGTTGTCCTTAAAGAAACCTGGAGTGAAGAATGAAGAAGACTCTTGATTTTGAATTGATGTTCTTCTTCTTCTTCTGTGTCTTGTGTTATTTCTCTGGTCTGGGCTTGTTCTTTTCTTTGTTACTGTATGATTGCTTTCTTTATTCTGTATGTCCTCTTTGTCATTTGTATCCCCTATGTAAAGAAGCAAGAAGAAAAATCCTTTTTATATTTCCTATGAAATCTTCCTTCTGAATTTTGAATTCGTTTCAGCATTGATTGCTGACGGCCTTGAGAATGTCTGTATTGATTGATTTCCCCAACTGTCCTATTGAAAAATGACAAGTGATAATCCTGATGAAAGTCATAATCAATGTTGCGTCTAACGGTAATATTCAGAGAATATTAAGTATTGATTACTCAGGAATTATTGCAATAAAATAAGGACAGAGGGAGGGAAATATCCAAGTCTGGATCTGCACAGAAATCGTCGAGCAGAGAATAGAATTCGTCGACCTGGGTCCAGAGTTCGTTGAGCTGAGAAGTTATATTCGTCGATCAGATAATTGTTGTTCGTCGAGCTGAGATCCAAGATCGTTAACCTGAGAACTGTTAACTGTTTTCTCAAGAAATTTGGTAATTATATGCATCAAGATGGTCGAGCTGAGAATATAACTTCGTCGACTAGTGTTCAGAGAAATGATTCTTTGACTTTAGAATGTTGAAGTAGAGTATCCAGAAATCGTCGACCTGAGAATCAAGTTTGTTGACCTGAGAACTTCTAACTGCTACTTGATAAAACTTGTCATGAATGTGGTCTAAATTCGTCAAACTGAGAACATGAATTCGTCGACTGGAGTTCAGTGAAATAATTCTGGACTTGGAATGTTGAATTATAGTATCCAGGAATTACGGACCTGAGAATTATGTTCGTCGAGCTTAGCTCAGAGAATTATCTCTGAGTTCATCGAGTTGAGCACGACTTTCGTCGAGCTAAGTTCGACGAACGTCGAACTCATTTCCTGAGTCTTTGAAATTTTTCTAAGTCTTGAGTCTTCTGCACTCTGTTGATGGCTCATCCATGGAGTGATGACTCTAAGGACATGACCTAGACTCTAGGACACAAACATGACTCTGGCTATACAGGTTGGGTCAAACATCCTAGTTTAGTGAACCTAGCCCAAATCCAACTAGGGATCCAACAGAATACAAGGGTAGCTAATCACCTAGAGGGGGATGAATAGGTTAGTACTTCTCTAATAACTTGGCTCCTCAGAGATTACAACACGATCCCACTGGATCACATAGTCTCCTCAGAGACCTTCAACACAGGCACTAATCCAAACCACATAGTAATCACCTGATCACCTACCATATGCACAAATGCCCCACAACACAGGCTGGAAATACAGTCCTATCACATAGATCCAAGATTGGCTCCTACCACTCAGATCTATACCAGATCCTACACTCAGACTTTATAACCTAGGCTTACAATATAGATCTCACTAAATCTATCTCTCAGCCTTTATAAACAAGGCTTGCAACACAGATCTTGAACAGATCCTACAGAATTTGAATAAAAATATTGATTTGACTCAATAGAAATTAATCCGTGTGTCAATTGCTTCCTAAGCCGAGTGAATCTCAGCCTTATCTTCTCCATAGCAAAAAGGTTGATGTTATTCAAGAATCTATTGCTTGTGCTGGAAGTAATCTCAGAACCTTGATTCTTATTCTGATGATGAAGGAGAGAGAGGAGAGAGCTTCTATTAGCTAACCTGTTTTGTAGAACAAAGATTGCTCTACCACTTCTTCATAGATCCAGAGATTGATCTTCAATTTTGTCTTGGCTTGGATCTGGAAGAAACTTCAGCTAGGGCTGGCATTGGCTGATACTTCCTCCTCGGAGAAATCCTCTGATCCTGCTGTAGCAGATGTTGATTGCCGCAGCTAACTCAAAAACCCTTCTGAATCGTCAATTTGAACTTCTTCTTTCTGCAACAATGGCGGGGGAATAATACGTATTCAGGCTCCCCATTTTTGAAATGAATTTCTCACTCAGAAAAATTTGTATCGATCAAGATCTCCTTCTCTATTTATAATCCCGTCATCCAGCGAGATGATTGACATGTGTCATTGCTTTAACGACTGATTATATCCTTAGTTTTACACAATGAGACTAACGATAATGTTGGTGATGAGTTGTAGCTCTTCAGTGATCATTTTGAAATTTTGTTGACTTTCGTTGACTTTGCTGACGTCATCCATTCTGGACATAGAAGATATCAGACAAGTATCCAGGTGTTGAGTGCGTTTAGTGAACAAGCTTTACTCAACGAATCTGTACTTAGAAAATCTTCCGCTATGCTAGGCGTTGAGTGAGTAATCTCCACTCAATGCTTTTTAACTTAGTCAACATTCTGCATCCTTCTACAACTTTAGGCATTAAGAGCGTTGAGTGTATAAGCTTCACTCAATGCTTTTTGCCTTAGCTTGATCTTCAGCTCTTTCTGCAACTATGGAGTTGAGAGAGTTGAGTGTATAAGTTTCATTCAACGATTCTGGAATTAGAATAATTTTGCTCTGCATGAAGGCATTGAGAGCATTGAGTGTATAAGCTTCACTCAATGCTTTTATACTTAGCCAAATCTCCTTTTGTCTGAAGGCGTTGAGTGAGCTGACCTCACTCAACACTTTTATACATAGCCAAATCTCCTTCTGTCTGAAGGCGTTGAGTGAGCTGACCTCACTCAATGCTTTCTACCTTTGACTCTGAAATCTGGCATTGAGTGTGTTGAGTGTATAAGCTTCTCTCAAATATTATGGACTTAGAAAAATTCTGCTCTGCATGAAGGCATTGAGTGTGTTGACTACACTTAATGCTTTCTCCCTTTTGAATTGACAGCAACAACATGACTCAATTCTTTCTCCTTTTGGCATTGGGTGAGCTGACTTCGCTGAACGCAATTGTACTTGGACAGAAGTTTTTGTCTTTCTTCTAAGGCTTTGACTGAATCAGCATGGCGTTGAGTGAACTTGCTTCACTCAACGCTTCTGGACTTAACCTACTTTTTGTGACAGATTTGCTTTGGCTTTGACAGAACTAGCATGACGTTGAGTGATCAAGCTTCACTCAATGCTTTTGGACTTATCCAATTTATATGACACATTTGCTTTAGCATTGACAAGAAACAACATGACTCAATGCTTTTGGCATATGGTGTTGAGTGAGTTGACTTCACTCAACGCCAGTGGACTTGGCCACTTTTCTGCCTTGGCAACACTTAAAGCTTTGACTGGCAGCCTTCTCTTACCGCTATTAGCTGTATGGCATTGAGTGAACAGGCTTCACTCAACGCCTGTGGACTTAGATATTTTTTCTTCACTGTCACTGGCTCCTGGTTCATCTGGCATTGAGTGAGTTTACTTCACTCAATGCCTATGGACTTAGGTAACTTCCTGTCTTTCCAGTCAGCTTCTTTGAGTCCACCAGTCAATGTAACTTGGACCACCTGTCCTATCAATATGACATAGACTAACCTGCATGCATGAACTTAAACATACATCAAATACAACTATATGTATACCATTGACTTGTTTGACTTCTTACAAATTTGGGACATTGGGATCAATGGACCCAACATCAACCATATATGCAGACTGCTCCATTAGTTTGCACTTGCTCCTGAAAACCTATCAGCGCAACAGTGCTTACTCCACGATCAATACCCAGACCGCAAGCACAGATCCATGCCGAACACCAGCAAACTTCGATGAGTCCGAACACCAAACTACGGATAGAAAACCTATCAGCCTGGTTACTATACCAAAGCACTTGCTAGTCCAGACCGCGAGAGAAGAACCTTAGCTGAAACCGGCAGCTCGACTTGGCTATCTGCCAAAGCTGTCCTCCTAGTCCGCACGGTCTCTGCGTTTTGTGCGGACTGCCCAATCAGTCCCGCCTGAACAACACACTTCCCACTTCAACATTTTCAAGATGCTTTGCAGGAGATTCATCACAAGGGAGGACATCCTTGAGAATTTATATGTGGGCTCAGCCTGCTTGCTCAAGAGCATCGACACGAGTGTATATGAAGCTTCGCATAAGACGTCATCAAATCTTTGCATAATTCAACAACAATACTTCGCAGGTGATTCCCCACAAGGGAGGACATCCTTGAGAATTTGTATGCGGGCGTAGACCGCTCGAACGTGGGCGCAACACGCTAAGAGTCAGCGAGCACAGGAGAAGCCCGTGCGGATCTGCTTATATATATATATATATATATAATAACATTTATAAGATCAAGCTTTTTAAGGCTAAAAAATCTTGGTCTGATACTCCCACAATACATATCGGAATTAAACAAATAATATATGCATTTTGTAGCTAAGAACGAGATATAAAACTTTCTTGTTGAACATTCTTTCAAAATTTGTACGGTTTGACAGGAATCTCGCTCAAAAGATTGCTGGCTCGAAATGAATATAATAATAAATTTCAAAATTCATGCCAGCAACCTTTCGCAAATTTTAGGCAGGATTACGGCTAAATCGTGCAAATTTTAGAAAAATGTTCAACATAAAAGTTGTAGATCTCATTCTTGACTACAAAATGCATATATTATTTGTGTAATTGCAACATGTATTATGAGAGAAGCAACACAAGTTTTTTTAGGCTTAAAAAAGATTGAGCATATATATATATATATATATATATATATATATATATATATATATATATATATATATATATATATGATTTGAAATATATAAGCTCAAGCTTTTTTAATAATAAAAAAACTTGAGTTGGTTCTCCCACAATATATATTGGAATTACGCAAATAATATTTGCATTCTATAGTCAAGATCGAGATCTACAACTTTCATATTGAACATTTTTTCAAAATTTGCACGGTTTAGAACAACTTATATTGAACAACTTATATATGTTATTTTATATATATATATATATATATATATATATATAAAAGCAAAAAAATAAAGTGATCAAATGGGCCTCCAGAGGACCAAAAATTAAATCAAAACCGTCTAATCAACTCCTAAGCCCACTAGAACAATCATATCCATTGAATCAAGACAATAGATGCACTGCAAATATCCAATCTGAGCAAAATCACTTAACTCCCTCCCTTGATAGTAGCTCGATAGTCTCTCCCTAGTTGACCCAGAAAAAATATCTGGTTGATATTGGCGGTCTGCCCGGTGCCCACCGACAGGGTCTCCTTGTAACATCCCACTTTTATTGGGCATCGAGAACCTTAGTGGGTTAATAAAGGGACCTGAACCACTACCCATGACCCATAACAAGGTAGGAGGTAACACTAGACAGGAGTATAAAGCTAGAAAATACTGATTTGAGTTTTGTCAGTTCATGTGACCTCGTATAGTCAAGACGAGTGTGCTTGAACTCATTCCGTTGAATTCTGAGGTCATATTATGGATATGGACGTTCCTCGTAGAACGTCGCGAAAACGAAATTTTTAAATATCGAGCTAGAGAACTCTGATTTGAGTTTTGTCAGTTTCTATGGCTTCGTATAATCGATTAGAATGTATTGGAACTTGTTGCGTGGCAATCTGAAGTCTAACAGCGAATATGACTGTTTTAGTGCGTCGCAACGCGCAAAATTGGATTTTTAACAAACGAACTCTGATTCGACCCCAGTCAGTGACATTGGATTCGTATGGTTAATACAAAGTCAACAGAGTTCGCCCCGATTAGTTTCGATGAAGGACGGTCAATCTGTGGTAAAACCTCGTTTGGCCAAATAATAACTATTTGGCCAAATTATAGGCCCAAAATTGCTTGGAAAATTTACTATGCTCTTTTTAGGCCCTCTTAAATGTTGTGTTAAAATTTGGGAACCATAGGATGAAAATTGATGATTTTCTGATTGTTTTGGAGCATAGGCTCGCGCTCGGGAATTAATACGCTCAAAATTTTTCAAAAATAAAAATTGGAGCGCGCGACCACTTTCCAAATTGAATAATAAGTTTGAGTAAAATAATGTCCAACCTTGTTTCGGGCGAAGAATTTCCCTCAGGTATTTGGAAACTATTTTCGAGGTTGAAATTCAGGGAATAATGTGTCATTTAATAAGGCGCTCAAATTCGATCTGACACATGCAATTGAGTTGTTTTTTATTCTCGGATGAATAATAAATTTGTAACTCATAATAAGCGTCCTGATCCAATTAAGCCGTGATTAAAAGGCACGACTAAATTATTATCGGATTCTAATAATGGGCAAAACTCAAAAAATATTCCTAAAAACTGAAATGGAACTAAACTCGCCTCCGGAGAATTGGAGATGGAACAAAATATTTCTCTTGAGAACGGAGATGGAACTGAACATTCCGCCTGAGAATAGAGATGTAACTGAGTATCCCTCCTGAGAACCAAGATGGAACTGAATTTATCTCCTATGAAAGGAGATGGAACTGAAGCCTCCTGAATGGAGTAATTGGACTACTAACCATTTTTTATGATTTATTCCAGTCGTGTATTGGTCCAGTTCCTTTATTTATTTTAGTTTAGTGCTTTCATTTCAAGTACTTCAGTCTCGTACTTGTCCTGCTTACTTACTTTCAGTTCATTTCTTTCAAGCGCTTCTTCTAGTCTTGTATTGGCCCTGCTTTTTTACTTTCATTTCATTCTTTCTAAATACTATTCCATGTTAACCCCGAAATCGGCGATCCTTCCCAAGGCTGCCAGCTCGCTCGTCGCGGCCTGCCCCGGGTTCCTCCTGGAGGCTGTGATGCCCTAGGTTGGGCGGACAGAATTCTCTATCCGCTCAGGCCGCGCGGCCTGCGCGGTCTCAGTGGTCTGACCCCCAGGCCGCGCGCCTTCCCTTGGTCGGCAGGGTCCGCGGACTGCTTCCGCAGTCCGCCTCTGCAGGCCTCCACCTTTTCGGCTTAACCGCGAGGTTGTATCACAGGTCTCTCTCTGCCGGACTCTACTTCCTATCTGCCCCGGCCGGCAACAGGTCGCTCAGTCCCTTCACCCAGCCGTACGGGCAACCGACTCATCCAGTCCGCCTACAAGGCGCGGACTCCAATTCCGGCTATCCGACAAATCCAGCAGCGTCCAAGTTCCTCACGAGATGGGCGGACTCGAAGTGTGATCTAAAATTCCAGTCCGCCTTCATTGGTAAACCACAACAGCCTCAACAACCAGGCTCTCCTTCTCCAACACAAGGGGACTCAGCCTAGTAGCAGGCGCAAGATCGGCGGAACACCGCGGGCTCTCAATGCAGTCCGCCTCTCCGCCAGCACCATCCCTTCTCCAGTAGTAGGGTCAGCTTCTCCCTTAGTCTGCAGCCTCTTTGTCGACTCAGTCAGTGGTGGCGGACTCCTTCCAGTCCGCCACTCAGCAAATCCTCCAGAGCAGTTCCAGTCCCCATAATATCGTGTGGACTCGCCAGACTCGGCGGGCACTCTGCTACCCGCACCCCTTGCAGCTCTCAGTTCAGCAGTGGCGGACTCCGCGGATTCTCCTCGCAGTCCGCCACATAGCTTCCAGCATCCGCCACCCGCAGCAGTGGGCGGACAGTCCCAGCTCAGTAGTGACGGACTCCGTGAACCCGCATCGCAGTCCGCCACTTAGTCTCCCAGCTCGCCATCAGCGTCACCAGCTCCTGTACCATCCTAGTCCGCGCGGCCTGTTGCGGACTCGGCGGACTCCGTTTCCATCTCGATCAAGTTACCGTCTCATCGGGGGTAACGTCACCGCAAGTCGTTACCTCCTCGGGCCTATAAATATTCCCCTATGCCTCTCATTAAAGGAGGTCTCAACGCTCGGAGGATCGCTCTCGCGCCCGAAGTCAGCCTGCCAGCCCTCCTGCGGACTCCGACTTTCAGTCTGCACCCGTCTTTGCGCCTTAGCTGCGCGGCCTGCTGATCAGAATCTTCAGTCCGCGCGGTCTGCTTCATTGGCTTAGCCGCGCGGTCTGCTAGCCTCCCTAGCTCAGTCCGCACAACCTCCTCTGGCATTCTTCTTCCTTAGCCGCCAGCTTCCCTTTGTACCCCTTTATTGCTTTGTTGTGAAGGTGTACAACCGAGTTGTAACTCTCGCTATTAATAAAAGGAAAGTCCGTCGCAAGAGTGGCATTCAAGCCGCGGCGGGCGAAGTCTGCTGTTGCCGCTGCTAGCGGCCCCTTCTCCCTCCTAGCCTAGCTCAACTCAGCTCTTCTCGGCTCCAACCTACAAGCTCGACCGTCATATTAACCATCTGCTCGACAGCTCCTGATCAACCTCCTCCTCTCTTGATCAACCTTCTCTGTTGATCAAGCCTCTCCTCTGCTCTCAGCAGCCTCTCCTCTATCCTCGCAACTCCTTGAACAAGCTGCTTGCTCCACTCTCGAGCACTCAGAAGCTTCTCTCTTCTCCTCTATCCCCGCAACCTTCATCCTCTTCCTCTCCTAGCTTGTGAGATCGAACACCCCCTCTGTGTTAGCTGCCCCGGTGCCGTTTTTGCGCATCAACAGTTAACACGCGGCATTCAAATCCGGTCAGACGGTGAACAGCGACAGTTAACCATGTCAGATCATCACTCAGCCGAGAACCTTGCTCCAAGTCCCAGTGAAGATCCTCTCTGGGAAGCCTTTGAGCAGTCGCGCCGTGAGAATTCTTAACAGTTCTAAGCAATCAAAAAAATTCTTGCTGCAATCACGCAACGATTAGACGCTCATCCAGCAATAGCTCTAGTTGCTTCCGCTGCTCCAATCAATCCAACGTCAACATTGGAACATCAGCAAGCTTATCCTCAAGCTTGCCCCCAGTCTATCCTCATCCTTACACAGCAACCTTCCCGCAAGGTCCTGCAGCTCCTCTGTGACCTCAAGATGAAGAATTTGCTGCTCGCCAAAACTTCTTCTGGGAAGCAGCCCGGGGAAGTCCTGCTAGATTTCTCAATTTTCAGGGAAGTCATCCCTACCCTGCAGCTCCTGCCTTTGCTCCTCCTGCAGCAACTTTTCCTTTTTATCCTCCTGCTTCTTTTGCAGCTGCAGCTTATGCTCATTTCTTTCCTTATGTTGTAGGAGAGCAAGAAGAACCTTCACCATTCACAGAGAATGTTCGCCATAAGCGTACTCCAACAAACTTCAGAGAGCCTCGACTGCCAATCTACACTGGAGAGACTGATCCAGTAAAGCATCTCCAAGCTTTTGAGTCAGACGTTGCTCTCAAAACTCTGTCAGATGCAACGAAGTGAAAGCTCCTTGTGACAACCTTTGATGGGCAAGTGAGGGACTGGTTCTATGGCCTCCGTCCTCACTCCATGACTTCCTTCGTTGATCTATGAAGGGAGTTTCTTCTCAGATTCTCTACCTCCGCCAAGAAAAAGGGCGGTCCTGAAGCCCACTTTGAGATCAAGCAGCACAGTGATGAAACTTGGTCTCAGTTTGTTGATCGATTCCAAAGAGAGATTGTGGACATCGAAATTGCTGATCAAGAAATGTACAGAGTAGCTCTTATTCACGGTCTTTGTGAAGGGCCACTCAAATTTGAAGCCAATGTCCGTGCTCCAAGAACCTACCAAGAGTTGATTGCCTTGGCCAACTCTTACATCCGGGGCGAAAAAAGTAATCCAGGCTTCGTCTCCAAGCTCTTATCAGAGTTAGATCCTTCTCATAAGCAGCCTTCGAGGTCTCCTCACCATCATTTCCCATCTCACTCAAGAAAGGAGAGAAGGTTTCAACGCCATCGATACTCCTTCCCGAGCCATGAACGTGCTCAAGGTTCATTGCTGCCACTAGCTCCGTCTTCTCAAGCAACAACAGTTCATCAGCAGCAAGACAATGACTTCCATGAATCTGATCTCGACATGGCCATGCAAGAAGTAATCCAGATCATGAAAGATAGGGCAAGCTAGAACAAGCCCTATCGGCCAGCCGATCAAAGGTCCGAGACTCAGAGCCTTATTGTGAATTCCACAAAGGGCCAGGTCACCTGACTGAGCACTGTCGAGCATTCCGTCAGCTTGTGCAAAGGATGCTCCAGTAGGGTAAGATGCGTGACCTGCTTCCTAAAGAAGATCGCCGTGATCCAGCAACCTTTAAGGGCAAAGAAGTTGCAGACGTTCCTTGCTCCTCAAGGGGAGTGAACCAAGTCGAAGAGCCTCCTCTCCTCGTTGTTAACCAAGCTGTCAAATGCTTCGATGCTGACGACGAGGGTGTGCTTGGAAGGCTATTCTAAGCAAGCAAAGAACTTCACAGTCCAACAAATTCTCTCACAACTCTGATGGGTTATCTCAACTCTTGCTCTTACTCTTTTCAGACATTTTCATTTCAAAACACTTCTCAGTGTTCTTTACTTGCTTTTCAACAAAGCTTTTATCTGGGATCTAATACTGACACAGTTCCCTTTTGTGATGCTTCTACCTCCTTTTTTCTCTTTGCCAAAGAGATCACTACACCAATGAGATATCGCCAAGTCTGGAATGCTCCCTCCGTAGATTGTTCTCTGGCACCACCGCTTCGACCACATATGGCGGGAGTATACCCATATGTGTAGTGGGAGTCATTCAATCTACGTTGTTGGGCTTCATACTTAGGATCCTAGCCGACATCTGACACAGAGTGTGTGCTAGGGGAGCCCCATGTGTTAGCTCTGCTGTGCTTCGTAAAGGATACATTACAGTTATGATGATCTTTGCTTGACAAGTAATGGCGATCAAGCGTAGCCTTGTCTCTTCGATCATCACATGACTGTGATGGCCGAACACTCTATGGTACTCTCCATCCATGCCTTCGCGGGTTCCCACAATTCCACCGATCAATCCACAGACAAGCAATAGGCCACTTTGCGAACTAGTCACATTGATCAGTGATGATTGTACCCGAGGCAAGAGAGCAGTGCATCTAGCGATCCTTCTCAGGATTTTCCCCTTGCTTTTCTCTTTTGTGCGCTCCTAGAGGATGCGCGGCCAGCCCGCTTTGAGTAGGACTATACTCGGGATGATTTTCTCAGGCAAGTGATGCATAAGGCCCACGGGGAACACCTGTGGCAGCATTCAACCTTCTTTAGTCATTCCGAGAATAGACCTCTCTTTGTTAGTTGCCTTCTTTCACAGGTGAACAGGTTGATCGGACCTTCCAAGAGGATTTCCGGCATTCATTTTGCTTATGCTCATCTTATATGCATCGCTTGCTCAAGCTCCATCGGATGATGGATTACAAGCTGTCTACTTATACAAGCTTTATTACTTTCATCTTCTATTCACTGCCTTCTTAGGCGCTATCAGATGAAGATTCGCAGAACTATTCACTACTCTTATCAAATCTAATGGTATCAAGCATTGATCAAAGAATCTTATTCTCCTCGATCATCAAGCCATGTTATTGCAATCTAGTTAAGATTGGCAGAATTCATCAAGTTCTTTTCTCTGCTAATCTGATCATGTCCATGCAGCCATATAAACAGTTAGCGCTCGATTTATTGATCTAGGCTTCATGATAAAGAGTTCATCAGGCATTTTCCTCGCTATATGGTCATATCGGACTTATCCCATCAACAACAAACACTTGCAAGCCTTCTCTTCACAGGTACTTGCAAGTTATTTTCATATATGTTTGCTTCTAACTCTTTCTTTGCAGAGATTAGCAAACACTTGCAAGCCTTCTCTCAGGTACTTTCAAGCTTTTTTCATATATGTTTGCTTCTAACTCTTTCCTTGCAGAGATTAGCAAACACTTGCAAGCCTTCTCTCAGGTACTTGTAAGCTTTTTTCATATATGTTTGCTTCTAACTTTTTCCTTGCAGAGATTAGCAAACACTTGCAAGCCTTCTCTCAGGTACTTGCAAACTTATTTTTATATATTGTTTGCTTCTAACTCTTCTTCTTGCAGAGATTAGCAAACACATGCAAGTTTCTTCACAGGTACTTGCAAGTTACTTTCATATACTGTGCAGACCTTTAACTTTTCTTTTGCAGAAACCAGCAAAGACTTGCAAGTCCCTTCCAGGTACTTGCAAATCATTTTTTCCTTCTTGTATACCCTTCATCCTTCCTTTTTTGTAGAGGATAACAGGTGCTTGCAAGCCTCAATCAGGTACTTGCAAGTAATTATGTTTCTATGTTTTCCTCTCACTTTCATTTTGCAGAACTTAGTGGAAGACACACCTTCTTCATTTTGCAAAGGCAAACTCAGGTACACACTCGATGTACCACCCATACATGCCTACCCTAACTTTCCTCCTGCAGGAAAATAGACAGGCAGCACCAAACTCCTAAGGAGAGGCTTCATGTTCTATCTCTCTTTGCCCCTTCTCTTTCCTTTGGGGTGGATCACGATTTTCGTGGGTCTTCAACTTTTTCGAAGTTCTACTCGGAACTTAAAAAAGTGCGGGATTATGTTAACCCCGAAATCAGCGATCCTTCCCAAGGCTGTCAGCTCCCTCGTCGCTGCCTGCCCCGGGTTCCTCCTGGAGGCCGTGATGCCCTAGGTTGGGCGGACAAAATTCTCTGTCCGCTCAGGCCGCGCGGCCTGCGCGGTCTCAGCGGTCTGACCCCCAGGCTACGTGCCTTCCCTTGGTCGGCAGGGTCTGCGCAGACTGCTTCCACAGTCCGCCTCTGCAGGCCGCCCCCTTTTCGGCTTAACCGCGAGGTTGTATATCCGCAGGTCTCTCTCTGCCGGACTCTACTTCCTATCCGCCCAGTCCGACAATAGGTCGCTCAGTCCCTTCACCCAGCCGCACGGGCAACCGACTCCTCCAGTCCGCCTGCAAGGCGTGGACTCCAATTCCGGCTATCCGACAAGACCAGCAGCGTCCAAGTTCCTCGCGAGCTGGGAGGACTTGAAGTGTGATCTAAACTTCCAATCTGACTTCATTGGTGAACCACAACAGCCTCAATAGCCAGGCTCTCCTTCTCCAACACAAGCGGACTCAGCCTAGCAGCAGGCGCAAGCTCGGTGGACACCGCGAGCTCGCAATGCAGTTCGCCTCTCCGCCAGCACCAACCCTTCTCCAGTAGTAGGGCCAGCTTCTCCCTCAGTCTGCAACCTCTTTGCGGACTCAGTCAGTGGTGGCGGACTCCTTCCAGTCCGCCACTCAGCAAATCGTCTAGAGCAGTTCCAGTCGCATAATATTGTGTGGACTCGCCAGACTCGGCGGGCACTCTGCTGCCCGCACCCCTTGCAGCTATCAGTTCTGCAGTGGTGGACTCCGCGGATTCTCCTTGCAGTCCGCCACATAGCTTCCAGCATCCGTCACCCCAGCAGTGGGCGGACAGTCCCAGCTCAGCAGTGACGGACTCCGCGAACCCACATCGCAGTCCGCCACTTAGTCTCCCAGCTCGCCATCAGCGACACCTAGCTCTTGTACCGTCCTAGTCCGCGCGGCCTGTTGCGGACTCGGCGGACTCCATTTCCATCTCGCTCAACTTACCGTCTCACCGGGGGTAACGTCACCGCAATCCGTTACCTCCTCGGGCCTATAAATAGCCCCCCATGCCTCTCATTGAAGGAGGTCTCAACGCTCGGAGGATCGCTCTCGCGCCCGAAGTCAGCCAGCCAGCCCTCCTGCGGACTCCGACTTTCAGTTCGCACCCATCTTTGCGCCTTAGCCTACGCGACCTGCCGATCTGAATCTTCAGACCACGCGGTTTGCTTCCTTGGCTTAGTCGCGCGGTCTGCTAGCCTCCCTAGCTCAGTCCGCGCGACCTCCTCTGGACATTCTTCTTCCTTAGCCGCCAGCTTCCCTTTGTACCCCTTTATTGCTTTGTTGTGAAGGTGTACAACCGAGTTGTAACTCTCACTATTAATAAAAGGAAAGCCCGTCGCAAGAGTGGCATTCAAGCCGCGGCGGGCGAAGTCTGTTGTTGCCGCTGCTAGCGGCCCCTTCTCCCTCCTTCTAGCCTAGCTCAGCTCAGCTCTTCTCGGCTCCAACCTGCAAGCTCGATCATCATATTAACCGTCTGCTCGACAGCTCCTAATCAACCTCCTCCTCTCTTGATCAACCTTCTCTGTTGATCAAGCCTCTCCTCTACTCTCAGCAGCCTCTCCTCTATTCCCGCAACTCCTTGAACAAGCTGCTTGCTCCACTCTCGAGCACTCAAAAGCTTCCCTCTTCTCCTCTATCCCCGCAACCTTCATCTTCTTCCTCTCCTAGCTTGTAAGATCGAACACCCCCTCCGTGTTAGCTGCCTCGGTGCCGTTTTCGCGCATCAACATTCCAGTCTCGTGCTAGTCCAATTTATTTCAGTACTTACTTTCAATTCCTTTAGTTTAGTACTACTTCAGTTTCATAATGGTCATATTTCATTTCAGCATTTCAATTATGCAGCTTATCTTCTCAACAGCTTTTATTACCGCACTTTTATTCCTGTAATTTACTATCTAAAGCACTGGTTCTGCTCTAACGAGCAAGTTATTTGTTAGGTCTAGCCTTAGACGGGGATAACGAGAGCTGAGATATTCCTCCGGGATTAGTCCCAAATAAAGTGCTCTCATGCTCCTTGTCGAAACTCGAGCTGATCGCCGCTTGCTTGAATTATTTGAAACATAGTAGGGCAGGCCGCTGCAGACCTGGTGTGTGCCATCATAATTGATTAAAACAGATTGCTTGTAAATTGCCTGAGGAAAATCGTGGTGGGTCAGTCACTTCCATAGACCGTTCCTACTGGTACGGCAAGTTCGACGATTCTAGGCGACATGGAGATGGGTACCACGGGTGACCGATCGTTATTTATTTTCCCGTTGGGTTTTCTCAGCTGGTTGACCAAAATACAGAATCTCTGGATGTTGCTCCCATCCAAGAGTATACGAGGTTGTACGTTGGGGTCTGAGTAGTGCAGTATGACCACCCACAAAATTGGCAGGAACTGACCACTATCAAGGACGACCACATCGGTGAGGCATCTTCGACATGTAAGATCCCCTCAGGAACGGCCCGAGGAAAAGGTTTGGCGGGTTTACAAATAGATCAGAGCTATCACGATTTGTCCTTGTGGAGCAATCTTAGGATCCCTTCCGTACCTCACTTCGTTCCTTGGTTTGGGACAAACCATAAACCAGAATCTCGGTGGACCATAGTGTAGTGGTTTTGGGATTCTAGACTATGCAATAGCACACTCACACACCTTTTGTTTCAGCTTTGTTAGTCTTTTGAAAATCTCCCCTACATTTGCAAAGTACTGTCACTATTTTCCTGTTACTTCTTCAGATATCGGAGTCCAGTAACGGGAGATCCTACTCCAGAGGTTACATCCCTGCCACTCCACCTCCAGACCCAGTTGCCCATGTCATTGTACCATTCGCTGAGATAGACTTGGGGCGGACGTTGATAGCTATCCTGATGACATTCCAAGCGGCTATGACACAACCACCACAGTAGTTGGTAGTACCCACTGACCTAATGATGACTTCCGGGGGCTGGGGCCTCCCACGTTTAGAGGCAAGAAGATACTGTTATATAGGTAGAAGAGTGGGTTGAGTGCGTGAAGGAGATTTTAGTGGGCATGATATGCCCAACAGTTGCTGCAGTTTTTTTTGGTTGTGACATTTTTAGAGGGCTATGCTAGAGAATGGTGGAGAGCGGCAAGCGGCTTGACATTAAGGGGGCAATCACTGAACACTATTCTGGGGGGGTTCTTAAATGCGTTCCTTGAGCACTTCATTTCTGATGCCGAATGAGCTGCACTGCAGGAGAGATTCCTGCATATTCGTTAGGGTGATCGGATAATGTCGAACTACTAGAGAGAGTTCGCCCACTTAGCTCGTTGTTTTGGGACCCTTGCAGCCACTAACTGACATAGGGATGTCTGATTCTACCGATACCTATGGGATGACTTGAGGCATGCATTGATCATGGTCTCCTAGTCCACCTTCCACACCATAGCGGCTCACACCGCCACATTAGAGGTAGATCAGAGGATGGTGGCCTAGCAATGTTGAGGATAGATAGAGGTTCCCAGAGGTCAGGGAAGGGATAGATGAGATGCTCCCCGCAGACAGGAGAGGGAGTGTAAACATCAACAGCGAGGGAAGCCCTACAGACGCCCATGCCCACCTAGATAGGAACTAACACCCTCAGCACCCCGACCAGCAAAACAGTAGGATTCCCAGGCCAACTTTAGCACCCCAGCCCACGCCGACAGCTTGACGAGATGTTACCTATGCAGGGAACTGCTTTCTGTGCCAGTAGCCAAGACACATGAGAGCTTTCTTCCAGCATGCAACAGGAAGACCGGGACTAGGGGTAGTACAAGGATGAAAGGTAATGCGATGATAGGGCCAGAGAGCCTGAAGAGGAAGAGCCGGTAGGATATATCAGTAGGGCCGAGCAGTGCCCTTGGAGACTTATACTTTAGATCTTCAGCATGGACCAACCCCAGATGTAGTGATAGGTATATATCCTAGACATTAGCAATACGTGGGATGTTGATACCTATGATAGGATCTATGTTATATATATACCTACATTTGATGTGTGTTTTGTTATATGATATGTATATACTCATTTATTTCATCAGGATTACTTGTGGTAGAAGGACACCCAGCAAAAACTCTTTTTGATACTAGAGCGACACACTCCTTTGTTTCTCAAGATTTTATCGCAACCAACGAGAATGTTGTCCTCTCAACTGGGATGTCTATATGAATTCGATTACCATATGGTTTAGACATGATATCTTTAGAGAAATGCTCGTTCGAGGCCATGCTAGGGGATGTAGAATTTGAGAATTACACGACTATCGAAGCCACATATTCGACATCATCCTGGAAATGGATTGACTGGCCAAGTAAAAGGTCCAAATAAACTTTTCGACCTGAGCGGTCAAGCTACAGAACCCAGACGAACAGATCATTATGTTGGCAGGTATACCCCCTATATCTCACATCATTTTGACCTCTGCCCAGACGGTAAAAATAATCTGACAAAAGGGCGAGGTATATCTTATCTATTTTGAAATGGAAAACAAAACTCAAGTGCTCATTAAGTACCTAGTGAAACGAGATTTTTCAGCTATTTTCCTTGAGTCCCCCTCAGGTTTTCCACCACAGCGAGAGGTGGACTTTCAAATTGAGCTTGTACCAGGAGCCCGATCGGTATCCCGCTCACCTAACCGGATGGCTCCTAAGGAATTGGCGGAGTTGAGAGATTCAACTTCAGGAACTAATCAATGCAGGGTTCATCCATCAGAGTTCCTCCCCCTGGGGAGCCCTATACTTTTTGTGAAAAAGAAGGACGGGACACTACACTAGTCCATAGATTATAAAGAACTTAACAAGCTCACCATACGAAACGTGTACCCCCTCCGAAGAATTGACGATTTGTTTGATCAACTACAAGGTGCGTCTGTCTTCTCCAAGATGGACCTTAGATCAGAGAAATTATCAACTTCTGATCTGGGAAGAGGATGTTCTAATGGACGCTTTTAGCTCCTAATACGGTCTCTATGAGTTCTTGGTGATGCCTTTCGAACTCACTAGCGCGGCCTCCGCATTTATGGCCTTAATGAATAACGTATTTGAACCCTTCCTGGAGCACTTCGTGATCGTCTTTATAGATGACATCCTGATATACTCGAATACCAAGGTAGATCATTCCAGGCACTTGCAGATGGTGTTACTCAAGCTTCGAGAGCACTCGCTCTTTGCCAAGTTCAGTAAGTGTGAATTCTAGTTAGAGGAAGTTGGATTCTTGGGCCATACCATCAACAAGAATATAGTAGCGGTAGACCAGGCTAAGATCCAAGCAGTTCATAATTGGACGCCACTCAAGATGACAATATGCATTCAAAGCTTCCTCGTTATTACTGGTTACTACAGGAAGGTTGTGGAAGGATTTTCCTAGATTATGTTACCCCTCACGACTCTTATAAGAAAGGATGTTGTGTTTCGATGGATGCCGGAATGTGAGGCTACGTTAGTTGAATTAAAGAAGAGGCTAACTTCTGCCCCAATTCTTACAATACCCTTAGGAACCAAAGTGTTCTAGATTTATACAGATGTATCCCTGAAAGGATTGGGAGCTGTTCTAATGTAGCATGACAAGGTAGTAGCATATGTGCCTCGCTAGCTAAAGTCATACGAGCTGAATTACGCAACCCACGATTTAGAGTTGGGTAGCGTTATTTTCTCCCTCAAGATTTAGAGGCTTTACTTATACGGAGTAATATGCGAGATCTTCTCTGATCATTAAAGCCTCAAGTATATCTTTACTCTGAAGGAGTTGAACCTCCGGCAGCGCCGATGGTTGGAATTTTCTGTGTGACTATGATTTTGCTCTCCAGTACCACCTAGGAAAGGCTAATAATGTTGTTGATGCACTGAGCCACCATCCCTCAATAGCTGAGAGTTGGATGGAGTTGATTATCGGAGGAACTGTTTCAGTATCTGATAGACTTGGAGATTACTTCTATTGCTTGTAGGGATCCAGAGGAGCACCAGTCCCAATTATACTGGATGGAGATGTAGTGCGACATCCAGGATCGAATACGAGAGGCCGAGAAGTTTGATCCAGAAGTTGTCCCGATCATCCAGTCCTTTCAAGATGGGGCATATGAGGAGTACAATCTGCACGATGGGATCTTGCAGTTTAGGAACTGCAAATTCATCCCCTCTATCGGAGGAATTCGAGATGAGATTATTCGAGAAGCGCACTAACCAAGATATTCTATTCACCCTGGTGTCATTAAGAGGTATGTTGACCTACGCATGACTATATACTGGCCAGGAATGAAAAGTGATGACACCAACTTCGTGGCCCAGTGCAAGACCTATCTAAAGGTTAAAGTTGAATGTCGCAATCCAGGAGGCCCGATGCATCCCCTGCCGATACCAGAGTTGAAATTTGAGGATATTTATATGGACTTCGTCCATGGCTTATCTCGATCCCGTACTAAAAATGACTCTATATGGGTTATCATGGATCGACTTACCATGGTAGCACGGTTCATTCCAAACTGACAGAGTGATGGAGTTGGCATTCTGGCCCGATTATTTATAGAGCAGGTAGTGTGATTCCATGGAGTGTCAAAGTCCATTATGTCGAACCGTGATGGACGTTTTACCTCTAAGGAGTGTAGACTGGTGCAAGGATACTTGGGACCAGGTTGGCCTTCAACACTGGTTTTTATCTGCAGACAGATGGACAAACAGAGAGGACAAACCGGATAATGGAGGATCTACTTTGACTTTGCATAGTAAATCACAACAAGCCGTGGGAGCAGCTGTTGCCTTTAGTCGAGTTTTCTTACAATAACAAGTATCATGCAAGCATCAAGATGGCGTCGTACGAGGCCTTGTATGGAAGGCATTACCGAGCCACGTTGACTTGGGCTCGGGATGAGTACCCGGAAGCCATGAGAGTGACTTATATTGATGATACTATCGCAATAATACGAATAATCTGTGAGAGAATACAAGAAGCGTAGAGCCGGCAGGCCAAGTATTATGATGCCCTACACCGATTGGTGGAATTCAACGTGGGAGAAATGGTGTTTCTGAAAATCAAACTCATGCATGTTATCTTTTGGTTGAGGAAGCAAAAGAAGCTAGATCCCCATTATTTGGGCCCCTATCAAGTGATAAAGCGGGTTGGCCCAATTGCATATCGATTAGCCGTGCCCCCAGAATTAGGAAATCTCCATAATATGTTTCATGTTTCTTTCTTGAGCCGAGTCCTCAGGCAACTAAATCAGCAGCTTCCAACATCGCTAGTACCGCTGCAGTCAGATAGATCCATCTATATGGAACCAGTTAGAATAATGGATTATAAAGTGAATAATCCACAACAACAAGACCATTCCCATGGTTAAGATATTTTGGTTGAATTGTAAATGTGACGAGTATACATGGGAACCCGAAGCACTCCGTCCGAGAAAAGCACCCAAAACTTTTTCCCTGGGTATGTTACATTCTTTTCCCCTTACTTTAAGCTAGTTTTGGGGGACGAAAACCCTCTTATTTTTATTAGATGGTAACATCCTATAAGACCCCCTTTTTCCTTTAAAAACCACGGGGATCTTAGGCCCAGAACCGCCGTTTTGCGGTGACACCTCCGCTCCCGGGAAGGTCATCACTACAAAATGCTGATCCTGCCGGCCAAATCGATCTCAACAGTAGCAAAGAATTAAAAGACAAATCCACAGGAAATCACATATAAAGTAAATATAATCTACACGAAGGGCGTGTCCACAGATATAATCAGAAAATACTAAGAATCTTGGGCTCATGCCCAGTACATCAATGTCCTCACTACAAATCTCTCATCATGAAAGCACAACTAATATAACTAGTAGGGGTCAGGACTCACAGTCCCTGCCATCTGAACACCGGTACTAGAATACCCCATCTCCAAGCGCGTCGACCTCCGGGGATGCTCCTTCATGCTGGGCTCCACGGATTCTCTAAAATGATGTGTTTCGAAAACCGTTAGTCTAAAAGACTAAGTCCTATCATCCCCCGCCCTTCCCCCATGGCACCTAGGCACCGAGTGGGGAGGAGGAAAGGAGAGGACAAGAAGGTTGAGAATAGCAAATGATCAGATGGAGGCAGAACTAAACTAGCAGTCCAATGGTATATAAGGTGCAGTAATAAAAGCATGAGAAATTAAGCAGGAAAAATAACCTTAAAGTATGCAAAAACACATAAGCCAAGGGATCTTTTGTAGGGATCCAATCGTTTAAAGAGTCTCATACCTATTTATACGATAGGGTGTCGGTTTTCTACAAAGCATATATATAAGATTTCTGAAATAAACCTTAACTTATAAGCACGCTCGCATGAGCTTATAAACCAAGGGGTCATTTTGCAAGGCCTATTGTATAAAACGTCCCATACCACTTTATACAATAGGTGTCAGATTTGAATGCAATGGTTATGCTATGAAATACAAATATGCCATGCTGTGAACATGCAAGTACAACACACCCACTCGACTCTGTGTACACAGACCTTTAGTTCCCCCTTTCTGGAGTTGAACCTCCCAGGATACCTCCGTAGTGGCAAATGGAAACGGTGGGTTGCCTCGCCCACCTCTAAACCGGTAATTGCACTACCAGTCAGACCTATTGTACGCCTCAACGCTGGTGCACTAAGTGGAGCTCCTGCATACTCTTGTCGGCTGGTGCACCGGACTTTACTTGGCCAAGTGCTAAACCACACTTGCTGAGTCAACGTATCGAGTGTCGGTGCATCGACTATCCAATACCGAAGACCCACCACCTTTACTTTATGCAACATGCAACCTTGATGTATAACCACCGAGCCAAAGCTCGCCGGACCAACCCGTCCGTCCCCAACCGCAAGCCGAGCCAAAGCTCGCCGGGCCAACCTGCCCATCACCAAACCCACCGAGCCTACAACCCGAGTGACTTAACCTAACTCCCACAACCCCGAGGAGTGTGAGTGCAGCCCTAGATTATTCTTACTTACTCTTGTATTTCAGTTTTACCTACTATTTAGGTAAGCCCAGGACTGTCCATGGTATAACCTGTGAAGGGCTCTCGAAGGCACTAGGAACAACGATGGGATTACGCCCAAAGCTCCCTTTCGCAAGGCACTTACTATTATTGTTTGCTATCAGATTCCCAATCCTTAATTAATTTGATGGATCTAACAATAGTGCATTAGACACTTCCTCCCTACGGGAAGGACAATCTTTCGCCGACCCCGAGCACCACCGAACACAAACCATTCCAACCCCTTACTCATCCCAACTTCCAACGACGAACTCTTTTTCATTCATCCAAATCAGAAAACATATAACCCCAACTCGTGAGCCCCAATTCTTACTCCAACACAATTTCTGCGATTTTACTAAATGAAGACCAACCTAAGCTATATGAAGTGTATAAAGTGAGGTACACAAAATAATCACCCAGTACCCCTATAATAATTATTGGAGGACTATAATAACTTGTTTAGCCTAAACCCAGAAAATTCATAATTTTCCTAGTTTATCAGATAGTTTATTTATTTATTCTAGTAATCCAAAAATCCAAGTTTGAACATGAAGTACCCATTTAATTCAAGCAAATGCTCAACATAATTTATGATAAATTCAAAATGACTATTCAACTAAAAATCTAGTGTCTCCCAATTTTCCAGCAGGAAATAAGCTCTGAATAAAATAAACATCAAATCCCCAAAATTATGGGTTTGTAAAGTATATATTGCAAATAATCATCTAAAAATCATGAGTTAATTTCTCCAAGTGGATATTGACCTAAAAATTATCAAAGCCCCAATTTCATAATTTTGCAACAAGTAAATAGCTCTAAATAATTTATTGACTATAATTGCCCTTTTTAAAACTTGTGAAGGAGATACTAAAGTTTTTCAACTAAAATTTATAACAAAATTCAGGAACAACCATTTTGCCTAAAACATCTCCTGCCCAAGTTTCATGAGTCTAGAATGAATAGTGTGATCATAATAAATAAAATACCATTTAGGGCCACATCATGTATAACAAAGGAGATGCTAGTAATATTTCTCATAAAATTCCAATAAATTCACCAAAGGTCCTAACTAACTTAAAATTCATGTTACCTAAGTTTGACACCTTTTTAGTAAGTTTTGGTGGCTTATTCTACACAAAAAGGTGGATATGCCCTAAACTAGGGTTAGAGATTTGAGAGGTCTATCCATCTCTAAATCACCTAGGATTCATACCAGAGGGCTTTGGATACCCTAGCATCATTTCTACCAAGTTGCAAGATCACACAAGGGTATTTGACCCCATGCCCTTCACAACACTCAAAAGCCCCTCCTTAGGGTTTGAGTTTGGATCCTAGGGCAAAGCTACCCTAGACCACCCCATAATCCCTTTGAGGGTGTTAAAGGTCATTTCAAGTCAGTGGTCAAAATCTCAGCTTCTGTTGAGGTGATTTGACCACTCAACCTCAAGGTGCACTTTTCACATAAGAACCCCTCATTAAGGTAAATTAGGGTTAGTTTATTTCCTATCCAAAACATATCCAAATGAGGTGAAAATTTATACAAAGACGTATCATGAGGCCATAGACCACTCACCAAAATTTGGGAGGGTTTGGAAGTCATTAGACCACCTAATTAAATTACCCTAGTATTATTTAATAAATGATAAAACCATAGACAAAGTATCTCCAAAAATTGCCATTTTTGGACAGGCCCTAAATATAGCTAAGGGTGACCCGTGCCCAAATTTCAGGTCATGTGGACAAGGTATGAAGAGTGGGCACCCTTTTAAATCTCAGGATAGCCCTAGGTATAGGTCCCACCAAAATGGCTGCCCTAGTCCAACCAGAGGTCCACAATGGTTCAAATCACTTTTGAATTAAAGTACACACCTAGGGCTACAAATTTCATGTTGGTGACTTTTTTAGTAGAGGGGCCTAAGTATTTTTAAAAATTAAAACCATTAATTACAAATAGTGTGACAAAAATCATCAAGATGCATTATTTAATCATATAGTTTGAAAATCATTATGGCACGAATCTTGACGCAATTTGGACGGCATCTGGTCGTCTTCCACCTCCAGCCGACATCCTGGATTGGATCTTCCTGGAGCATCTTCTAGCCGCTGCCGCCGGCCATCCGGGCACCTCGCCGGCCGGCCACCGCCACCACCACCTCCGTTGAGGTGGTGGCTGTCGCCACGCGGCGCCTTCGCCGCCGAAGGGGCTTATTCTGGCGATTCTACCAAGACAATTCTCAGCCCGAAACCATGAATACCAGGAATTGGTTCGGGCTCAATTGAGCCCGAACCTTGGACCTAAACATTGTTATAATCTAGCCATGAGGTAAGGAGAAGAGGAGCACCTTGCCGGCGGCCTGAAGTCGAGAAGATCGCCGGAAAGCCATGTCTGAAGGTGGCACCGCTCGGTTTCTATAACTGCACAGTGGGGTGGCTCGGTTTCTTCAGGTAAGGATTGGGAAAGTCTTCTCTCGACCCACTGATGGTGTTTAAAGCCTCAGATGGGAGAGGAGGGGCTGGATCATTAATGACCATTAAGGCCATTAATGGCTAGGCTCTGCCATGGTGGAGGGGGCTGAACCAGACCCTTGGTGGCCAGGGAAACGGATGGAAACTTCTCCCCTTCCTCAGGGGAGTTGAATCCAACCATTAAGGGTGGCCTTTGGCCTCCCCTTGGCCGAGCCCCTTACATTCCCCCTCCTTCATCATTTGTCTCTCCTCCATTAACATGGAAATGTAGCTCACCCTCTCTCCTAGTCACCAAGTTGACTTGGTCAATTAGGAGAGCTATTTGAGGCGCACTCATTCATAATTTCATGATATTAAGGATAGCCCAAGAAGAAAGGAGGGCTTGAGCTTGGGTTAGCCCATTTGAGCTAGGTTGACTTAATCTTAACTAGGGTTGACCTAGGTCAAGTTAACCTTTTATGTTACCATTATTGTGTCTTTGGTGACCTATTGGGCTTCCCTAGGGCCTAGGTAGGGTTGGGGAGGGCTGACTTGGCACTTTGGAGGTCACCTACCCTTAGGAAGGGCAATTTGACCAAATTAAGGTTAGGGTTGACTTTGGTAAATTAGCCACTAGGGCTGACCCCAATGGGTCCTTGGTGACCCATGGACCTCACCTTATTGTTAGGGGGTATAAATGGGGTCCACCTGGCTAGGGGATGGTCAATTGACCCAATATAGTTCTGTTTGGCCCATTTAGGGCTAGGGTTGACTTTGGTCAACTTAACCACCTTGGTTGTCCTCCAAGGGTCCTTAGTGACCCCTTGACCTTATTTTAGTTCTAGGAAGACCTTGGTAGGGCTAGTTGGGCTTAACTAGGGCATACTACCCTTAATTAGGGCACCTTGCCCAATTTAGGCCTAGAGTGGTCCTAAGTCAAGTTAGCCACCCTAAGTCGACTCCAATGGACCCTTAAGGTTCAGATGAACTTTACAATGGATTGGTGAGGCCATGGTGGGGTCTTGAAGTCTTGGTGAAGCTCCATGATCAGCTTAACCAGGGTTCATAAATCTACTATTTGCAGACCATAGTGGTCCCACCTACATCCCTAGGTCTACTTGGCCTTATTGGGGTTCCTAGGGTTTTTTCATGACCTAGTCATGACAAAACCACTCCTATGGGTCTAGTTGTTTGAGGGATGTTACAAATCCCAATATATAATAAAAAAAATTTCGTCCTCGAAATTCTAGTTAGGCCTACGGGGTTTCAAATATGAAAGGAAAATTGTAACATCCCGAGAGGTTGTGAGTAATACCTGACTGAAAAGCTTCGGGTACCTTTGTTGCATCAAGTCCTGGGGCTCCCAGGTGTGCTCCTCTCTCCCATGATTCCTCCACAGGACCTTGACCAATGGAACCTTCTTGCGGCGCAAGACTCGTATTCCCCTATCGTCAATCCGGACCGGTTCCAGGTGAACTGATCGATCAGAGGCTACTAGCCCATACATGGTCGTAATCTGCTGCTCTAGGCGTAGTAGAGCCCTCCTGAATGTGGATACATGGAATACGTCGTGAAGGCTTGCCAGCTCCTATGGCAGCTCCAGCATGTATGCCAAGGGACCGATCCGCTCTCGGATCCTATAAGGCCCCATATATCTTGGGCTGAGCTTCTTCTTCCGACCGCGCACCCGTGAAACCCCATGCATTGGTCGGATTTTCAAGAACACCTGGTCCCCCACTTGGAACTCCACCCGACGATGCCGAGCGTCATAGTACTTAGCCTGTCGGCTCTGTGGCTCTAGCATCCTATCCCGTATCAACCTCACCTGAGCCTCGGTGTCTTCAACAAACTCTGAACCCAAAACCTTCGGATACTCGTCCTGTATCCACGACAGTGGAGTCCTACATCTCCGTCCATACAGGGACTCATAAGGAGCCATCTGTAACACCCCCATCCGTCGCATGGCATATAACAGAAGGTCCAGCTGGAACCCGACGCCATATACCACAGACAGTCGGAAGGGTTACATATGAATATCCAAACATTCCAATTAAGACTACTCGTCCTACACAGAGCATTCTAGCGGAAGCTTTTAAAAGTAGAAAGAACCCAAACTTGAATCCAAATAACATGAATGTCCATAATCACTACCACTGGAATGAAATAATAATACACTGAAAGAAACTTGGCCTTATGGCCTTACAGAGGTTCACTTAATTAAATAATATTTTCCATACATCGGCTCGCAAGCCGGCCACACATGACAAAAGTAAAGTACAACTATTCGCTTTGGCCTTCTAGGGCTAGCACAGCAACATGGGCTCCAGCCCGCTATTTGGTACTCGGCTCTGCAGCACCTGCAAGCACATTCCATCGCACGGTGGTAAACAAAGCAACGGTCAGCCAAATGCCGACCAAATTATAACGACCCTGCCTCTTACTCGTGATGGCGGTGCTCTTTCACTGCATATCATTAGTCCAATAAAACACTAAAGCTCAATTATACTACGCCACAGGTGTAGGCTCATACGGCCAAACACCTCGTGCACTCAGGGCACATTAACTGTGAATCCTGACACTTCAGCGTCTTCACCACCATCCCAAAGATGGCAACCACGTGAGCATTTAGCCTTTCTGGCCACTATCTAAGGCTCCCGACTATGCCAACGGCCAGTCCCCTTTTCGGGTCTCTCGCACCGAACCACATAGCCTAGGTCCAATTCCACTTGCCCGTTGCTCACACCACGTAGTCACTTTAAGACGTACGCACGAGCCAAGCTTCTCTCGGATCCCAAAACTTTTCCAAACAATCACATAACCCAGTTATGTTCACGGCCGGTTCCCTGACCGCCAAGTTAGCAGAACACGTTTCCGCTCAGTTTTCCGGGTGCGCCTTGGAGTTAATCCCCAAGGATCCCTGTTGCAATCTAACGCGTAGAAACCCGAAAAACTAAAAGCACGGAGTCTTCTCCGGCAAAAACATATCAAATGCAACATCACCGATCCAGACAATACACGTCCGGGTAGGCTTCACACACAATGTCTATGCCCGTACTTCGATTCCGGACTCTATATGCAACACAAGGGGGACTATTCACATCAACCCCAAGGAACACCACGCACTCACCCCACACTCGCGGGAGCGGGATTCCCTATGCAGAAAGGAAGAGCTTCACATGCTCAAGTAGAGAATCGTTACCCTTGTAGTCTGCTTTGGTGCCATGGAAAAATTACACGGACATAACTCTTCGTAATGAACTTTCCTCCACGGATCCGCTCTCAGATCTCAAAATGGTGCTCCGATGTTGCGCTGGCGGCCGGAATCCTCCTTCTTCTT
Organism: Platanthera guangdongensis; assembly: GCA_039583875.1. Taxonomy (NCBI): domain Eukaryota; kingdom Viridiplantae; phylum Streptophyta; class Magnoliopsida; order Asparagales; family Orchidaceae; genus Platanthera; species Platanthera guangdongensis. The sequence goes on along the minus strand of CM077167.1, from coordinate 57,903,903 downwards.
CCTCCTCTCTCTAACACCTTGGAAAGGGAAAGCCTTGGAGATAAATGAAGGATTAAATCCCCTATTCCCGGCCTTAATAGAGCAGGAAACCATCTGGGTCGTTGGATCTTATTTAAAGAAAACGAACGGCTCAGATCCGCTCAAATATCTCCAAACCTAGGCCGAACACGGCTTGGCACACGGCCGTTTCCCAGTCCGTGTGCCTCGATCCAGGCACGATTATCGAACACAGAGACTCACACGGGCTCAGACACGCCCGTGTCCCACCTGACACGCCCGTGTCGGGTCCCTCGAAACGCCCGTGACCGGGGGCGTGTCACATATAACCGCCACGACAATGGACACGACCCAACCGAACACGAGTACGGACACGGGTATGAACACGCCCGTGTCACCCGAAAATCATCGAGCAACTATCGTCGATCGTCGAACGCAGAACACGGGCACAGACACAGTTAGGCACACGCCCGTGTCAAATGACACGCCCGTGTCATTCAGCCGTGATACTACCATTGTCCTTCTCGGGATGAAAATGGCTAAAACACCAGCCAGACATGGCCTTGGACACGCTCGTGTCCTAGGCCGTGTACCCCTATACATACACCAAAAAATCCCTTTTTACGCGACCGACTCAAATACAATTTTCGGGGCGTTATAAATCTCCCCCACTTAAGGAATTTCGTCCCGAAATTAAATAAAAGGTACACAAAATCTAAATAATACCTGAGTGGAATAACTCGTGGTATTCCTCCAACATAGCTTGCTCTCACTCCCATGAAAGCTCCTCACGTCCGCAATTATCCCAACGGACTTTAACCATTCGGACCTCCTTGTTGTGGAGTCGTTTGACTGCAACATCTTCAATACGTACTGGCTTGACCCTTGTTGTCAACTCATAATCAACCGGTACTTGATTGTCCGCAATGATCTGCGAAGGCTCTTGCACTGCCTTACGCAACACCGACACATGGAACACATCATGTAGCCCACTCAACTCTACCGATAGCTTCAATCTATATGCAGCCTCGCCAACACGCTCCAGGATTTCAAATGGTCCAAGGTATCTCGGACTCAGCTTCTTCAAGCGTCGAACCCGCGATACACCCTTGAACGGCTTGATTTTTAGATACACCATGTCGCCAACACTGAACTCCACATTCCTATGCTTGGCGTTGTAATACTTTGCCTGCCTGTCCTAAGCGATCTTCAACCTTTCCTAAATTGTACGCACCATTGAAGTGGCGTCTTCCACCGCTTGACGTTTATACAACTTCGATTCGCCTGCCTCCAACCAAGACAACGGCATACGATACTTCCTCCCGTACAAGGCTTCGAAATGCGCCATACCAATACTCGCCTGAAAGCTATTGTTATACGCAAACTCCACCATATACAGGTGATCCTCCCAATGCTTTCCGAAATCTAGGACGCACATGTGAAGCATGTCCTGCCTAGTCCTGTTGACCCTCTCGGTCTGACCATCCGTTTGTGGATGAAAGGCTGTGCTGAAACTCAGCCTAGTTCCCAATATACTATGCACCAACCTCCAATCCTTCGACGTAAAGCATCCATCTCGGTCACTAACAATACTGCGGGGCACACCATGCAACCGTACAATATTATCCACGTAGAGTTTGGCTAACTTTTCCACCGGATCCTCCTTCCTGTTCGTAATAAAGTGTGACACCTTTGTCAACCTAACCACGACCACCCAAATGGCATTGTTTCCCCTCTGCGACATCGACAAGCCATGCACAAAATCTGTAGATATGTCGTCGAATTTCCATTCTGGGATAGGTAGGGATTTCAAGAAACCTCCGGGCTTCTGGCATTCCGCCTTCACCAATGCGCAAGTACGACACTTGGCCACATAAAGTGCTACATCCTTCTTCAAACCTGGCCACCAGAATAATTTCTTCATGTCTCTATACATCTTCGTGCTTCCCGGGTGGATTGAGTACTTGGTATGATGAGCCTCATACATCAATTCCTCCCGAAGATTATCCGCACTAGGAACTCATAGGCGACCGTCCTTCCTTAGCAAACCATCCTCAACAGCAAACTGGGAATTTGACCCATCCAATGATTCATCCAAGATCTGCTTCATGCTATTATCCTGAATCAAAGCCCGTCGAACTCTATCAGCTAAGTCACACTGCACCTCTGTCCAAAATAGTTTCGCATCAGCACTAGATTGCTTGTCGACGCAAGATATCTCCAAAGCCTCCAACTCATGGACCAATCTCTCATCATGTACTGATAACCATTTGGCCTGCGTCGGAGTCCTGCGACTCAACGCATCCGCCACTGCATTTCCCTTCCCAGGCACATAATGTATCTTGAAGGTGTAGTCCCCTAAGAACTCCATCCACCTCTGATGCCTCATGTTCAGATCCTTTTGGTCCAATAGGTACTTCAAGCTCTTATGATCGGTGTAAATATCGACCTTCACACCGTACAGGTAATGCCTCCAAAGCTTTAGAGCAAATATCACGGCCGCTAACTCTAAGTCGTGGACCGGATAATTTCTCTCGTGAGCCTTCAATTATCGTGAACCATAGGCTATCACTATCCCATGTTGTAGCAGAACACATCCCAAACCACTGCCTGAAGCAACACTATAGATCTCGAACCCTTCGGTTCCACTTGGCGAACATAAAATAGGTGTCGTAGTCAACCGCCCCTTCAACTCTTCAAAAGCCTGTTCGCACTCCGGAGACCACACAAACTTCTGATCCTTCCTAGTCAACATCGTGAGTGGTAGCGCTATCCGCGAGAAGTTCTCTACGAAGCGCCTGTAGTAGCCAGCAAGCCCCACAAAACTCCGGACCTCTGCCACTGTAGTCAAAGAAGGCCACTCCCATATCGCCACTATCTTCACCGGATCTATAGCTATCCCTTCTCCACTGACAACATGACCAAGGAATGCTATCGAGGATAACCAGAATTCACACTTGGAAAACTTAGCATACAACTGATTCCTCAACGTCTCCAACACCATGTGTAGATTATTGTAGTGATCCTCTTCACACTGCAAGTACACCAGGATATCATTGATAAATACTATCACGAAACGATCCAGGTACTCTCTGAAAGTCCTGTTCATCAGATCCATAAACATGGATGACGCATTGGTCAAACCAAAAGGCATGACCGGTAACGCGTAATGCCCAAACCGCGTACTGAATGCTGTCTTTGGGATGTCGCTCTCCCTTATCCTAAACTGGTAGTAACCGGACTTCAGATCTAACTTCGAATATACCGTTGACCCAACCAACTAATCAAATAGATCGTCAATCCTCGGAATTGGATACTTATTATTTTCTGTAAGCTTGTTCAATTCTCGGTAGTCGATACAAAGCCGCAAGCTCCCATCTTTCTTCTTAACAAAGAGAACTGGTGCGCTCTAAGGCGACGAACTTGGACGCACATAACCTTGCTCTAGCAACTCTTGCAGTTGCACCTTCAACTCCACCATCTCTCGCGGCGCTATCCGATATGGAGAGCGTGACACCGGTTTGGCACCCGGTACTAGCTCAATGGTAAAATCAATCTCCCGCTGAGGAGGGGCTCCAGGGAGATCATTTGGGAACACATCAGGATACTCGGACACGACTGGAATACTGCCAAGACTTGGCTTAGGCGTCGAAGTCTGCACTAGAGAGACAAACAGCTCTGCCCCAGACCGAACTTCCTTGATCACCTGAAGGGCTGACATCAAAATCTTACCCGACCCCTTCATGACCGCAAACGTAGTCTCCCGATCGATGTTCGGACCCAACTTAACTTCCTTACGGTTGCAATCAATGCATGCACCCTACTCCGAGAGCCAATCCATACCGAATATTACGTCGAACTCCACCAACAGTAGAACCAATGCCCGTAAAACAAACTCCTGGTCTCCAATCCGAATCTTCACAACGCAGGCCCTATCCGCGCGCATTGAGCACCCATTGGGCAACAACACATCCAACTTGTCTTTTTCCATCGAGGACGGAACCCCGATGCGCGATATGAATTTTTCGAACAAGAAGGAATGCGATGCTCCTGTATGAAACAGGGCTTTCGCCGGAAACTCAAAGATCAACACAAAGTCTAGCACCAACAAAAGTAAGCTAACAAATACGAAGATAACAACTCTAAAAGTTAAACCATTGAAATTTAACTCATACCTGTCACCACGTCCGCCTGCTTTATGTCCTCTTGCAGTCCAAGGTTGTAGACTCTAGGCTGGGTTGGAGCACGGTGGGATGTGGTTGACTCCACCGCCTTCCCTTTCTCCTCATAAGTTTCTCCAGGCTTCCTCTCGGACTTTGAACATCCGCTCCAACACTCACGGGCAAAATGCTCCATCTTCCCACAGTTGTAGCAAGCTCCTGGGACTCGACTTGTGGTTGCCCCCGACGCACCAGCCGAAGGGGCTGAGTTCGAAGTCCTCTGTTTCTTATTCCACCTGCGGAAACTTGACTTGTTATTTGGCACCTTAAACTCAGACTTCTTTTCTCCTGTGTCCTTCTTCTCTTGAACTTTCTTAACGACCTTCTCCAACAATCGGGCCGAATTGACCAAGGCTAGGAAGCCTTGCGCCTTAGGCCCAACAAGTAGTAGCTGTATATTGCCACGTAGACCCTCATAAAACTGGTTGGTCTTCCGTTCTTCTTCCATAACTGTAGCACCAGCATAACGACCCAACCGTGTGAACTCATGTAGATACTCGTCCACGCTTCTGGATCCCTGAGTCAACCCAAGAAATTGGTTCTCCATCTCAAGTTTCTGAGCGGAGGGTACAAATCTGGCTAGGAAAAATCTTGAGAATTCCTCCATAGGCACATCAGCAAGCTGCCTACCCACTAAGAGATGAAACTCCAACTCATCCCACCACAGCCATGCTTCACCCACCAAAAGAAAAGTCGTTATGGTGGTCTTCTGCCACTCCTCAGTTAATGGGGCTGTCAAGACCCTCTTCATCGAAGAGATCCAGTCCTTAGCTTGAGCTGGCGTTCCAACCCCATCGAACCTCGGAGGATTAAAGCCCATTACATGCTTAAGCTGCTTCTCAGTAGCTCTCCTCCACTCTACCAGATCAACTGCTGCGCGCTCCACCACTCTCGGCTCTGCCACCCTAACCGGTTCTTGCTCATTCGTAGGAGGTGCGCGATGCAATTGCCCTGCAGGTTGGGCATTTATCATTGCAAATACGGCTTTAGCCACCATCCTGATGGTTTCCGCTGAAGGAGGTGTTGTAGGAATGTCCCTTGGTGCACTACTTTTCGCTGATTGTGGACGCTCTGACTGACCCGCACCGCTCCTAGCTGCCTATAGTAGCAAAGACACACGATTAGACGACAAACAAATTGCTAAAAGCAATCATTGGAACACTTAGATTCCACAAAAAAGTGTATTTTTAATTCCTAAGTGGACATTCATGGGTTCTTTTTGATGTTATAACGATGACGCACACATATGCTCACCACCCCTTAAAATAATTAGCCCACGAATTCACTTAAGCCTGACCGTAACCTGGCTCTGATACCAAATTGTAACACCCCCATCTGTCACATGTCATATAACAGAAGGTCCAGCTGGAACCCGCGCCATATACCACAGACAGTCGGAAGGGTTACATAAGAATATCCAAACATTCCAATTAAAACTACCCATCCTACACAGAGCACTCTAGCGGAAGCTTTTAAAAGTACAAAGAACCCAAACTTGAATCCAAATAACATGAATGTCCACAATCACTACCACTGGAATGAAATAATAATACACTGAAAGAGACTTGGCCTTACGGCCTTACAGAGGTTCACTTAATTAAATAATGTTTTCCATACATCGGCTCGCAGGCCCGCCACACATGACAAAAGTAAAGTACAACTATTCGCTTTGGCCTTCTAGGGCCAGCACAGCAACATGGGCTCCAACACGCTATTTGGTACTCGGCTCCGCAGCACCTGCAAGCACATTCCACCGCACGGTGGCAAACAAAGCAACGGTCAGCCAAAAGCTGACCAAATTATAACGACCCCGCCCCTTACTCGGGACGGCGGTGCTCTTTCCCTGCATATCATTAGTCCAGTAAAACACTAAAGCGCAATTATACTACGCCACAGGTGTACGCTCGCACGGCCAAACACCTCGTGCACTCAAGGCACATTAACGGTGAATCCTGACACTTCCGCATCTTCACCACCATCCCAAAGATGGAAACCACGTGAGCATTTAGCCTTTCTGACCACTATCTAAGGCTCCCGACTATGCCAACAGCCAGTCCCCTTTTCGGGTCTCTCGCACCGAACCACATAGCCTAGGTCCAATTCCACTTGCCCGTTGCTCACACCACGTAGTCACTTTAAGACGTACGCACGAGCCAAGCTTCTCTCGGATCCCAAAACTTTTCCAAACAATCACATAACCCAGTTATGTTCAAGTCTGGTTCCCTGACTGCCAAGTTAGCAGAACACGTTTCCGCTCAGTTTTCCGGGTGCGCCTCAGAGTTAATCCCCAAGGATTATTGTTGCAATCTACCGCGTAAAAACCCGGAAAACTAAAAGCATGGAGTCTTCTCCGGCTAAAACATATCAAATGCAACATCACTGATCTAGACAATACACGTACGGGTAGGCTTCACTCACAATGCCTATGCCCGTACTTCGATTCCAGACTCTATATGCAACACAAGGGGGACTATTCACATCAACCCCAAGGAACACCACGCACTCACCGCACACTCGCGGGAGCGGGATTCCCTATGCAGAAAGGAAGAGCTTCACATGCTCAAGTAGAGAATCATTACCCTTGTAGTCCGCTTTGACGCCATGGAAAAACTACACGGACAAAACTCTTCGTAATGAACTTTCCTCCACGGATCCGCTCTCAGATCTCAAAACGGTGCTCCGATGCTCCGCTGGCGGCCGGAATCCTCCTTCTTCTTCCTCCTCTCTCTAACACCTTGGAAAGAGAAAGCCTTGGAGAGAAATGAAGGATTAACTCCCCGATTCCTGTCCTTAATAGAGCAGGAAACCATCTGGGCCGTTGGATCTTATTTAAAGAAAACGAACGGCTCAGATCTGCTCAAAAATCTCCAAACCTGGGCCGAACACGGCTTGGCACACGGTCGTATCCCAGGCCGTGTGCCTCAATCCAGGCACGATTGTCAAACACAGAGACTCACACGGGCTCAGACACGCCCGTGTCCCACCTGACACGCTCGTGTCGGGTCCCTCGACACGCCCGTGATAGGGGGCGTATCACATATAACCGCCCGGGAAATGGACATGACCCAACCGAACACGGGTACGGACACATGTATGAACACGCCCGTATCACCCGAAAATCATCGAGCGACTATCGTCGATCGTCGAACGCAGAACACGGGCACAAACATGGTTAGGCACACGCCCGTGTCAAATGACATGCCCGTGTCATTTAGTCGTGTTACTAGCCGTGTCCTTCTCTGGATGAAAACGGCTAAAACACCAGCCAGACACGGCCTTGGACACGCCCGTGTCCTAGGCCGTGTACCCCTATACAGACACCAAAAAATTCCTTTTTACCCGACCGACTCAAATACAATTTTCGGGGCATTACACCATCCTTATGCTATACTTTTAGCTATTATTATGTGAGAACTCGATCAGTGGCAACAACTTCTACCAGGTCTCACCGCGATCCAGTATGCAAAGTCGCAGCAGATCTTCCAATGTCCGATTGGTGCGTTCCGTCTGTCCATCAGTCTGGGAATGAAATGTTGTACTGAATGTCAGCCGGGTGCATAAGTATGTCTGCACTAATCTCCACTCCCTGGACGTAAACTGTCCATACCGATCTGATACAATCGACTTGGGTAATCCATGATAACGGATGAACTGTTCCACGAACTTCCGAACCAGCACACAAACCGAGTCCTCCTTCCTGATCAGAATAAATCTGGCTACCTTTGTCAGCCAGTCGACAACCACCCATATCGAATCTTTTCCCGTCCGCGATGGGGGAAGCCCATGTATGAAATCCATCGCAACATCATCAAACTTCCACTCCGGCACTGGGAGTGGCTGCAATAGTCCTGCGGGGTTCCTGCACTCTGCCTTCACCAACTGGCATGCCTCGCAGTGGGTTATGAAGTAGGTGATATCCTTCTTCATTCCTGGCCAGTACATGGTCTTCTTTAGGTCCGCAGTCATCTTCGTAACACCCGGATGTACTGAATATCGACTGCAATGAGCCTCTGTCATGATATCCTTCGGACCTGGACTCCCTATGGTATATAAATCCGTCCCCTGAAACACACTAGCCCATCCCTCAGTGAGTAATCTCCAGCAGTGCCTGCTTCTAAGGCCCGAAATATCGGCTCAAGCTGGGTATCCTGCCTCTGCCCATCTCTGACTCGGTCTCGAATGTCATCTAGGGCAATCAACGATGCTAGGTACTCTCGGTACAACTCAGGATGATCCTCAGACACAAAGGATATCTGCATCTTTTTGAACATCTGGACCAACTCCAAGGCCATCAACTTTGTTCCTGCTCTAGAGTTTGTGGCCTTCCGGCTCAGCGCATCTGCCACCACATTCGCCTTTCCCGGGTGGTAGTGCATCTTGTACTATTAATCTGCTAGAAACTCCACCCATCGCCTCTGCCTGATATTCATCTCCTTCCATGTGTCCACATACCTCAAGTTCTTGTGATCGGAGTAAATGTCGCAGTGGACACCATACAGATAGTGTCGCCAGACTTTCAGCGCAAATATGACCGCTCCCATCTCTAAGTCATGAACTGGGTAGTTCAGCTCATGCTTCTTCAGCTGCCGAGAAGCGTATGCTATCACGTGACCATTCTGCATTAGCACTACACCCATGCCCTGGTAGGAAGTGTTGGTGTAGACCTGGAATCCTTCCTTCCCCGAAGGAAGGGCTAGTATAGGAGCTGAGGTGAGTCGATTCTTTAACTTCTAAAAGTCCACCTCGTACTGCGGGGTCCATACAAAGGGAACTTCCTTCCTTGTCAGGGATGTCAGGGGAATGGCAATACGAGAAAATCCCTCCACGAACTTCTGGCAGTAACCGGCAAGTCCTAGGAAACTCCGCACATCCGAGGCCGACTTCAGCTGCGGCCAATCCCGAACTGCCTGAATCTTGGCCGGGTCCACTGCCAACCCAGCACCACTGATGATATGGCCTAGGAAAGCCACCTCCTTCAACCGAAACTGGCATTTGTTGAACTTCGCGTAGATCTGGTGCTCCCGTAGTCTCTCTAGGGTCAGCATTAGATGTCGTGTTTGCTCCTCCTCTGTTCTCGAGTAGATGAGGATGTCGTCAATAAATACAATGATGAACACATCTAGATATGCCTCAAACACTCGATTCATGAGGCTCATGAATGCCGACGATGCATTCGTGAGCCCTAAGGGCATCACAGTAAACTCGAACAGCCCATATCTGCTACTAAAGGCAGTCTTCGGTATGTCCTTCTCCTAGATCTGCAGCTGATAGTAGCCCGACCTCAAATCCAGCTATGAAAAGAAATGCGCGCCCTCCAGTTGGTCAAACAGCTCATCTATCCTTGGCAGTGGATAAGTGTTCCGGACTGTCAGTCGGTTCAGTGCCCGGTAGTCGATGCATAATCTGAGTGTTCCATCCTTCTTTTTCACAAATAACACTGGGGCTCCCCATGGTGAAGAGCTTGGCCGGACAAAACTGGCTTCCACGGCTCCTGGAGCTGGCTCCGAAACTCTGTCAGCTCCTTCGGGGCCATGCGGTAAGGGGCTCTAGACGCTGGCTTAGCCCCCGACACCAGCTGTATCCGGAAATCTAGCTCTCGGTGTGGGGGTAGCCCTGGCAGCTTCTCTAGAAATACGTTGGCAAAATCTCGCACCACTGAAATATCTGCGATGGAACCCTTATCCTCGGCCATCCCGTACAACACTTCGTAGACTTCCTCCCCCTGTAAGTGGGCCTTGACGACCTGCACGGATGTCAGCAAAAGAGGGGGAATAGATCTAATACTTTCGATGACGATGAAGGAATCCCCATGCCTCGCAGTAATCCTCCTGGACATGCAGTCGATCTAAGCATGGGTCTAGTACAACCATGTCATTCCCAGGATCAAATCAAAGAATGTCATCTTCATGATCGTCACCGGTGCTTCAAATATCTTTTCGCTGATCTTCGCCTCCATGTTGCAGTGGGCGGTGGTGAATAACTCTGATCCGTCCAATAGCCGTATCCTCATCATTAGGCCGGTGAACCGCTCCACGCCTTCCAGCCTTTCTAGGAAGGCTTCTGACACGAACGAGTGTGAAGCACCCGTATCGAACATTGTATAGGCGGGCTTGTCGCTGATGAAGACTATGCCTGGGCGTTTAACTTAAATTCTTAGAAATCTAATTATGGTTTTCTTCCCTAGTCTATCAATCCTATATCTATATCTTTAATTATCTAGGAAGAAAAGATTAAAAATTAACTGGCATACATGTGATCACTTGCTCCGGGTTCTGTTGTTGAGTCAGATCCAATGCATATACCTGCTCCCCCTCCTGCCTGTGGTCTCTGTCATGGTATCCACGACCTCGGCCACGTCCTCGGCCTCCAAAATACTGAGCTGGCGGGGCAGCCGGTGGTGTTGGTGGTGGTGCCCCCCTCATGGGGCAGTTCCTCTTGATGTGCCCCACCTAATGATAATTGAATCATTCTGGCGGGGGATATGCCATTCCCCCGGGTCTCTGTGCCTCCCGCATCTGGGGTGGCTGAGGGACCACCACTATTGGTTCCCTCTACTCCTGTCTCGCCTCCTGCCGAGGCTGGCATTCTACTCTTCTCCCATCTGTGACGCAACCCCGCCGCTGATCATTTCGCCCCCCCCCCCCCCCCCCCCCCGGCCTTGGTCCTCAGCTGGCCTCTTCCGGCCACGGGCGGTATGCCAATCTGCCTCGATCCTTTTCGCCATGTCCAATATCCATGGAATAGGTCCGTCGGACACGAACAACAGAGCCTCCCTTAGATCCTCTTGCAGACCCTTGTAGAACCTCTTGGTGTAACCTGCCTCATCCAACTGGTAAGAATCCGCGAACCGGGCCAGATGGTTGAAATCCTGATGATACTCCACCACTGTCTTGCTACCCTCTCTCAACTGTAGAAATCTATCCTCCAGCTCGCCTCTGGCCGACTGTGGAACGAAATGATCCAGTAGTGCGGCCCTGAACTCCCCCGAGCTATCTCAGCAACCTCTCTGTCGGCAAACATCGTGTCCAACGAAGTCTTCCACCATATCTTGGCATAGGACTCCAGGCAAGAGACGACCAAGGGCACTCTCTCCTCCCATGGGCACCGGATGCCAGTCAGCATCTCATACATAATGTCCAACCATTCCTTCGTCCGAACGACCGAATATGTCCCCAAGTAGGATGGGGGAGAAAGTCCTCGAAAAATACTCAGCCAGTTGTCCCCCGGGTTCGGCTGCGGAGCCGGAACTTGTTGTGCCCTAAACGCCTCCAGGATAGCTGTCAGAGTCTGCCCCATCTCTGAATGTAGGAACGGAGTGGGAACCGGAGGAGGGGGTGCAACCTCGGGAGTGTGGTGGACTCTGTCTTGTGGGGTAGGCTGTGCTGGGGGCTGCATAACAAAACCAATAGTAAATAATCGACTCAAACCTAATTAACGGTGGACAATTTACATGTGTTCCCCCCCATATGGGCACATCACTGCTTCCACTGCTTAGTTTGTCCCCAAACTAAACCCGTGCTGGGGTGACCAAGGGGTTGTGGACTGCTACTTTTCGATCGAGGTCTGCTCTGATACCACTTATAAGACCCCCTTTTTTCCTTTAAAAACCACGGGGTCTTCGGCCCAGAACCGCTGTTTTGCGGTGACACCTCCGCTCCCGGGAAGTTCATCACTATAAAATGCCGATCCTGTCGGCCAAATCGATCTCAACAGTAGCAAAGAATTAAAAGACAAATCCACAGGAAATCACATATAAAGTAAATATAATCTCCATGAAGGGAGTGTCCACAGATATAATCAAAAAATACTAAGAATCTTGGGCTCATGCACAGTACATCAATGTCCTCACTACAAATCTCTCATCGTGTAAGCACAACTAATATAACTAGTAGGGGCAAGGACTCACAGTCCCTGCCGTCTGAACACCGGTACTAGACTGCCCCATCTCCAAGTGCGTCGACCTCTGGGGCTGTTCCTCCATGCTGGGCTCCACGGTTCCCTAAAATGATGTGGTTCTAAAACCATTAGTCTAAAAGACTAAGTCCTATCATCCCCCTCCCCATCCCCCATGGAACTTAGGCACCGAGCGGGGAGGAGGAAAGGAGAGGACAAAAAGGTTGAGAATAGCAAATGATCAGATGGCGGCGGAACTAAACTAGCAGTCCAATGGTATATAAGGCAGTAATAAAAGCATGAGAAATTAAGAAGGAAAAATAACCTTAACTTATGTGAAAACACATAAGCCGAGGGATCTTTTGTAGGGCTCCTATCATATAAATAATCTCATACATGTTTATACGATAGGGTGTCGGTTTTCTACAAAGCATACATATAAGATTTCTGAAATAAACCTTAACTTATAAGCACGCTCGCATGAGCTTATAAACCAAGGGGTCGTTTTGCAAGGCCTGTTGTATAAAGCATCCCATACCACTTTATACAATAGGTGTCAGGGTTGAATGCAATGGTTATGCTATGAAATACAAATATGCCATGCTGTGAACATGCAAGTGCAACACACCCACTCGACTCTGTGTACACAGACCTTTAGTTCCCCCTTTCCGGAGCCGAACCTGCCAGGATACCTCCGTAGTGGCAAACAGAAGTGGTGGGTTGGGCCCCGCCCACCTCTAAACTGGTAATTGCACTACCAGTCAGACCTATCGTACGCTTCAACACTGGTGCACTAAGAGGAGCTCCTGCGTACTCTTGCCGGCTGGCGCACCGGACTTTACTTGGCCAAGTGCTAAACCACATTTGCCCAGTCAATGTATCGGCGTCGGTGCATCGACTCTCCAATACCGAAGACCCACCACCTTTACTTTATGCACATGCAACCTTGATGTATAACCACCGAGCCAAAGCTCGTCGGACCAACCCGTCCGTCCCCAACCGCAACTGATCCAAAGCTTGTCGGGCCAACCTGCCCATCACCAAACTCACCGAGCCTATAGCCCGAGTGACTTAACCTAACTCCCACAACCCCGAGGAGTGTGAGTGCAGCCTTAGATTATTTCTACTTACTCTTGCATTTCAGTTTTACCTAGTATTTAGGTTAGCCCAGGACTGCCCAAGGTATACCCTGTGAAGGGCTCTCGAAGGCACTAGGAAGTACGATGGGATTACGCTCAAAGCTCCCTTTCGCAAGTCAATTACTATTATTGGTTGCTACCAGATTCCCAACTCTTAATTAATTTGCTGGATCTAACCCTAGTGCATTAGACACTTCCTCCCTACGGGAAGGACGATCTTTCGCCGACCCCGAGCACCACCGGACACTAACCTTTCCAACACCTTACTCATCCCAACTTCCAACGACGAACTCTTTTTCATTCATCTAAATCAGCAATCATATAACCCCAACTCGTGAGCCCCAATTCTTACTCCAACATAATTTCTGTGATTTTACTAAATGCAGACCAACATAAGCTATATGAAGTGTATAAAGTGAGGTACATAAAATAAGCACCCATTACCCCTATAATAATTATTCGAGGACTATAATAACATGTTTAGCCTAAAACCAAAAATTCATAATTTTCCTATTTTATCAGATAGTTTATTTATTTATTCTAGTAATCTAAAAATCCAAGTTTGAACATGAAGTACCCATTTAATTCAAGAAAATGCTCTACATAATTTATGATAAATTCAAAATGACTATTCAACTAAAAATCCAGTGTCTCCCAATTTTCTAGCAGGAAATAAGCTCTGAATAAAATAAACATCAAATCCACAAAATTATGGGTTTGTAAAGTATATATTGCAAATAATCATCTAAAAATCATGAGTTAATTCTCCAAGTGGATATTAACCTAAAAATTATAAGAGCCCCAATTTCATAATTTTGCAACAAGTAAATAGCTCTAAATAATTTATTGACTATAATTGCCCTTTTCAAAACTTGTGAAGGAGATATTAAAGTTTTTCAACTAAAATTTATAACAAAATTCAAGAACAACCATTTTGGCCTAAAACATCTCCTGCCCAAGTTTCATGAGTCTAGAATGAATAGTGTAATCATAATAAATAAAATACCATTTAGGGCGACATCATGTATAACAAAGGGGATGCTAGTAATATTTCTCATAAAATTCCAATAAATTCACCAGAGGTCCTAACTAACTTAAAATTCATGCTACCTAAGTTTAACACCTTTTTAGTAAGTTTTGGTGGCTTATTCTACACAAAACGTGGATATGACCTAAACTAGGGTTAGGGATTTGAGAGGTCTATCCATCTCTAAATCACTTAAGATTCATACCAGAGGGCTTTGGACACCCTAGCATCATTTTTACCAAGTTGCAAGATCACACAAGGTTATTTGACCCCATGCCCTTCACAACACTCAAAAGCCCCTCCTTAGGGTTTGAGTTTGGATCCTAGGGCAAAGCTACCCTAGCCACCACATAATCCCTTTGAGGGTGTTAAAGGTCATTTCAAGTCAGTGGTCAAAATCTCAGCCTCTGTTGAGGTGATTTGACCACTCAAGCTCAAGGTGCACTTTTCACATAAGAACCCCTCATTAATGTAAAATTAGGGTTAGTTTATTCCCTATCCAAAACACATCCAAATGAGGTGAAAATTTATACAGAGACATATCATGAGGCCATGGACCACTCACCAAAATTTGGGAGGGTTTGGAAGTCATTAGACCACCTAATTAAATTACCTTATATTATTTAATAAATGATAAAACATAGACAAATATCTCCAAAAATTTCCATTTTTAGATAGGCCCTAGATATAGCTAAGGGTGACCCCTTGCCCAAATTTCAGGTCATTTGGACAAAGGATGAAGAGTGGGTACCCATTTAAATCTCAGGATAGCCCTAGGTATAGATCCCACCAAAATGGGTGCCCTAGTCCAACCAAAGGTCGCAATTGGTTCAAATCAATTTTGAATTACAGTAGACACCAAGTGCTACAACTTTCATGTTGGTGACGTTTTTAGTAGAGGGGCCTAAGTATTTTTAAAAATTAAAACCATTAATTATAAATAGTGTGACAGAAATCATCAAGATGCATTATTTAATCCTATAGTTTGAAAATCATTAAGGTACGAATCTTGACGCAATTTGGATGGCATCTGGTCGTCTTCCACCTCCAGCCGATGGCCTGGATTGGATCTTCCTGGAGCATCTTCTAGCCGCTATCGCCGGCCATCCGGCCACCTCCCCGGCTGGCCACCACCACCACCACCTCTATTGAGGTGGTGGCTGTCGCCAGGCGGCGGCTTGGCCGCCGGAGGGGCTTATTCCGGCGGTTCTACCAAGAAAATTCTCGGCCCGAAACCATAAAAACCAGGAATTGGTTCGGGCTCAATTGAGCCCGAACCTTGGACCTAAACATTGCTATGATCTAGCCATATGGTAAAGAGAAGAGGAGGACCTTGCCGGCGGCTTGAAGTCGAGAAGATCGCCGGAAAGCCATGTCTGAAGGTGGCGCCGCTCGGTTTCTACAACTGCATAGTGTGGGGGCTGGGTTTCTTCAGGTAAGATTTGGAAATGTCTTCTCTCGACCCACTGATGGTGTTTAAAGCCCTAGATGGGGAGAGGGGGGCTGGATCATCAATGACCATTAAGGCCATTAATGGCTAGGCTCGACCATGGTGGAGGGGGATGAACCAGACACTTGGTGGCCAGGGAAACGGCTGGAAACTTCTCCCCTTCCTCAGGGGAGTTGAATCCAACCATTAACGGTGGCCTTTGGCCTCCCCTTGGCCGAGCCCCTTTCATTCCCCCTCCTTCATCATTTCTCTCCTCCATTAACATGGAAATGGAGCTCACCCTCTCTCCTAGTCACCAAGTTGACTTGGTCAATTAGGAGAGCTATTTGCATCCCACTCATTCATAATTTAATGATATTAAGGCTAGCCCAAGAAGGAACGAGGGCTTGAGCTTGGGTTAGCCCATTTGAGCTAGGTTGACTTAATCTTGACTAGGGTTGACCTAGGTCAAGTTGACCTTTTCTGTTACCATTATTGGGTCTTTGGTGACCTATTGGGCTCCCCTAGGGCCTAGGTAGGGTTGGGGATGGCTGACTTGGCACTTTGGAGGTCACCTGCCCTTAGGAAGGCTACTTTGACCAAATTAAGGTTAGGGTTGACTTTGGTCAATTTAGCGACTAGGGCTGACCCCAATGTGTCCTTGGTTACCCATAGACCTCACCTTAGGGTTAGAGGGTATAAATGGGGTCCACCTGGCTAGGGGATGGTCAATTGACCCAATATAGTTCTGTTTGGCCCATCTAGGGCTAGAGTTGAGTTTGGTCAACTTAACCACCTTGGCTGTCCTCCAAGGGTCCTTAGTGACCCCTTGAAAGTCCACCTAGTGTCAGCTATGTGCACCTATGGGGGGGGGGGGGAATAGGTGACGTGTGGTTCTTTTGCGGAATTTACGGATGTACCTGCACAATAAAAACAACAAGCACAGCACACAGAATACACAGCAAATTTATAGTGGTTCCCCGACTTGGGTACATCCACTTTCCCCCTTCGACCTATCTCCCCAACAAGGGATGACTCGGTCACTTCTCCAACGGGATTGAAATCCAATCCCTTCACTAACGGAAGGAGCCTTTCCACACGTGAGAGTCAACACTCCCACACAACGGGTTGCACCCAACCCTTACAACACGGAACAAAAGTTCCCTTAAAACAAAATTAAATATAGAATGTAAACGTGATACAAACTTCTTTTGGAGACTACGGTGTTCCTCTTTGTTCGACGACGTGTTCTTGAAGTCGATGAAGAGTCTACGACCTTGGTCTCACTTGGAGAGGATCTCTCCGGAACCGGCGGCGGCACACGAGCGGCGGCTAGCTTCGGGATCGGCGGCTACGATGAAGAGCGGCTGCTGAACTTGGAGATCCAAACTTCGTAGCGAAGCAAACTAGGTCTACCAACGGTCACTCTAGGATCGGTCGTCTCGATCGATTCGGACGGAGGAGTTTTTCCCGGTCAACAAATCGAGAGACAAGAGATCTCTGGATAGACACGTGAGACTCAAGCTTTGCTAAGCTTCTGTCGCCGGAGATCACGAAGAAGAACGATCAGCGGCGGCGACGTACTTGCCCGAGCGCGACGGTGGCGGCGGAGAGGAGTCGCGGATCTAGGGTTTGGTTGCGGCTCGGTTTTTGTTCCTTTTTCTCCGTGGTTTACTGTTCAAAATACCCATGTAATTATACCCTGTAGATACAGCAAATTTGACCGTTGTGGGACCCACAAAAGAAATCCCCAAATTCCGGTTCAAACTAGTCCACAAGCAGAATCCGGTCCAGCAGCATTCTGAGAAAACGCCAAGTCAAAATCGTCGAGAATCACTTGGTGATTCTCGACGAATCGGCGAGAATCGCAGACGATTCTCGACGAATCGGCGAGAATCACCAAGTGATTCTCGACGATTCGTCGAGAATCGTTTTGTGATTCTCGTCGAATCACTTACTGATTCTCAACGACTTTTACTGTGTACATGGGCTGCTTGGACACTGGTTCGGCGGGAATTACAAGTGATTCTCGCCGAATCTTACTTTGCACCATTTTGAGATGGCCAGAAGGAGTCGGCGAGAATCACTGATGATTCTCGTCGATTCGGCGAGAATCACTAGTGATTCTCGCCGAATCGGCGAGAATCACTTGGTGATTCTCGTCGAATTTGCCTTGGACGAATTTTCGTCTTCCCTTAGGAGCTCTCCTTGATCATCCATGCTCCTTGTCTCTTCTTGCATATGAACGGCCCTGTACTTGAAAGTAAGTGCACTCCAATAGAGAGAGTACACATAGGCCAACACACTGATCTGCTCAACGAGGGATTACGTCGTGCAAACCCGTGTATATTGACCTACTGCACCCTGACATTGGTGTGCACTTAGCGTGGAGAAACTGCAAGTACAACTTGAAAAAGTTTATCAAATACATTGTGAATTCATCTTAGCTTGACGGGTGGCTTCCTCAAATCCAGGTAATCGTGGATACAATACCCAACAATCTCCCCTATTTGACGAAGCCAAAACCTTACTAGCTAAGATGAATAACACCTATCAAATAATAAACATAGCATTCAAAAATTAAACATGCAACACAAGAGAATATATGCAATCAGAACAGGACTTGAGTCATTCACACATTCAAATATATATACCAAGAGAAATATATTCACATATAATCCAGAATCGTTCATACGACAGTAATAATCATTAAATGTTCTTAGGACACAGTGACCAGCTATAAAATGATGACTATTTGTCCTTAGCTACGTCACCCTTAAGAGTTTGAGACAAGTACTTTTTGCTTTGCCTTTCCATGTATTCCTTGGGCTTCGGGTAGTACCTAGGAGGAGCAACTTTGTCTGGATCCTTGTTGTTTCTGAAAAAGATGTTGCGTTTCGCTTCAAATGCTTTGTGCGTTTCCCATTCATACTGGCTATATGTTTCATTTCGATTGATCTCTCCTCTTTCGTGCAGCCGGAAGGTGTCTAAGATGATGTTCCTTGAAACTGGACTCCACCTTTCGTTTCGTACATCCTCCTCACTCATTCTGATTCGCTTCTCAGCTGGAGTCTCCTTGGAGGTCCCTTCCTGAACTTTTCTCTTTCCCCTGGCTTTTGCTAAGGCCTCTTGGTCAAACATGCTCCTCAATTTAGCTTTGGAGAGAGCCCTAGCATCAGCTTCATGTGTGGGAATATCTGCAGCAACACTTGCACTAACATCCTCAGCAACACTTACTTCCTCAGCAGCCTTAGATGTCACAGGGACATGAATACCGGCAGGGTTGTCAGGTAGGACGACGCCTAACGTACCTAGCGCCTGTTGGAGCATCCACCAGCAGCTCTCATAGACGTATTTGCTTGATTGTGCGAAGTTTGCATCCATGCTTTCTTGGAGCTCGGCCAGCTTAGCGATATACTCTTTCTCCCCCTTTTTGGCTTCGTCAGCTATGCAGTTGGCATATGAGTGCAGGGAGTCATCAATATGCTTCGTTGTCTTGGTGAATTCATTGACCAAGGTCTGCTGATTTGCGTTTAGAGTGACCATATTACCATCAAACTTCTGAATGTTGTTGGCGACAACATGAGCGTTCTGATTGACGACGACAAGAGTATCTGTATTCTTTTTCAAACCGGCCATTAGGAGTGTGACAGTTGTGCCAGCCGCGGTATACTTTTCGTCAAATTTCTTCTCCATCACATCCAGTTTATGGTTGATCTCTACCATATTTTTAAGCATGAGATCTTCAGAAGTCTTAATCTTTTTCAGCAGTGTTTTCTGAGCTGTATCAAAAGAGTCTTTAAGCTCATTTACGATGCCCTGAATGATGTGTACAGTGTGAGTGGCTAGGTCATCTCGTAACGGAATAGCAGGAGGCACTTGTGGGCCTTGCATTTCTGCAGACGCATCGGTGGAGCTGGATACCATCACAGTCTCTATCGGAGGAGTGTGGGTGGCCTCTGTAGATTTATTTAACTCCCCCTCCACTGGTGCAGACTTATCAGAAGGAGGTTCGACAGTCTCCGGAGACTCAAACACTTCATGGCCCTCATTTACATCGTCCTCTCCGTCCTCATCCAAAAATTCATCCATATCAGCAGCTTCTTCCACTTCTTGATCAGCAGTGTCCAGTGCTTCAGCTTCGGTTCCGTGAGTGTTTCTGTTCAGGACCTCCTCATCCTCCAACTCAGGTTCACTTACTTCAGGAATTTCGGCCACCACATCCCTGGCCAGCTGGGCGATTTCAGATATTATATCCATATGAGTGGGTAGAGTCTCTATCTCGGAGTCTTGCGGTAGTGAAGAACTCCAGCACTTCTTTATCCAGGACTTTGCAAGGGTGCTCCAAGACGAAGGTTAGCCCAGCCTCTTCTAGCATTAGAATGATATTGCGGAACTCGTTCGAGGCATGAGAAAATCCAGTGCGAACCAGCTCGCAACCAGAAATCAAGCCTGCAGTCGTCCTTGGAGCCATTGAAGATCTAGAGAGAAGCCCGACTCAAAGCATTAGTGAACATTCAAAAAGAAAGTATCACTTGGGGTTCGGCCTTGGAGCCATTGAGGAGGAGGTTACCTAAGGGCTTACACGGAAGTGAGTTGATGAGCTTCGGGAAGATCTTCGGTGGATGGAAGAGTATCCTATGGGGTTCGGCCTTGCCAGAACCTTGCGGTCACAGGGACACTTTGCTAGAACCTTGTGGGGTTCGGCCTTGCTAGAATCTCAAGGGGGAGAAGATGGTCACACAGCAGCGATTCGACGAGAACTCTAGTGGCGTCGACGAGAGCGTCGGAGGGCTGCGGGTTTCGGCGAATCCGCGGAAGAGCACTTTCGGGAAATTTCTGCGACGAGAGACGGGATTCGTGAAGAGAGCGATTGCTGATTCCGCGGGATACTTAAGGAAGCCGAACGGTCGGCGAGCTCCTTCGGCGGGATTCGGCGGAATTTGTCTAATTTGGTCTCTAATACCGTTTGTCTAATTCGGCGAGATATACAATGGTTCGGCTAGATTTGTCTAAGTCGTCGGGATTCGGGGAGAATGCCAAGGGTCGGTGAGCTCCTTCGGCGGGATTCCGAGTATATAAAGTGATATTGATGTTTTTCTTTACCACTTGTAATTTAAGGGTTTTCTTTACTAGGAATTGAAGGGTTCCAAATTGAAGAGTTTTTCTTTACCACGTTGGGAAGCATTGCAATTTCAAGTTCTTCGAATGTCAAGTTAATATAAGATTAATAAATACATGTTTATTATAACGACAATCTATTCGGATTTGAGCGAGACTTCTCCAGACACTTTTTGATGTCAATTGTGATTTGTCGAAATTTACAATGACATATCTTTGTTAACCTTTTATTGATAATGGTTAGCATGCCTCGAGTTAACCAATCCTTAGACGTGCATACATACACTAATATACAAAGAAGGATCTGTATATGATGATATATATAAGTATATATATTTTGAATGAGGATCCATCATGACACAAGTCCTTGAACTGATCAAAATTACCTGGGATTTTGAGAGTTATTGTCTTAGTCCCACAGGTAGAACACATTAGTAGCTTAAAGTGAGTATGCTCAACAGGTAGCACATCTGTTATTGCAGACGCTTGTTCCAAGTTAGCCTTGAGCCACCTACTGTCCAGATCCCATCGTATTTACGGGGACCTAGACTTCCCTGCAAGACAGAATTACTTTACCTTAGGAACCCAAATCATATTGGGTCCTAGGTTTCTATTAGCATAAGCACGCAACTGCCTTCCTTCAGAAAGCCTGTCTGGAAGACTGCCTCTGTCCCTATAATGTAGATAAGCCCTTGCTGTGGGCACAGAGAGGTTGTGCCAACAGTCAATGGCAAAGTGTCCCACTTTGCCGCAGCACCAACAAGTGTGAATGTTGTATCGCCGTTTTCGACCTGATCTAGTGACTGATGTAGTCACGGTCCTAGGTCTAAAAGGGATAGGGCATGTTCTTGTCGCACAAATTCCTCTTCCATCGAGGCATGAGGAAGGGTGGAACGAATGCTTGATGTGAGCGTTATGAGGCCGAGAAGGTGGTGCCATTCTTTCAGGCATCTTCCTTGCTGAGGCTCCATGAAGCCTGACATCATGACTTCTATTCTCCCTATCCCTTGTCCTCGAATGGAGAGAATTCTTCTGTGAACTAGGACATGCAGATCCACACTTTGTTGTGGCAGTGGCCGTGAATACAAAGGGCTCAGAATGAGCCTTAGGTATTTCCTCATGGGTGGCCATGACGCCTCTTGCACTATGGACGTTTCCACATGGGGACAAATCACCCTTGCAGTGACCACGATTATTCCTGTGGTCATACCTGAAGGCATGATGAGTTGCCTTCCCGCTTGGAGTGGGAGGTCGGAACACCGTTTCCCCATTTCTCCATCCCTGGATAATCCGGGAGATCCACCCGGTTTCTTGTTTTCTCTTTATAGCATCAACTTTGGAAAAGTTAGATACTATACGTTTCTCATTATCTAGACTATTCTCTAGAGCTGAGATCTTAGAGTCCTTGACCTTGTTGGACGCCAATTGGAGAACCAACAAGATCTTCAGTTGAGCAATCTCTCGAGCTTGCTCCTCAGCAAGTAGATTGCTTTCCTGAAGGGCTCTCTTCAGGGAATCAGTATTTTCTGGAGGAGAGCAGTTTCTGTCTTCATAAAAGTCGAAAGATATGGGTCAGGATGAAGATGATACCTTCTCCTCTGAGTTATTGTCATTAGAATCAGTGACCAATGTTTCGTCCTCGTCGGAGCTGCTTTCCTCACTATCATCTTCAGTCTCTGACAAGGATACTGGAGCTCTGATGCAATCCGAAGGATCCTTGCATTCATCTTCAGAAGTGAGGACCCCCACAAACGCTTCATCCTCTGATTGGCAGCATATTTCAGCTTTCTCTGACCCCCCCCCCATCAGCTCTGAGATCATCATCCACAGAGATTTAGCCGTTTTACATTTTTCCAATCTAGAGCGAGAGGCTCCAGACCAGACATCCATGATAATTTGTCGAATCCTCAGCTCCAGCTGAAAAAGTGAGAGTTCCATTTCTGACATCTCAGCAATGCACATGGGCACTTGGATCCCAGAGTCGGAGGTCTTCATGGGAATAAACGGACCCTCTTCCAGGATGAAGGATGCTCGAGGATCGATAGCATCAAGGTGACATGACACTCTCATTCGCCAGATGGGATAATAATCCTTTGTGCAGGCGGGGAGTTTGAGTGGCGGCATCTCATACTCTAGCTCCATGCTTCTGACACTGGTGGCAGGATTCTACTCAAGGTGTTAACCTTTTTGATGAGTAACCTCGCTTTGATACCACTTGAAAGTCCACCTAGTGTCAGCTATGTGCACCTATGGGGGGGGGGAATAGGTGACATGTGGTTCTTTTGCGGAATTTACGGATGTACCTGCACAATAAAAACAACAAGCACAACACACAGAATACACAGCAAATTTATAGTGGTTCCCCGACTTGGGTACATCCACTTTCCCCCTTCGACCTATCTCCCCAACAAGGGACGACTCGGTCACTTCTCCAACGGGATTGAAATCCAATCCCTTCACTAACGGAAGGAGCCCTTCCACACGTGAGAGTCAACACTCCCACACAACGGGTTGCACCCAACCCTTACAATACGGAACAAAAGTTCCCTTACAACAAAATTAAATATAGAATGTAAACGTGATACAAACTTCTTTGGAGACTACGGTGTTCCTCTTTGTTCGACGACGTGTTCTTGAAGTCGATGAAGAGTCTACGACCTTGGTCTCACTTGGAGAGGATCTCTCCGGAACCGGCGGCGGCACACGAGCGGCGGCTAGCTTCGGGATCGGCGGCTACGATGAAGAGCGGCTGCTGAACTTGGAGATCCAAACTTCGTAGCGAAGCAAACTAGGTCTACCAACGGTCACTCTAGGATCGGTCGTCTCGATCGATTCGGACGGAGGAGTTTTTCCCGGTCAACAAATCGAGAGATAAGAGATCTCTGGATAGACACGTGAGACTCAAGCTTTGCTAAGCTTCTGTCGCCGGAGATCACGAAGAAGAACGATCAGCGGCGGCGACGTACTTGCCCGAGCGCGACGGTGGCGGCGGAGAGGAGTCGCGGATCTAGGGTTTGGTTGCGGCTCGGTTTTTGTTCCTTTTTCTCCGTGGTTTACTGTTCAAAATACCCATGTATTTATACCCTGTAGATACAGCAAATTTGACCGTTGTGGGACCCACAAAAGAAATCCCCAAATTCCGGTTCAAACTAGACCACAAGCAGAATCCGGTCCAGCAGCATTCTGAGAAAACGCCAAGTCAAAATCGTCGAGAATCACTTGGTGATTCTCGACGAATCGGCGAGAATCGCAGACGATTCTCGACGAATCGGCGAGAATCACCAAGTGATTCTCGACGATTCGTCGAGAATCGTTTTGTGATTCTCGTCGAATCACTTACTGATTCTCAACGACTTTTACTGTGTACATGGGCTGCTTGGACACTGGTTCGGCGGGAATTACAAGTGATTCTCGCCGAATCTTACTTGGCACCATTTTGAGATGGCCAGAAGGAGTCGGCGAGAATCACTGATGATTCTCGTCGATTTGGCGAGAATCACTAGTGATTCTCGCCGAATCGGCGAGAATCACTTGGTGATTCTCGTCGAATTTGCCTTGGACGAATTTTCGTCTTCCCTTAGGAGCTCTCCTTGATCCTCCATGCTCCTTGTCTCTTCTTGCATATGAACGGCCCTGTACTTGAAAGTAAGTGCACTCCAATAGAGAGAGTACACATAGGCCAACACACCGATCTGCTCAACGAGGGATTACGTCGTGCAGACCCGTGTATATTGACCTACTGCACCCTGACATTGGTGTGCACTTAGCGTGGAGAAACTGCAAGTACAACTTGAAAAAGTTTATCAAATACATTGTGAATTCATCTTAGCTTGACGGGTGGCTTCCTCAAATCCAGGTAATCGTGGATACAATACCCAACACCCCTTGACCCCATTTTAGGTCTAGTAAGACCCTGGTAGGGTTAGTTGGGCTTAACTAGGGCACACTTCCCTAATTAGGGCACCTTGCCCAATTTAAGCCTAGAGTGGTCCTAGGTCAACTTGGCCACCCTGAGTCGACTCCAATGGACCCTTAAAGTTCAGATGAACTTTACAATGGATTGGTGAGGCCATGGTGGGGTCTTGAAGTCTTGGTGAAGCTCCATGATCAGCTTAACCAGGGTCCATAAATCTACTATTTGCAGACAATAGTGGTCCCACCTACATCCCTAGGTCTACTTGGCCTTCTTGGGCTTCCTAGGGTTTTGTCATGACCTAGTCATGACAAAACCACTCCTAGGTAGGGCTGATATTGAGTCGAGTTCGAGCGATTTTGGCTCGGCTCGAAATTGAAATTTTCGACGCGAACTCGGCTCGAAATAGACTAGAAATCGAAATTGATTTCGAGTCGAGTTGGCTCGACTCGAAATGACTCGATTCCGAGTCAGCTTGAAATCGAATCGAGTCAGCTCGAAATCGAATCGGGTTGGCTCGAAATCGAATCAAATCGGCTCAAAATTGAGTAATTTTTTGTTTTATTCATAGTTTGCTCAAAATTTAATGAGGCAACGTGTAAATTTAGCAAATGAAATATTTAAAGCCTCCATTCTTTTTATTTAGATTTAAATTTTGTTATTTTTAATCTTAAAATAAGAATATATTAATAAATAAATAATTTTTTTAATTAATTCGAGTTGATTCGAATCATATTTCGAGCGATTCAGGGCTTGCTCGAAATCGACTCGAAATAAGATTCGAGTCAAATTGAATCGACTCAAATTGAGTCAAATCAATTTTAACCGATTCCGATTCGACTCAATTTTCGAATGATTTTCGAGCGACTTTCGAGTTTCGAATAATATGCTCAGCCCTACTCCTAGGGGTCTAGTTGTTTGAGGGATGTTACACATCCCGATTTTTATTCGGCCACTGGAACCCTAGTAGGCAAATAAAGTGACCCGAAATACTACTAGTGGCCCAAAACAAGGTAGGAGGTAACCCAAGACGAAGGTATAAAGCTAGAAAACTCTGAATTGAGTTATGTAAGCTCATTGTTCCTTGTATAGTCAATATGGGTGTGTTGGAACTCATTCCTTTGAATTTTGAGATCATATGGTGGATATGGTTGTTCCTCGTAGAACGTCGCAAAAATAAGATTTTTGAATATCGAGCTAGAGTACTCCGATTTGAGTTCTGTTAGTTCCCATGGATTCATATAGTTGACACAAATGCATTGGAACTTGTTGTGCAACAATCCGAAGTCTAACAGCAAATATGACCTTTTTGACTGTTTTAGTGCACTGCGACGCATAAAATCAGATTTTTAACAAACGAACTCTGATTCGACCCGGTCAATGTCGTTGGATTTGTATGGTCAATACGAAGTCGACAGAGTTTACCCAGGTTAGTTTCGACGATGGGTGGTAAAGCTGTGATCAAATCGAGCATAGTCATGCATCGAAATGCATGCATACACCAATTGTGACAGACATCCTAAATTTGACCCAACTCCCGATGACTTGGACCTACTTAGATTTTGACTAGCAAGGGGCACACATTCAAGAGTTGACTTAGGTCAACCCCCTAAAAGCCCATTTTTGGAATTTTTCTCATGGAGGAGCCCACCTCCTCTCCATAGCTTGATTAGGGCTTTAATACCCTCACTTCTTGGCCCACCAAACCGCATCTTGGATAAGGATTGGGCCAAGGAAAAAGCCCGTAAGGTTGAGATATCTATCCTCCCCTCTCTTTACTTTCAACCTAAAGCCCAAGTCCATCCCTTTACCCCTTAGATGATAGCCATGTGGCTTGTACCAGCACTGCAGATGAGTGCCAAGTGTCCCAGCCAGCTGGAGGGAGGAAGGGTTCATTCTCTCCTAATGGGATTAATCCCACATTGACCCCAAGCCAAATGGCCCATCCTACTTGACTATATAAGGCAATGCCCCCTCAGCTCTTTCCCTCACCAGCTCAGAACGAGCTTTCCCCACCTAGTCGGAACCCTAGTTCGCCAAAAAATCCAAACCCGAGTCCCTCCTCCTCCGCCACTTTCATGGCATCCCAACCAAGTTCTTCCCGATCCCCCATCTCCAGGTGGAAGCTCTTACCTTCTCCCTTCCCCATACCTTGGACATTCTACATGTCCCCTTCGCCCTCTGGAGTGCCGCTGGCATCACCCGAGCTAAGCTCCAGGCTCGTGATTCGGCCGTGTAGGAGGAGTGCCGCCCGACATCGGGGGTGGCCCTAGGTGATGCTACACCGTTAGAGGAGATAACCCCTGGCGGTGGAGGGCAGCGGTGCCGCCGGAAAATAAGATTCTGACAGCACCTGTAAAAAGAAAATTATTTTCTCTATTTCTACGGCAACGACCGACGGCGCTGGGCCGCCGAACTACTGTCAGAGAGGAGCTTGACACCCGGTGCGCCTGCCAGAGTGGAGTTGTGGCAACTAAGCCACCAGAGAGGCGGTGCGGCAAGCCATCGTCGGGAGTAGAGCAGCCGCGCCACCACGCTCTCGGGATGCAGAAATCTAGTGGTGGTCGGCAGCGCCGGGTTGCCAGACCACTGGACAGAAAGTCGTCGACCCTCGTTGAGTCAAACTGGGGCGGCGCCAACATGGCTCTATCGTCGGCCGTCAGTGGTAGAAGAGTTATCTTTTGCACCATCGGCGATGCCAAACAGCCAACCGATCTGGTGATGATGATCGTGCGGCAGTACCTGCATCAAATTATGCAACACATAATTTTCTGGACCCCTATGCGGATCCATGCTTGATCAGTCATGGGGATAGAAGGACCAGATCTGTCGTTCGGCACAATCTCAACCATTGATTTAATTTTTGATATGGCTATTTGTAGACCATTTATTCATCAGAAACTTAGGGAATTTTCCGAGACATATGTACACATGCCATATCATGTAACCATGGCATACGAGTGACCAAGTTAAATTTATAAAAAAGATGGGATGTGAGTAGTTGATCACCCAAAAATCCTCACTAACTTGGTGATGATCATGGAAAAAACCACCATGCATATGATCAGCATGCACGATCCGTACGTGATCCGTGTAGGGGATCCCACTACACACGAAAATCGCCTGCAGCCAGCCAAAATGGTTGGCCGCCTCAGCTCACTAGCGGCTGACCCCCTCACACCAAGGGGCACCCGATCAACTGGTCTGGGCCGCATTTCGTGCTTGCCACCCCGCGGTCGCAAGACGCTGTCATTGTCGTCGGCCGCCCCGGAATGTGGGCGTGGCCTCGCCTAGGGCCACAAGGTTGTGGTTGGCCTCCATGGCCGTGCCGCGCGGCAGCAAATAGACGACCGTGTGGAGCAGCCTACACTGCGCACCATGGCCGGCCTTCACGGCTGCACCCCGCAGCAGCTCCTTTCAGTCGCGAGCTGGTAGCTACTTGGGGCGGCCGCGCTTGCCCCCCCCCCCCCCCCCCCCCCCCCCCCCGCGACTGGGCATGTCGGTTCGGCCGCTCGCGCCAGGATGGCCAGTGTTGTCTCCGTAAAGCGTGGCATGTGCTAAGGCAGGTCGCCGGCACTGTGGCCGCAAGGTACGGCCGAGGCTAGAGTCAGTCACCCTTCTTTCCTGCCTGCGGGCGGCCGCAACGCCAGTCATGGTTCCTCTTCCTCGCCTGGCGATCACCCACCGCAAAGGAGTCGTCCCCTGTTGATGGCAATCCATCTCCGTTGTCTGATCATCCTGTTACCATCGTTGTCGTCCGTTACATGGGTAACCATCCATGTAACCACCGGCGTAACCATTACTTTTAGTGGGCGGTTTTATTTATTTAATTATGGTCTAGACATAAAAAATATTATAAAAATAATAAGTATTAAAAGTATACTAAATATGGTCTGCATCTAGTAATTTTGAATGTTACAGTGTGTGGATAGCCGCATACCTATTGTAATCAACGTCTAGGGCCTATAAAAAGGCTCCCAGACCCCTTTCATTTCTAACTTTTTCTCCTCCCAGCTTTCTTCTTCATCGGGTCGGAGGTCTGCCAAAAATAATCCTACGTTCCACTACCTCCCGTCGAGCCACCCAAGAATTTGTCAAGTCCACAACACTATGAGGAAGAAGTCGCTTCGCCGGCCACTCCAAAAAGTCTCCTACATGCACAGAATCTAGCAAATCCCTCTCAATGCACCTTAACCAACCTCGTTGCAAAATAGAGCTGTCTAATCACATCCAAGAACATCCGCCTCTGCCAGTGAACAGTGAAAATAGAACTTCGTGTAATACGGTCTGTTGCCCACCAAGCACATCTGGGTTCTCTCTCATCTCCAAGCTATAACAAGGAATAGCCTATCACGCTCGATTTCACCAACAATTTGTAAACTGCTACTTTTAGTGAAGTTTGACCTGCACCAAAGCGGTCACATGATTTTTTACCCAGTTGAGGGATTTTTCAACATTAAAATCATCTTGTGCACTTTTTTTTATTTTGTGACTGTTTGCACACCGGACCGCTCCACGGGCTATGGCGGCCTAGTTTAGTCTGATCTACTAGTAGTGTTGAGATGGTCTCAACAATACTAAAAAGTACTTTGAGATTTCTAGATTTAATCATGGCCATCTAATATCAACCATTCACTACATCTTGACCAACCAAGATTCTTTAATTTGAATCCCTTATTTTCCACCAATGTTATTTTAATTTAAAAAACAAATTCCCATCCTCTTCTCTACATCTATGGAAAAAATGGGAGAAGGCAAGTTAGTTTGAAGTCTAGCTAATGTGTGGACCAATGGCGAATTCAGGAAATTGACAATGAGACTACACTTTTTTTAAATGAAATAGCACAAACATTTCGTATATCTTTTTAAATTAAAAGAGAACTTTTTCAAAAAATCCTTTAAGTGCGATAATGGGGGTGCACAATATTTTTTGCCCGATGTCTGCCCCCCACCATCAAATTGTATCACTGAGTTCTAGAAATTTTAACAAGGAGTGCCAGACATTAACTTTCTCTAAAAAAAATAACAATTCCATTTTTCAGATCTGTTTCTCCATTATTTGGTCACCGTTTTTGACGTATAAGTAGTCAAAATTTATTGTCTCGACAAGAAGAATCCAAATCCACTAACCATTTTGAAAAAAAATGGGGGAGGGGAGTGTCCCTCGGGTTCCACCTCTAGATCCTCTCCTGGTGTGGGCTATATAACCATAGCGGGCGGGCTAACATGAGTTTTCTTAGCTTCAGTCTGACATGCAGAATTTTGGTGCTGGCCAGTCACATTCATGGATATTTCTTCAAACTTAGAAGGGCAAATTTGTAATTTTACATTGTATGGTAGGAGCCTTATTAAATTTATAGGTTTAGAACACCTTACTATTGCAGGTTTAGGAGACCTACAAAAATTTAGATGAAAGGACTTGATTTGTTTGTGTGATCGAACAGCTGAAATGTTATGATTTAACCAAATCGAACGATCCTTATTGATTGCAAGGTACGCCATAATTACATGATATGGCAAGAAAATATTTTCTTATATATATATTATATATATAAAGTTATAATTAATACAATTTTATAATATTACGAGTGACAATACATGGGGGAACATTGTTTTGCCAAAACTCAACCAAGATGGTGCCACAAGGAGGCATTGCTCTCTCTTAGAGATCAGTACTCTGTATGTCGATCAATCTTCTAATGCGCTCTAGGGGGTGAGTGGAGGGAGCTTCGTCGCGCTGAGCTTCGTCGAACCACGCCACTGTCGTGATCGGGGTACTATCGCGGCGGCACGAGAGTTCCTCCATGTACTATCACTCGTGTGTTTGTATACATATATATACTAATACTAAAAAGTACTTTGAGATTTCTAAATTTAAACTTGACCATCTAATATCAACCATTCATGAAATCTTGACCATTCAAGATACTTAAATTTGAATCCCTTTTTCCCACCTATGTTACTTTAATTTGAAAATCAAATTCTCATCCTCTTCGCTACATCTACTGAAAAAAGTCATTGACATATCAACTTTTTATCAATCTCATCCTAGGTTCAACTATAATTCCAAGTTCCCACAAGCTAGCAAAAACACAAGTCTTTCTACTATTCTCACATTCTCCTGTTCGCCCTTTCTCCCATATGATACCTTTCTCCCCACTACAAGTCTACAACCATTCTCTTTTAGGACATCAACGGTTGGGTTCAGAGAACTAATATCATGCAAGGAACCCAAACTCCTTCTGATCAAGAGTTCTTTGGTGTCGATGAAACTCAACGACAACTACCCTCCATCTCCCGCCAACTCATAAATCTCTTCTGAGGTAAGTTCCAATGTCCTCTCCATATCTCCGCTCTTCTAGGATCTCCAGGCCATCCCCGCATCTTTGAAGAATTCGATCTCTGAACCAAAATATTCGAAGGAAATGTTTTTATTCTTTAGTAAAGCTACTGCCTCTTGCAAAGCAAAAGATTTGTAAGGAAACACTCCATGCATGTTTTCCCATCTTTTTCCCTATCTTATGAGGAAGTTCACTTTCTATAAAAATGTGTGAACTTTTATCAAATTTAATTATAATTTTGTCATTTGTCCAGATAATGTAATGTCTTCTAAATTTCTTCCTTATATATCTTCTTACAATACACATCACTTCTGCACTCTTTTGCATGTCATTACTTTTGTTAATTTTGATTCGGATTTCATAATTTTATTAGTTTTTAACATTCATGATGAGCAGTTCATTCCTCCAAGAAGTGTTCTCACAACTTCTCAAGAATTTTATATTGTGATTGCAACACTTTTTCACTCCATTAGATTTAGGGAAACTTTATTTCACTCGACTACTCACAAATGATTTGTTTTTGTATGACTATGATGTTACCCTTAATGTTAATGTCAGCATATAGGATTATGACTTCTTATGCAATTATGTTAAATTGTATGATTTGGAGTGTAATGGAAGTGTTAACATTTTATGACAGATCATCAGATACAAGTTGGTGAGAGTTGTTGGTTCTATACATTTTTAACACCCTGAATCACAATTTGTTTTACATATATTGCTTTTCATAATGTTTATTGGATGTTCATAATTTTTGTAAAAATTTCTGAATGGAAATAGCCTTCAAATAAGCCTAAGTTAGAAGATTCATATTTTTTGAACCCTCAAAGATAGAGGTTCAGAGATGAGGTTGCATCAGGCTTTGGGATTGAAATCCTTTTTGGGAACTTGACAAGGCTTAAATGTCATGCTACCAAAGCCAATATTGATGCATCATCTGATAAGTATTTTGATATGCCAAAGCAAATGGACCAGCTTTGGCATGTGTACATATGTACCACAAGTGAGACAGCATAATCAGACATTCATATATATCAGAAATGAAAATTTGTTTTCCTAATAACATTTTGAGTGTAATAATTCAACTTCGTAGTTACAAGAGCAATTTCTTTAAAGGTTTTGAGATATTGTTCAAATGAGACAATTTCTTATTACTACAGCTTTGGTTTTAGAAAAATTGAGAGATTTAAAATTTCTTCTTTCAATATATTGAGGCAACATGTGGCTTTCTGCAGGAAAAATTTGTCAAAGGGTAAGAATAGCAGCTACATAGATTTCTTCTTTCTTCTTCCTTCTTTTTTTCGTGCTTGAAATGGGAATAGCAATAGATTTTGGTTGCATGTGGTATTTACTCGATGATAACTGATTGTGGGGTCCAGAAACTTGATGCGGTTAAAACTCCAAAAATTGGTGAGGATTCCCGCAGCGCCCCGAGCGGTTTTATTTAAGGAAAGCGGGTGATTTGGTTTTTATTTAGAAAATGGGGCGCGCGGATTTATTTATTTGGATATAAAACGGTTTAGATCGAGTTTTAACGAAAGGAAGCAAGTGCACCTATCGCGTGTAGTATAGAATATTCCGATGTGAAATATCGAGGTCGTATTGTTCTCGGGGTCGGTTCGATTATTTCTACTCTTCCCTGGAGGGACTATTATTTTACCGATAATTACTTGTCGGATATTTTTTTATATATATAATAAAAATAACAGAAAATGAAAGCATAAAAGGTGGAGCCGATGAAAAGTTTAGCGCGACAGCATCGAATTAGATTAGAACTAAAATAAATTTTTAATAAAAAGAAATCCTAAGTTTCAAATTAATTAAGGCGAAGAGTTGGCCGTGGAGGTTCTACTAGAATGAGCTCACCTAGCTATAGGGATATCGCTCACCTGAACGCTAATACTATTCGACCGGGTTCTCGTGCGACGAAGGATTCCTCTTAACGCCCACATTACGCTAAGAACCCCGCTATTGGGTGGGGAACCCAATCCGGTAGAGTTGGCGCGCCTCCTCTCTCGAGGGTTAGTGTGGAACTCTCTTTACCAAGGGGTGATCGGTCCATACACACGGCCTCTCGGCTAGCTAGCGTATGGACTACGGAAATAGGTCCCACACATCGATATTTGGTCCTACGCGTCGTAAACCTCGGGCAAACCTGAAGTAATTTTAATTAATTGGAAAAACAGGACCTTTAATTATTTAAAGCTATTTTATTTGTACCAATGCTCTTCGATATTGAGGGCTAAGAATGGTTAGCCACTCATCGGAATGGGGACGGTAGGCGGTGAAAGCAATAAAGAAAGCAGTAAATGAAAGCAGGAAAAGAAAGCAGTAAAGGAAAGCAGTAAATAAAACAGTAAATTGTCAGTCCTACTCAAACGAGTAGGACTGAAATGAAAGCAGTAAAGTGCGAGTCCCAGCGCAAATGCGTGGGCGGGAGAAATGAAAGCGAGTCCTACTCAAACGAGTAAGACAAAATAAATGCAACGCACGCACACACTCAACAGAAATTAAAACTCACGCACACACACTCTCGACATAAAATGAAATACGCATGCACTCAAGTCCTACTCAAATGAGTATGAGAAAATAAATGCGGGTCCTACTCAAACGAGTAGGACTAAATAAATGCACCCACTCTACAGAAAGTATAACACACTCACTCGACAGAAAATTAAACACACTCCACACACTCTACTTGAAGAAAGTAAAACAATGCGTCATTTAACTCTTAACGAGTAGGCGGAAATAAATGCGCACACGTACAAAAATGAATAAAAACTAAGTTAATGAAAAATTAAAACGACTGCATTTCTACCGCTAGAATGCGGTAGAAATGCATAAAAAGCTGAAATAAAAATTAAACGAGCCGGAAGTTTTGCAAATTAACGCAAAAACGCAAGTGCTCGAAAAATTAAAAGGAATACATTTCTACCGCTAGAATGCGGTAGAAATGTATAAAAAGAAGACAAAAAAATTAAACGAGCAAAAGTTTTTTTGAAAAAAGGCAAAAATGAAAATGCTTGAAAAATTAAAACAACTATATTATCATTTCTATAACTCCGAAAAAATGCTAAAAAAAGTACGAATAAAGGAAAAAGAACGAAAAAGTTTTACAACCTAAAAATGAAAATCTAGTTTGAAGAAAAATGAAAAACACTTTAAAACGTTTCTATGGGTTTATAGGAATGACTGAAAAAACTATAAAAATGCTAAGTATAAATAAGACTAAGCAAAGAAATGAAAATGAAAACATAAAAAGCACAAGTTATTCTCATACACGCACACACGCATATTAAAGAGAACAAAAACAAAGCTAAAACAAAGATGAATAAGATTGCATAAGGGTAGTTGTTTCGATTCATTCCAAAGCCAAAAAAAGAGATGAAAAACACATTTTATTAAGCTAAAACAACGGTTTACAAAGGAACGAAAATAAAAATTAAGGAGAGGGGAAGAAAATATCCCTTACATAATATTTGGAATTCATCTTAGCAGCATAACCCCTATACAAAATGGATCCAAAAGTGGAACAGGAATACATCCAGCAAGCTGGTTTAAATAGGCAAAAATTTCATGTAACACGCCCTCCAACACGGTCATGTCGGGGGGGGGGGGGGGGGGGGGGGGCGTGTCACAACTGTACAAGAGTTGACCATCTATTTGACGACAAAGTTGACTTCGGGGCAAAAAATGCGGTGGTGACGCCCCAGGTCACGGCCGTGCGGTGGGGGTGTCAGGGAGGTAGAACTGGCGCAGGTCACGGTCTTGTCGAGCCAGGTGGAGAAGTCATGCCCCAGGTCACGGGCGTGATGCTGGGCGTATCGGGGGGGAGGGGTAGACGAACGTAGAGCGCAGAACGTCGAGCTAGAAGTCTTGATCGTCAATCAGGATTGACACGGGCGTGTCTTATCGGTCGAAACGGGCGTGTTGGATCGGTCGAAAATCATCTAGTGCAAATCGTCGAGCTTGCTTGACACGGGCTGGGGTCACGGGGTGTGTCATTGGACACGGGCGTGACGTTGGGCGTGTCACACCATTTTTCTTCAGTTTGCATTCGATTTCACGGGATTTGAGTTGTCACGGGCTTGACCCATAGTACACGGGCTTGACCCATGCAAAATTTGACAATTTCCTGAAAAATTCAGGAAACAAAAATAAAGCTAAGTTAGAATAAAATTTACAAAAAAGAAACAATTTATTGAACAAAATTAAGTAAAAATAACAAAAATAAATGAAAACGACTTAATTAATGTACATAAAAATGCATATATTTACAATTCATCAATAACAAACTTCGGGCTTTTAAGTCCATGCTCAAGAATGAAATTATTTCATATAATGCTAAAATTTATTTTATATATATATATATATATATATATATACACAAGTTACAGGAACGGGTCTTCGTCCCTGGGGGAATTCGGTGGGGGTGCGACAATCGGCAGGGTGCGACATTTGGCTGGGTGTGACATTCACTGGGATGCGACATTCGCCGATAGTGTGACATTTGTCGTGGGGACGACATTTGTCGTGGGCGGCAACATTTGCTGTGGGCGGCGACATTTGCCGTGGACGACGACATTTGTCGTGGATAGTACCCACCCATATGGCCTCGGGCGACAGTACCCGACTGGCGACGGAGGGCTTCGCCCGCTCCCGGTGGGCTTCGCCCGTCCGCAGCTGGCTTCGGCCGACCCGCAACATATACATATGAGTACTCAAAATGATCGGAAAAAATATAAATCAAGAATAAAATTTTTATTTTGTAAAACAAATTATATTTTAACGTTAAAACATTAACTTTTTCTCTTGTCATTTCTAGCTAGAGACAATAGGTTTAGGGTATCTAGTGTTTTTATTTTTTCTATTTTAATATTGTAAAGTTGTGTAATTACCTAAAAGGATATTGCTTTGATAATATACTAATATAAAGTTTGGTATAATTGTGTAATTATGAATACAACTATTAGGGCAATATAGGGACATCAGGCAATGTTTCACCAAAAAGTAGTTTTCGTATAATAGTAGATATATATATATATATATATATAGATAATTACCCAAACCTCCCCTGTAAAATAGCATAATTAGTGACAACACCCCTTTTATTTTCAAACATACAAAAATCTCTCCTTAAGTTTTCATTTCATTACAAAAATCTCTCATGGTCTTTTCATTTCATTGCATTCATGAATAAAAATACTCCCTGAACACCGTAGACTGAGGGGGGGGGGGGGGGTGTTTTTGTGCATGGATGTTATGAAATTAAAACTTCAGGGGAGGTTTTTGTAATGAAATGAAAACTTTTGGAGAAGTTTTTGTAATTTCGAAAATAAGAGGGGTGTTGTCAGTAATTTAGCAAAGTTAGAGGGGAGGTCTCGGTAAATGGCCCTATATATATATGATAAACTACGTCCCAGATCGATTAGGGCAGGGCGCCTTCTATTAAAAAGTTTTTTTTACTAAGTGGATGATAAATGATATTGAGATATTTATTCGAAGCCCCAAGATGGTTTCGCTGACCAGGCTCTCATTAGCAGGCAGGGCAGGTAGACCTCTCGGATAGGCAAGTTGTGATATTATTGGGAAAGCCCCAAGATGGTTTCGCTAAATGGGCTTTCATTAGCCGACATGGCAGGTAGACCTCACAGAGAGGTAGGTTGTGATCTTATTTGAAAAGCCCCAAGATGGTTCCGCTCACCGGGCTCTCATTATCCGGCAAGGCATGTAGACCTCTCGGAGAGGCAAGTTATGACATTTTGGGAAAATCCCCAAGATTGTTTCGCTGACCGAGCTTTCATTAGCCGGCAGGGCAGGTAGACCTCTCAGAGAGGAAGAGTGTGATCTTGTTTGGAAAGCCCTAAGATGGTTCCGCTGACCAGGCTTTCATTAGCTGGCAGGGCAGGCAGACCTCTTAGAGAGACTGTTGTGATTTTATTTGGAAAGCCCCGAGATGGTTCCGCTGACCGGGCTCTCATTAGCTGGCAGGGCGGGTAGAACTCTCGGAGAGGCAAGTTGTGATATTATTGCGAAATCCCGGAGATGGTTCCACCGAACGGACTCTCATTAGCCGATAGGGCAGGTAGACCTCTTGGAGAGATAGGTTGTGATCTTGTTGGGAAGGTCCCGAGTTGCCCCCGCTGTCAGGCTCTCTCCTAACTGACAGGTCTGAATATCCCTAGGGGGATGTTGTGAAGCCTCTTGGAACTAAGTCCCGAGCTGCTCCCACTATCAAGCTCCTACAAAGATGGCAGGTCTGGAAGGCCCTCGCTGGACGTTATGAAGTCTCTTGGAATTAAGTCTCGAGATGCTCCCACTATCAGCCTTACACCAAGATGGCAGGTCTGGAAGGCCCTCTATGGACGTTGTGACGTCTCTTGGAACAAAGTCCTGAGCTGCTCCTGTTTTCAGGCTCCCACCTCACTGATAGATCTGGAAGGCCCTCAGTGGATGTTATGAAGCTCTTGGAACTAAGTCCAGAGCTTCTCTCGCTATCAGGCTCCCACCAAGCAGATAGGTCGGGAAGGCCCTCGGTGGATGTTGTGAAGTTTCTTGGAACTAAGTCGCGAGATACTCCCGCTGTCAGGCTCCCACCTAGCTGATAGATCTGGAAGTCCCTCGGTGGACGTTGTGAAGTATCTTGGAACTAAGTCCCGAGCTGCTCTTGCTGTCAGGCTCCCACATAGATGACAGGCCTGGAAAGCCCTCGGATAATGTTGTGAAGTATCTTGGAACTAATTCCCGAGCTACTCCCGCTATCAAGCTCCCACCTAGCTGGTAGGTCTGGAAGGCCCTCAGTGGACATTGTGAATTCTCTTGCACCTAAGTCCCGATTTGCTCCCGTTGTCAAGCTCCCTCCTAGCTGACAGGTCTGGAAGGCCCTCAGTGGACGTTGTGAAGTATCTTGGAACCAATTCACGAGCTGCTCCCGCTATCAGACTCCCACCTAGCTGGCAGGTTTGGAAGGCCCTCGGTGGATGCTGTGAAGTCTCTTGGAACCATGTCCCTAGCTACTCCCACTGTCAGGCTCCCACCTAGCTGACAGGTCTGGAAGGCACTCGGTGGACATTGAGAAGTCTCTTGGAACTAAGTCCCGAGCTTCTCCCGTTGTCAGGCTCCCACCTAGCTGATAGGTCTGGATGGCCCTCAGTGGATGGTGTGATGTATCCTAGAACAAATTTCCGAGTTGCTCTAGTTGTCAAGCTCCCATCTATCTGGAAGGTTTGGAAGGCCCTCGGTGGAAGTTGTGAAGTCCTTTGGAACTAAGTCCTGAGCTGCTCCCACTATCAAGCTCCCACCTACCTAACAGGTCTGGAATGCCCTCGGTGGACGTTGTGAAGTATCTTGGAACTAAGTCCCGAACTGCTCTCGCTATCAGGCTCCCACCTATCTTGCAAGTCTGGAAGGCCCTCGATGGACGTTGTGAAGTCTCTTGGAACTAAGTCCCGGACTACTCCCGCTGTCAGTCTCCCACCTAGCTTGCAGGTCTAGAAGGCTCTTAGTGGACATTGTGAAGTACCTTAGAACTAAGTCCTGATCTGCTCTCACTGTCAGGCTCCCATTTTCTAATAGGTGAGGAAGGCCCTCGGTAAATGTTGTGAAACAAGTTTGAGCTTAGATCCTGAGCTGAACCCACTGTTAAGCTCCCATTAACTGATAAGTCGGGAAGACCCTCAGTGGAATATTGAAGTGACTGAAAAGTCATAGGGAGATCTAACCATCAAAGATCTCGCTAATAGATAGGACAATCATTCAGAAGTTATGTCACATGCCTGGGCTATGGAAGAAAGAGAGACAAGATAAAAGATATAAGCGAATGCAAATGCACGGGGAAAGAACTTGCTGATTCAGCATTGTAGACGCGCGTGAGCCAATGGGGCGAGAACGACGCAAGACCTAATTCTAAGCTTCAAGTTCGAAAAGTCTAGCGTTGTAGGCGTGCGTGAGACAATGGGGCGAGAACGACGCGAGACCTAATTCTAAGCGTCAAGTTATTAAAATCAACATTGAACATGCTATCATAACGAAAGGTTGGGCTATGGTCTCGCGAGATGTCTTGCACATGGTCTACCAAATTTGAAGCACGAGCCAAATGCATTTTCGCGTGATAGATCAACCAGATAAAATAAAGAGAAAAAAGAAATTTCACAGCGCAAAACTTTGATTTATTTTTCATGGATAAAAGTTACATCTCACAAAAAAAGATAGGGGCAATTCCCAAAAAGAAAATATAAGAGAAGAAAAGCTAAAAAAGGCGTGAGCTTCAGGATAGAGAGGTAGACTGTTTGCTCTCGCAAGAGGTGGGGTTGGCATCATCCACCTCTTCGATTGGCAGAAACAGCTCCGAGACCAGGTCCCCGGCTGTCACTCTCGTGCCCTCGCCCTTCATAAAGCATGATTGTTGTATCAACTAGAGCAATTGCCTTGGTGTCGCGATGGCATTCTCTTGTATCAATAGTTCGATCTCATGAGAAGAATAAAGTGTTTGTGTTACCATTGTGATATGGAAGTAATCAAATATTTAGCCTCACTGCCCACGCAGTATGAGCCTATCAGGGTCACACATAAGAATTTCTGGAGAAATTGGGAGATTGGATTAGTATGGCTTTAATCATATGATGAGTGGAAAAGACTTAGCTCAGCCAGGCTTTGAAAGTGTCGAGTGCGTTCAGACCTCTCAACTCCTTCGGCGAGTCAAGTGTTGATTCGTCGGATGGTGGCATTGAGTGGGTTGAGTTTACTCACCAATTCGTCGAGTCAAAGTGTTGATTCGACGAGTATTTCACTTAAGCATTTAGTGCGCTGAGTTTACTCAACGATTCGTCGAGTCAAAGTGTTAATTCGATGAATCTGACACTTAGGCATTGAGTGTGTTTAGTTCACGCAACTCCTTCGTTGAGTGAAATTTTTATTTGACGAGTTTGGCGCTGAGAACATTGAAAGCGTCGAGTTCACTCGAAGCCTTCGTCGAGTCAAAAGTTGATTCAGCAAGGATGGCACTGAGTTCGTCGTGTATCTTATGGATACCCGATGATTCGTCGAGTATGTTATGTATACTCGATGATTCGTCGAATATTTTATGGATACTCAACGATTCGTCGAGACAAGGGTTTTCTGATCGAAATTCTGTATTCCAAGTCTTGGGCCTGCAAATGGCGATTGTTTTTTCTGTTGATTCCTTTGGGTATAAATAGAAGGTTTTAGGGTTTCACTAACAGCTAATTATTCAGTCTAAGCACATGAGTCGCACTGTGCCAAAACCCGAGACCTAAAAGGCTGACGAAAATTGCTTCCTCCATCATCGATTATGTCATCGTCGCTAAGTCTGATCCCGGCGAGTGTCGCCTCCGCCTCTTATATAAAAGACCTAGGAGTCTGTGAAGACGCAGAGTGCCCTCTCCCGACCTAGATCTTGTTCTACAGGAGTCTACGGGTTCTCCCATTTGTGTGGATTTTCTGTAGAGGTGTGCACACTATTCTACACTGAGGACTCTAGACACTAAGTGATTGATAGATCTTCTTGAGCATCTAGGTTGAGTATAGGCTCAATCTCGCAGAGGTAAAATTTTATTTACTTCACTTTCTTCTTGATGCATGTTCATTGCTAGATCCAAACTTCTTTTGGATTTTCTTGTTCCTATTTCCGTTGCGCCAACAACTGTTGTGCCATCTAGTAAAATCCAACAGTGGTATCAGAGGGAGCTTACGACAATGATCATGGTATCAAAAGTGCTAAATTGATGGCGTGTATATCTGGAAATTTTGAAATGTTCAAAATGCCCAAATCAATTTTTGGGATCCCGCCAAGAATGCATGTGAATTTGTTGTGATGTCATAGTTGATATCCTTGTTACTCCTTGATAGTAACTATCCCTATTGTTAGTTTGTGAAACAAAGTATGTTTGATTCTGTATCTCACATAGAGAGACGAGCTTGTCTACTATCTATGTGGAGTTAGTGTTGCTCATGTCCAGTGCATGTAAATTTAAATATTTAGAAGGGTTCTAGATATTCAGATTTAGCCCAGTTCATCAAGTGTTGAGAATCTTTCTTATGCACATCTGCGATGCACTTGGGATTATGAGTGATGTTATTTTATTTTGTGAAAAGTGCACATTGGTAATTGTTGACCATGATTAAGTGTTAATCAAGTATCTAAAATCCCTTAAGAAATATTAAGTATTCAGATGTCTTTTGATGGATGACACACTTCCTTCCTCGATCAATAAAGTGTGGGCTTGCCAAAGTAAGTTGCATTAATATATCTTGGTAAGGGTGAGAGCGGATAATTGTGATATCCCACTGTCGACATCGGGTCAAACTTATCTGGATCACCTCAATGGTTGAGTGCCCAGAGGCATGAGGTTGGTATGCACCACATGATGGATGCGAATAAAGAGTTATTCACCAGCCATACAGGAGTTGCATTGTGATGCAATCGGCAAGAGTTTCCTACATAAATAGCTGTATTGTGAGAGAAAATCCAAAACTGACTCATAGTGTTGGTGCAATACGAATCTTCTCTACTAAGAGAGTTGCTTGCATAAACTCTTCGAATTGATATCGAAGGTTATCAGTTTGATAAAAATAGTGGGATTTATTTTGATTAAAGTCCTTATCGAAAGAAAAAAAAGTATTTTGAAATGTAGTACTGATTTTACTTTGCATTGATCCTTGTAGAATTTCCATGGCAAGTGGTTCGCACTCCACTCTATCCATCAGAGCCATCCTTGAGAAGGAAAATTTGAGTGGGACTAATTATTTGGACTTGTGCAGAAACCTGAGAATTGTTCTCAGGAAAGAGTGCAAGCTCTATATTTTGGAAGAGGAATCCCCTAAATAGCCTGCCGGGAATGCGTCGCGTTCTGATAAAGGTGCTTACAACAAGTATCAGGACGACTAGTTAGATGTCGAATGTCGCATGCTGGTAATATTGAACTCTGAGCTTCAAAATCAACATGAGAATATGGGTTACAAGGAAATTGACGAGCATCTCAAGAAAAGTTTTCAGGTCAAGCTCGTCAAGAGAGGTATGACGTCACTAAGGCGTTGTTTCAATGTAAGATGGGAGCTCGAGACCTGGTAGGGACTAGCGAACTCAAGATGATTGGGTATATAGAGAACCTTGAGAGACTAGGCTTTCCTCGGGGCCAAGAGTTGGCTACAAACCTGATCCTGCAATCGTTGTCAAACAGTTATAAACAGTTCGTCTTGAACTATAACATGAATAAAATAGACAAGGCACTACCTGAACTCCTAGGTATGTTGAGAACTGCCAAAATCAATATAAAGAAGGCCAAGTTTGCTAGCCCCATACTGATGGTTCATAAAGGCAAGGGCAAGGCCAAAGGCTTCAAGAAGATGAAGGTAGGACCTAAGTCTGTTCTGGAGCCCAATTCTTCAGCATAGAAGAAGAAGGGCTTGGTGAAAGAAGGGAAATGCCACCACTGTGGCAAGGTGTAGTGCCCCCCTCCCCCAACCTTTTGCACGGGTCTGGCCGGAGGGGTACTACTAGACCAAGACATCCACTCAGTGCTTTTAGGGGAAACGATCCACCCTATCCAAGCACTAGATGGCCGCCTTGCTCGGCTTGAATCATAACATTCACAACCCATCAAAGTATAGAGAAAGCATTAACAGGGAACCATTGCAGATATATATAACAAATCAAAATCACAGAGGTTCTCGGGCCGAAGCCTAAGTGCTTATATAAGCCCGTTGGCTATACATGATCTACATATATCGCCCATACTCCCTCTCTCTATGCTGCTCGGCGGTACTCATGTCTCTAAACTCCGGAGATGGCGGGGGTGCATCTACTCGAGTAGTCCTAGCCGCCGGCGTGGTCTCCTACAGCAGCAAGTCACTATGATGCTCCATTTCCTGTGAATGGTTAATCAAATAACCATTAGTCACAGAGCTAAGTGGAAACAAATCTCCTCCCCGAATCCATATCCTGGGGACGAGCACACACCCACCCAACAGAAGTAAATAGCCGAAGCAAGAGAGGGTTAGCACAACATTTCATATATATACAGCTATGAGCAATTAAAAAAAGTGCAGAATAATATAACTGGAAATAAAAGTAGCAGCAAAATAAACCAGTTATAATGAGGCTCCACTAGCTCGTCAGCATATTAGGTGTTCATATCCTGAATTGTATCACAGGCATTCGTAGTCCCACACATACCGTAGGAATTCATAGTCACGCACATACCGCAGGCATTCATAGCCGCGCACACACCACAGGCATTCATAGCAACGCATATACCGCAGGCATTCATAGCTGCACATACACCATAGGCATTCATAGTCGCGCACACAAACCCGATGTCGACATAGTTTGGACCTCTTCTATTCCAGTAGGGTAGCGAGCCCCGCGGGCCTCACCGATGTGGCCGTCGGTGACAGTGGCCAGTCCTGCCACTTCTGGGGGTGACCGTACTGCACAACCCCAGGCCCTAATGTATAACCTTTTGTACTTTTGGATGTGAGCGACATCCAGCGATTTGTTTTGGCCAACTAGCGGAGGAAAATGCGACGTGGAATATAATAGCAGGTCATCTGTGGTACTCATCTCCATGTCACCTTGTGTCGTCTACCTTCCCGCACCGGTATGAATGGTCTGCGGAAGGAACTGACCCATCACTATTTCACCGCAAGCAATTTACAATCAATCAAAAAAAGGGCAAATAATATAACATCAGGTCTACGTCGGCCTGCCCTACTAGGCTTTAGACTTTGGGCGTCGGCACTCAGCTCTACTTTCAACAAGGAGCGTGGGAGCGCATTATTTGGGGATAGACCTGGAGGACTTCTTCAACTCCGGTTATCCACAACTAAGGCTCGATGACTGCTCGTCATAGCAGGACCCGAGACTATAATGGTAAATTGCAATGGGAATAAGTGCGGTGATTATGTTGCTTATTTAAAGTGATGGAATGAAATGTGAGCAGTACGAGACTGGAGTAGTAATGAAAAGAAAGTACTGAAATAAGTTCGACCAGTACGAGACTGGAGTAGTACTGAAATAAGCTTGACCAGTACGAGACTGGAGTAGTACTAAAATGAAAGTACCTAAATAAGCTTGACCAGTACGAGACTGGAATAGTACTGGAAAGATAGTACTGAAATAGGCTTGACCAGTACGAGACTGGAGTAGTACTGAATAGAAAGTACTGAAATAAGCTTGACTAGTACGAGACTAGAGTAGAACTGAATTGAAAGTACTGTACTGAAATGAACTTGACCAGTACGAGACTGGAGTTGTACTGAATTGAAAATACTGAACTGAAATAAATAAAGGAACTGGACCAGTGCAAGACGGGAATAATAATAAAGAAAATGATTAGTAGTCCAACCACTCCATTCAGGAGACTTTAGTTTCATCTCCATTCTCAGGAGGCTTAGTTCAGTTTCATCTCCGTTCGGTGGAGGCCTAGTTTAGTTTTCATCTCCGTTCTCAGGAGGTTTTTTTGGGTTTCACCCATTATTAAGAATCCGAAAATAATTCAATTGCACCTTTTTAATCATGACTTAATCAGATTAGGGGAAGCTTATTATAAGTTAC
The DNA here is from genome assembly GCA_039583875.1 of Platanthera guangdongensis. Taxonomy (NCBI): domain Eukaryota; kingdom Viridiplantae; phylum Streptophyta; class Magnoliopsida; order Asparagales; family Orchidaceae; genus Platanthera; species Platanthera guangdongensis. The sequence continues at coordinate 57,859,250 of CM077167.1, read as the reverse complement.
ATTTTTATTATTTATCCGAAAACAAATAGCAATTCAATTGCTTTCGTCGGATCGAATCAGAGAATCTCGTTAGAGAGCACATTCTTCCTTGAATTTAAACCTCAAAAATCATTTCCAACAAATGAAGGAAATTCTTAACCCGGAACGAGGTTGTGGATTATTTTTCTCGAAGCTCGTTCTTTCATCTTCCGAATCTACCCAAAATGCTCGAGAGATATTTGAAAATGTGGCATTTGGTGGTTTGCAAAACCCTGAAATACTCAGAGCTGGAAACTTGCCTCGATAACTCTCGTCGATTACTCAATTGAACTAAATATTCAATATATAAAATGGTCGCGCGCTTCGATTTTCATTTTCGAAGAATTTGAGCGCGTAAATTTCTGAGCGCGACCCTAGGCACTCAATAATTGAGAGAAATTTCAATTTTAATCGCCAAATCTCCAAATTTTGATACAACTTATAAGGGGGTCTAAAATGAGTCTGGAATATTTTTCATAATTTTCCAAAGAGTTTTGGGCCTATAATTTGGCAAAATAATTTTCACTTGGGGTTTTAAAAATCAACTCCACAAATTTTCAAAATTTTTGTGGAGGAAGCCCTTAGTTAGGAGAACATTTTTCATGTTCAACACTTTTTCCTAGGAGCCTATTTTAGCCTAAAAAAAATCAACCCATTATGTTATTATAATATTTATTATAATTATTATAATAATATATTTATCTATAATATTCTATAAATAAAAAATCCCATTTGGTGCAACATTTTTATTCCCCATATTACCCTCATTTAATTTATTATACAATTCAAACAAAATCAAAAACAATGTCCATTTAGGTAACTTTTAAAATCCCGCTCAAAACTTATTCATCACTTTCCTCTATTTTTATTTCGTCCTGTCGCAAGAAGGCGAGAGGCCAATAGTTTTTCATCTGTGCGATACCTCATTTCTCCCGTGAGTGACACTGGCACCCAGGGAATCGCCACCTTCATTGTAGGTTAGCAGAACAACTTGGGTTTTGCCTCTTCCATCTGATTGCTGCTTCGACTCGCCGTTGGACATTTCCGCCTCTCTTCTAGGGCTTTGCCACCTCCATCTCTTCTAAGAGGTCTCTTCTGATCACTGCTTTGATTTCACGGCAGCGCAAAAGGTTCCAAAGTCTTCTCCCTAGTTCCTTTCTAAGGAATGTGAGTCCTTCCTCTCCATTTCTATTTTTTCTTCTACCCTTCCAGCAATATTTTCATTTTCTTTTCGCATCTCTCCATTGTTTTTAAAAATTAGGAAATTGTGTAAAAAATTATCTTAAAAATCTGCCTGCTTGATGGACATTCTCTTTTTTTTTGCTCACCAACAGCTGGATCGAGAAACACCCAAAGTGATGGCAGAGGTGGGGAAAGTCTCTTGCATAGCACGACATCTCCGGGGAGGTACAACTTGCAGCATCTTTCTCACGAATGGAGGTTAGCTTCTTTGATAATTTCTCTCTGTGCATTTTATATTCTCAACTTTTCTATCCAACTGAAGCAGAACTGAAGTGCTCAAGACGAGTCACAAAGTTTTCTTACACCATTACTTATGTAAGCACTTCAACGACTTTGATCTCCTTCTACCACCAAGCTTTGATTTTTTTTCTTCTTTGATTTTTTATTTTTCTTGAGTTTGTTTTATTTCTAAGCCTCTGCTTTTTTTATTGAAGCTGAAGGATACATAAAAGAGGAGAAAAATTATGTTGGTGAGATTTGTGTTTGGATCATTTGGATAATTGGTATCACAAGATAAAGAAAAGGGTGAGTTGGTCCTCTTCATTTCTTTCGTCCAATGAGTCATTTTTAAATTAAAATCCATGACCCTCTTCTCCCTCTTCCATCACAGCAAGCTATATTAATTAAAATAATGGTGCTTCAAATTCTTTTTTCTTCAAACATATTTGTGGTCATTACTATTTTTTCCCTGAAATTTATTTTATTGCTCATTTTGGATTTCAAATTTGTGTGTTGTGTATTCATTCATTTTCATGAAGTTGAGCAACCGATGACATGCCAAAAATATTACGGATCAATTTACAAAAAACTATAAATTTATATACAAACTTCTAATTAAATTAAATTTTTTTGTTGTGAACAGAGCATTATTGCAATTTGGTTGGGATACTATCACGGTTAGGGTATTGTCGCGGCCGGGGTACTGCGGTTTTTGGCCATAGGGGCGGAGCTCAGTGTATTGGCAAGGAAAGACGAATAGCTTGCCATTGATGAAGGTTGGTCCTCGCATTTCAGACTTGATTTTACTTTTGCATCCAAATTAATTTACTTTACACTATTGTTTTTCATGATGTATCTTTTAAGAACTAGGATTTACTTCATGTTTTTTTTTGCTCTATCTGTTTTATAACAATTTTTATGATCAACTTTTTATAGCTCTGCAAAACTCAAATAAGAGAATGACAGACATAGTGTAACCCAGATCAAATTTCTGTGCCATGAACTCTTCTAATGCAATGTAGTTCACTTTGGCTCTTTGGACAACAACCTCTTTTCTTGATGCAATCCCTTAATTCAACTGAGAATCTTTTATTTCCAGAATTTTATTTATATTTTTACGTGCATCTACGATTTTCTTCATGATTTTTTTATGATCAGCTTTTTACAAACCTACAAAACACAAATCTGGGAATGATGGATATAGTGAATCCCTACTTAAATGTATGATCCCTGAATTCTTCTAATCCAAGATGTGTTTCTTTGTCTCTTCTGACAATCAATATTGTTTCTTGATTCAATCACTTAACTCAACTGTGTATCTTTCTTCTTGCAGGGTGACTATCTAATTATTTCTTTCAAATAATGTTCATTTTTGAAATGACGGTAAAACATTAGTGACAACTGATGGGGTTTGAAATGTGCTTTCATTTCAATTTAATCGAAATGCATACTGCGCTGCTACCTTATATTAGTAGTAACATTTTGTGAAATCTGAATAACATATGAATTTGAACTTTGCAGTTTGATTACCCAAATTCTAAAGGTTTAGAAATTTTTCAATACCAAATGAATCCTCCAAAAATGTCATTGTACTATAGAGTAGAGCAGTGGAATCTGGCTTGACCGGATCAGGTTTTGATGTGGATGGGAGAACATGAGCTCTGGAAGTACCATTCAATGCCCTTTATTGGATCTTCTTCAACTTATATGTATTGCTATCAGACATAAGATATCATCATTTTTTTATGATTTACATAAAAAATTTAAGCGCCTTGAGTTTAGTCAAATATTACAAAGATTTAATCTTTCATCAAGCATGTTAAAAGTATTAGGATGATCGGTTTCACCAAGCAATAGATGTTAAATCTCATAAATAAACAGTCTATTTGACGTCGCCCCGATGAATGTCACCGCCCCATGCAAATGTCACCCCCCCCCCCCCCCCCGTGCAAATGTCGCCTCCCAAGACAAATGTCACCGACCATGACCAATGTCTATGCCCACGATCAATGTCTCAACACATGATAAATGTTGCCGCCCATGATCATTGTAACTCTCCACGACCAATGTCGCCCCCTATGACCAATTATGTTGTCAGGCTCTCACTAGCTGACATGGTTGGAAGACATTCTGTGGCAAGTTGAAAGTTGACCCCAAGAAGATATTGTCGTCCGGGCTCTCATTGGACGACAGGGCTGGAGGGCACAGTATAAACACACTTAGCTTTTGGAAGTCTGCTAAACTGGGCCCTTTTTGGTAGTCATATCTCTCATGTTGGATACGCATGTAGCACAGTACATGTCTGACACTTTTTGATACACATTTTTATAAGTATGTTTATCTGTATTTTGGTTTTATATTTTATTTTATAATATAATCCTTATTGGTTAGCATGCACATCTCCATATCACCTGTCTATATTCTTTTGACAACATTTGTTGTCTAAAATTATGCAATGAAGACACAGTTTGTTATTGAATTATGTTGCTTTTACTCATATTATAATAATTATCAATCCATATTTTATAGGTAATTCATTTAATTTGAAAAATAAGATATGTTTTTTATGTTATTAGGTTTGTACATGTGAGTTCTGTCAGAGTTAACCGTGGGGATAGTACATGAGATTCTAATCTTAAATGCAACATTTTTGTTGTGTTCAAGGGCAAGTGGATGGATCTATTTCCTACAATTGTGGAAATCATCATGCCTGGAATGGATGGAAGTAAGAGTGGAACCTTGGTTTTTGGTGATAACAAAAAATTTTATCAGCCTTGCTTATTCAACATTGTTTTTTTGGGCTCAGGTTTGTCCGAATAATTAACAGTATTATTTACCTTCTGCCTTAATTGATCTTCCCCCCTATAAAGTTCATATTTAACAGTGATAGATTTATGATTGTGAGAGAACCCGGACTTGGTATGAGTACTTATATGGACTTAGTATAGATAATAAGTTTGGATGTGACATGTATATATAAATATTATGAGAAAATGATTTTCTCAATACAATTAATTTCATAAATTAGATTAACCTTATGTATGCATGCCTTTTTTTCTTCATCAATTTAATAGACCAATTTTAGTGCATCGACAAATGTGTAGTTTGCCTATGACCGGCGTCGCCGCCCATGACCGGTTTCGCCTCCCATGACCGGTGTCGCCGCCTTCGACCAACGTTGCTGCCCACAATAAATGTCGCCACCCTGGACCATTGTAGCCGCCCACAGAAAAATGTCGTCTTTCACGACCAATGTCCCAGCCATGACCAATGTTCCGCCCACGACCAATGTGCCTCCTGCGACCGCACTCCCGCCTATGACCACTGTCCCGCCCACAACCAATGTCGCTGCCCTGACCAATATCGCCTCTCCACGTCAAATGTTGCCACCAGCGAAAAATGCTGCCGCCCACGAGAAATGTCGCCGCCACGACAAATGTCCCCACTGCGACAAATGTCGCCTCCCACGACAAATGTCGCCCCCACGAAAAATGATGTCACGATAAATGTCGTCTCTCACAACAAATTTCGCCCTCACGACAAATATCGATTTGGATAGAGGCGGAGCCCTGTGTATGTCATGACAAATGCCGTCCCCACGATAAATGTCTCTCCCAAGACAAATGACGTCTGCATGACAAATGTCGCCCCCACGATAATTGCCTCTCCCACGACAAATGTCGCACCCACGATAAATGTCGCACCTACGACAAATGCCTCTCCCTCCCCCCACGACAAATGTCGCTCCCACGACTAATGTCGCCCCCACGAGAAATGTCTCTACCCACGACAAATGTCGCCGTCCACAATAAATGTCGCCGCCCACGATAATTATCGCCTTCCACGACAAATGTCGTCCCTACAACAAATGTCGCACCATCGACGAATGTCACACCACCGGCAAATGTCGCACCCCGGCGAATGTCGCACCCCTCCGAATGTCTCACCCTGCCGATTGTCGCACCACCGCCAAATGCCCCTAGGGTCGAAGGCCTGTGCCTATCACTTGTATAATATATATAATATATTATATATATATATATATATATATATATATATATATATATATATATATATATATATATATATATATATATATATATATATATATATAAGTTCCTATACATCATCTCCACACCCCCCCCCCCCCCCCCCGCTGTACCATTTTCGCCGCCCTTACGGGCATCTCCAGCCGCCGGCCGGCCACCGGCCGACTGTGACTCCACCCCCGACCGACTTCCCGAGGGTGGGCACTCCCTCCAGCGGTGGTCCGGCGGCCTGCCACCGCCGGAGCTTTTTATTTTTTTTTTAAACGGGAGGGATGGGTGACGGCGGCGGCGCTCCAGCCGCCGGGAGCACCATGCAAGATGTCCAGAATATGGAAGGGGGATGGAGAAGGCTTCCACCTGGGTCTGGTGGGATTGGGAGGGGCCGGCTTGGTCGACCATGGCTTGGTGGTGGTGGAGGATGGGGAGGGAGAGCTCGGCTTGGCTTTTTCCGTCCACCAGGGCTCCGTCAGGGGTTGGGCAGGGGGAGGGAGATGTTTCAGAAAGTTTGAGGGAAGGAGAGGGAGGGGGTTCCCTTTTATAGGGAGGGGAAGGGGGAGCTCCCCTCCATTTGGCAAGGTGGGACTAATCCCTCCTTAGGGAGGGATTAATCCCCACTCTCCAGCTATCCAAGTACATCTAGAGCTGCCACATTTTCCCCCATGTGGGGAAAAAGGGAGATGCCCTTATGGGCTTGGGCTTTTGGGTGGGAGAGAGAGAGAGAGAGAGAGAGAGAGAGAGAGAGAGAGAGAGAGAGAGAGAGAAGAAGTAGGTGGGCCTCCACTTGATTTAGGATAGGGGATTGCTGGTTGGGGGCCCAAGGAGTGTGGGTGGGGGCATGGGTCATCCTCCTTTAGAGAGGAGGTGGGCCCCTACTTGGAGAAAAAAAATCCAAAAATGGATTTTTAGGTGGGTTTGACCAGGTCAACCCTAGGGTGGGTCCCCGTTGCTAGTCAAAGTCAAAGTGGGTCCAAGTCATCGGGCTCGGGTCACAGTTCGGGTGTCGTGTCATAATTGGTGTGCGCACGCCTTTCGGTGCACGACTACGCTTGATTTGACCACGGGTTGACCAATTGTCGTCGAAATTGACTGGGACGACATCTGTTGACTTTGTATTGACCACACGAGTCCAACGCCACTGACTGGGGTTGAATCGGAGTCCGTTTGGCGAAAGTCCAAAATTTGCGCGTCGCAACGCGCTAAAATGGTCGAAGTGTGTGAAACTGTCGTTAGACCTCGGATTGTGATGTGACGGGTTCCAATGCACCTGTTTAGGTTATATAAGGTCATAGGAATCGACAGAATACAATTCGGAGTTCCCTAGGTCGATATCCCAAAATCTACTCTCGTTGCGTTTTACGAGGAATGTTCACATTCACTATATGACCTCGGGGTCCAACTAAACGACTTCCGATGCACTCGCATTGACTACACGAGGTCACAGGAATCGGCATAAATCAATTCGGAGTTCTCTAGCTCTATTTCCCGCCTAGGGTTATTTTCCACCGGGTCAGTGGTAAGGTTCGGGCCACTTTTATTGGGCCCACTAGGGCTCTGGTGGCCCAATAAAAGTCGGGATGTTATAGTCCAATAAAAATAAAAGGATTTTCGTCCCCGAAAATTTGCTTGAAGTAGGGCGGAAAAAGTAACTGATGTAGATTTTATAAGTTTTGAAAAATGATCCAAACTAAACTCTCAACTAGGCAAGTGCACCTATCGAAATTTAGTATATGGAATATCGTATTTAAACTCGGGGACCGTTGAGTATTTGTACTCACAAGGACGAACTATTATTTTATCGATCGGAAAATTGGTTTTGCGAAAAACGAAAACGAACGTTAAATGAAGAGGAGAAATTCGATGAATAAAAGGCTAGCACTTGATCTAGAATCCCTTTGGGCTAGAATAAAATTCACGAAATTAAAGAGCACAAACATCTAAATTATTAACTTTGACCGCGGAGGTTCCAAAGCTACGAAGCGCCTCTCTCGAGAATACGCACTCGACTAACCTTAGGTAGATCGATTAAGACCTCTCGGCCAGTCGAAAGACCTAAGCTTGCTTTAGGCGGTGAACCTCACTAATGGAGTTGACTCCAAGGCGGAAGAATTTTGCGTTCCTCTCTCGAGGGGTGCAAGAAATTCTCTTTATCCTTGAGTGATCTACTCGTATCCACAACCTCTCGGTAAATCTAGGATACGAATCTAAGCTCGAATAAACATAATTTGCAACTTATGAATTCGAAGAAAAATTAAATCAAAGATAAATCAAAGTTTAGAAAATAGAATGCTTGCTAATTTGAGACAAAAATAAGAATTTTATTCCATTCCAAAGTTCATCATGATCAAGTGCTAATTGGGAAATTAGCTACTCATCATGATGGGGGAATTACATGAAAGCATAAAGAAAGACATGATTAAAGAGCAACTTGAAAATAAAGCTTACACTATGAAATGAAAATGCAGGAAAAGCAGTAAATAAAACAGAACTAAGCTCCCCCAAAAATCTCCCCCCTGGCCATCTGAAGCTGTCTGGAATTTATAGAAAAAGTTGCTGGGTGGTCACGCCCCTAGGTCACGCCCGTGACATAGGGCGTGTCGGTCTCGGAACCGTCGTCTTCAAGTCCTCTGAACGTTGGCGCGAAACCGCCAAAAGTCGTTAATTTGCGGGTCACGCCCCTAGGTCACGCCCGTGACCTAGGGCGTGTCTTGACGGTTGTAGAAGAACGGCGGGAAGCAGAAACGGCGGGAATAACTCCGGCCGTTGTTGGAAGGGTCACGCCCCTGGTCACGCCCGTGACCATGGGCGTGTCTTGAGAAAACTCCCAGCGACTGAAACTGCAGCATTAAGTCGGCACGCCGGGCTGTCACGGGGTATGTCACGCCCGTGCCAAATGTGTCACGCCCGTGACTTGTTGCAAAGTGAAACTGCCGTTGGCTGGAAGTCAGGGCAGGGCACTGGATGTCACGCCTGGAGTACACGCCCGTGTAATGATGGTCACGCCCGTGACCTTAAGGCGTGTACTTTTAATTGACGTGGCAGAGATTCTTCCACGCGCCGGGTTCTCGCCAGGATGTCACGCCCGTGACCATGTCGGTCACGCCCGTGACTTGGCGTGTACATTTGAAATTTCCCTTCTTTTTTCTAGTTTTGTCTCCTGGTCAACCCTATAGACTCCAAATTGAAATTTGCAGCCCAGATTGCCCTGAAATAAGAAATTAGAAAAATTCAATAATAAAATTACAAAATATAATTATAAACTAATTAATTATTAAATAAAAATAATGTAAAAACTTGGACAAAATTAGAGTTATCAAATACCCCCATACTTACTCGTTTGCTCGTCCCGAGCAAACAACTTCACATGGAGAGTAGAAAAATTTAAATGCTAGAAAAGAAAAGTGAACCTAAGGAGTAAAATGCGAAGTCTTATGCCTATGCTCGTAGCTATTTTAGTAGAAAAACTCACTCAGCATACAAGTTAGGTTTTTATTTTTCTTAAAATGTGTTTCCATTATTATTATTACTTTGTAAAATGAAAATCCGGTAAATCTTAAAATTATATTCAGGGAGAGTGTAGCGTGTGTACTAAGATAACATTGCACGAACGAAGATCAAGATACCCTCCAAAGAAATCCATCAATGTCGATGGCCATAGGCTTGCCCTTTCACATTCTCGCCACGGCACTAGTTTAACTTATAAACATAAATCAGAAGGACTTAATTAGGTAGAAACGTAGGCTTAGGCTTTTGGTGAGGATGGTGAAAGATAAAAACGATGGCTTAGTCACACCAAAACCTAGAGAAAGCTTGCACATAAAAATTTATCATGGCTTTAAGAACGCAGCCAAAATCCTAATCCCTTTTTTTTCTTCTCTTTTTTTTTTTTATAATTTCCTTTTTTTCAATTCTCACATCAAGCCGAAGATTTCCTTCTACCTCTTCAAAATTTTTTTCCTTTTTTTTTTCTTTTTTTTTTCTTTTTATTTTGAAGAGGAAATGAAAATCAACTTTTGTTTTGAATTTTTAAGAGAAAAACAAAAAGAGCCACCAACAATAAAAAGTCTGCTAATCACTCACAAACTGTTTTTGTATATCTATGTGCAAGCTTGGTTTTAAGTGTGCAATTAGGTTGCTTTTTAGGCTTTGGTAAAATACTTGGTGGGGCTAAAACAAAAAGATAAGATAATAGGCTCAAAAATGGCTTGACAAAGATAAAATTTTAGGTAAGGGTGCAAAGTCTCAAACTGCCCAAAAGATGTGCCTAAATCATATCTATGCTAATGAGTTTAACTTATGCAAAGTCTTGAGAATAGTTAGAGGGCAAGTTCTAGACATCGAGAAAGAATATCTCTTTCTTGATCCGTGAAATATCTCTCTAGTAAACTTCTACTTACTCACCTAAAGTTTTTTTTAGATTTTACCGGTTTTCAAAGTGAAAGTAAAATAAAACATTTCCACGCATTTAGAAAAATGAAAATCTAATTATATGCTAAACATTTAAATCTACATAAAATTCTACTTACACGTGCACTTGACTAGAAACACAGCATGGCCAACAGTTTTACTCCAAAATTCAGATTTCAATTTAAACATCAAAATATTCTAATCACTATGTAAAAGTCGAATACTAAAGATTGCGCAAGTGAGTAAATATAGAAATACAGATTTCTCTAGTTTGAAAATTTACCCCTTTTTTTGTTGTTGAATTTTTGGTTTTGTTTTTTTTTTGTTTTTTTTTTTTTTTTGTTGTTTTTTTTTTTTGTAAAAAAATAATAACAAAAATTTTGTATGTTTTGCTAGAAAACTATCCCCCCATACTTAAATAAGACATTGTCCCCAATGAAAAATACATAAATAAAGAGAAAGGATAGGAGACTTCCCTGAAGCGGGTCATGCAGCACCAAAAAGTACCTGGAAGAGAAAGCTAAAGCAAAACATATTTTTTTATTTATTTTACGAAAAAGAAAAGATACATGATAAAGGACAAGAAAATGATAAAAAGAAAAGATACAAGAGGGCGGTCTACAATCCCAAAGAAAAAGAAAGCCAGCTAATCCTCATCGCTATGCTGCCGCGGCTCCTGATAGTGCGTCCGGAGGTCTGAAAACTCACGCTCAATACGTGCCATGGAGGAGGCTTGATTTGTCGCTAGCGTGGCAAATCGACTGTCAAAACTCACAAATCGAGCGTCAAAATCGGCCTGCATCGTATCTAAGCGTGTGTGAAGAGACGCAAACTGACGATCCCAATAGCTCTGAGGGCCGGGCTCGGAAGAAGGGTCCTGCGGTGGTGGAGGAATCTGGGGAGAGTGAATAGTGCCGCTGGGACCGGCACCGTAATCAAGGCCAAGATCGCCACCACCGACTGCGGGGGGAATAGCCTCAAATTCTCCATCACGTCGCCGCGCTAGGCCGAGGGCCTGAAGGGTCTGGAACTGGATAACTTGCGGCGTCTGGACGCAGCTGAGGCGTGGAAGAGCATCCCAAATGCCGAGCTGCTTCGCGAGGAAAGTGATGAAGTTCCCGCCGTGCACTGCTCCCAACCTCGCATTTTCGGCCTGATGCCGAAAGAAAATTGCGAGCAGATAACCAAGGTTGAGGGGGACCCGGTAAAACATACTATATAAATATAGTAAGTCTGCCCGAGTCACCACCCCGTGGCTATCGCCGCGACCAGAAATAGTGAAGGTAAGGAGGTTGTGGAGAATACGTAAGGCGGGAGAAATGAGTTGGCTGCCTTTGGATTTCTTTGGGGTGTAGGGGGCGGTGTCACTACTGATTTCCGCCCAAAAGGCGAGAAGGTTGAAATCGGTCGGGAAATCAGTAAGTAAATCGAGATAGGCGGGAGATTGGGAAAAAGCCTCCGAGCAGAAGCCCATGACGACATTGAGCTGGCGGATGGTGAGCTGATGCACCATCCCACCTAGGCGAAAGATGATGAAGTCGTCATCGGCCGCCCAGCCGAACTCGAAGGAAGCCAAGAACTCAACGGTGAGTTCAAGAAAGGCATGCTCGGAAATAGAGAAGAGGGAACTCCATCCAGGGGTGGACAGAAATCCCCGCACCAAATCCGCAGCTCCAAATATGGCGAGGATCGCCCAATCTAAAATGCGGAACACGCCAAGGGGTTTGGCGCGTAGGCGCTCGCTGCGCTCCTGCTGGGTTTGGTTTTGAAAAAGAAGCATGGCTTCCGCTGCGGCGGGATCCGCAGGGTGCTCGGAGGAGGAAGCGGTGGAGCGAGGGTGGTGGCGAGGCATTTTGGTAGAGGGAAGAAGAAGGAAGGAATCGGGTTAGCAAAGGGAGAAGAGAAGGGTTGGATGGTGTGGAGGAAGAAGAGGGGGAAAACCCTATTTATAGAGTTTTCGGGTGGTCACGCCCCCCTGTCACGCCCGTGACGGGGGCGTGACAAACACGGGACAAAAATAAAAGAGGATCCGAGGCCTCCTGCCTCGGATTCCCTGGTCACGCCCCAGAGTCACGCCCGTGACTCTGGGCGTGTAAGGCGTGTCCGGTGCGGGAATCCAATGCGCTGGCATTGGATTCCAAGGCCACGCCCCAGGTCACGCCCGTGACTTGGGGCGTGTCTCATTAAAAAAAAGGAATCCGAGGCGTTGACCCGGGGTCACGCCTCGGATTCGATGACACGGCCCAGGGTCACGCCCGTGACCCTGGGGCGTGTAACTGGAACGAGAAAAAAAAAAATTTCGTTTTTCTTTTTTCGTTTTTTTTTCGGACTAGTCACGACCGTGACTAGTTAGTGCCACGGGCGTGACACTAACTGTCACGGCCATGACTGGGCAGGAAGAGAAGTTTTCCAGCTTCTCTTCGTCGAACGAAATTTCGGGCTAGACACGCCCGTGCCCAATGATGGTCACGCCCGTGATAGTACCGAAAGGCGAAAGGAACGCTGCGCTCGACGAAACCACTCTCGGGTTTCGCTCGACGAACTAAACACGTCTCGGTCACGCCCGTGACCCATAGGTCACGCCCGTGACAGAGGCGTGTCGGAGCAGAAAAATTTTTTCTTTGTTTTTTTTTTGTTTTCTTCTTTTGATTTTTTTTTTTATATATTTTTTAAGAGTCAACTAAACGATAATAAAACAAAAGTTACCGACTTGAAGAAACGCGTAGACGTGACGCTCAACTCCTTCGATCGTCACGCCGAAAAAGATGTCCTTCAAACCTGCGAAAATTTAAATAAAATTAAAAAATAAGAAGAAAAGATAAGCATGGGGTGCCTCCCACAAGCGCTTTGTTTATGGTCGTTGAGCTCGACCCAAGCGGGGCACTCGTTTATGGGTTCGGGAGGTTAATTTCCTCCCGGTACTCATTAGTAGTATCACCGGCGAGGAATATCTTCAACCGGTGCCCATTCACTTTAAATTCGCCTTGTTCCGGGTGCGAGATAAGCACTGTCCCATATGGCCATACCTCTTTTACAATAAAAGGGCCGGACCATCGGGACTTGAGTTTGCCCGGAAAAAGTCGGAGGCGCGAATTGTAAAGGAGAACTTGGTCTCCCGGTTTGAAATCTTTAGGGTGCTTAATTTTTTTATCATGATAAAATTTTGTGCGCTCCTTATAAAGTTTATTACTTTCATAGGATAAGGAGCGCCACTCATCGAGCTCGTTAATTTGGAATTTCCGAAGCTCGGAGGACAAATTTTCATCTAGATTTAAAAATTTAAGCGCCCAAAAGGCGCGGTGCTCAAGCTCAACCGGTAAGTGACATGCTTTCCCATAGACCAATCGGTACGGCGTACAACCGATAGCGGTCTTGTACGCGGTCCGATAAGCCCAAAGAGCATCATCAAGCTTGACCGACCAATCCTTTCTATTAGTAGAAACCGTTTTCTCCAAAATTCGTTTGATTTCACGGTTAACTACTTCTACCTGACCACTTGTTTGAGGGTGATAGGGGGTGGCTAACCTATGTGTAACGCCATATTTAGACAAAACCTTAGCGAATTGTGCGTTACAAAAGTGGGTGCCCCTATCACTAACTATTGCCCGCGGTGCTCCAAATCGTGAAAATAGTTTTTTGAGAAATTGGGTCACGACTCGGGCGTCATTAGTGGGGAAGGCTTGCGCTTCCACCCACCGTGACACATAGTCGACCGCTACCAATATATATTTATTTCCATGCGATGTTGGTAGCGGTCCAACAAAGTCGATCCCCCATAAATCAAAAACTTCTATTTCTAAAAATGTATTTAACGGCATTTCATCGCGGCGGGAAATATTACCTGAGCGTTGGCATTGTTCACAACGACTTACATGGGCGTGAGCATCCTTGAAGATGCTTGGCCAATAGAAGCCCGCTTCAAGTATCTTCCGAGCCGTCCGATTAGCTTTATAGTGCCCACCGGCGGGTCCCTCATGACAATGCTTTAAAATTTGTGCGCCTTCCTCATGAGAAACACACCTTCGCACTACTTGGTCCGCACAAACACGAAAAAGGAAGGGATCCTCCCAAAAATAATTTTTCAAATCAGAAAAGAATTTCTTCTTTTCTTGATAAGAAAAACCATTCGGGAGGAATCTCGCAACAAGATAATTTGCGAAATCGGCGAACCAAGGAGTGGGGAGGGTGATTACCTTATGAATGGCGAGAAGGCGCTCCTCGGGAAAAGTGTCGTCAATGTCCTCCTCCATGAGCTCCCCCGAATTTGGGTTCTCCAACCGCGAAAGATGGTCAGCCGCCAAGTTCTCCGCTCCTCTCTTGTCGCGAATCTCCAAATCAAATTCTTGGAGCAGTAAGATCCACCTAATCAATCGCGGCTTTGCATCTGTTTTTGCTAGTAAATATCTCAAAGCCGAGTGATCAGTAAAAACAATAATTTTAGACAAAGTGAGATATGAGCGGAATTTATCAAATGCGAAAATTACGGCTAATAATTCTTTTTCGGTTGTCGTGTAATTTTCCTATGCGGCGGTTAATGTTTTGCTTGCATAATAGATAGGATGAAAGTTTTTATTTATGCGTTGTCCTAACACCGCACCAACGCCAAAACTACTAGCGTCGCACATTATCTCAAAGGGAAGCTCCCAATTGGGAGCGATCATGATAGGAGCGTTAATCAATTTTTCTTTAATAAGAGAAAAAGCACGCAAACAATTTTCGTCAAAAATGAACGGCGCGTCTTTTTCTAACAAGTGGGTTAGAGGCTTAGTTATTTTAGAAAAATCTTTAATAAACCGGCGATAGAAACCGGCATGCCCCAAAAAACTACGAACGGCCTTAACATTTGAAGGGGGAGGTAGCTTTTCTATAGTTTCAATTTTTGCTTTATCTACCTCTATGCCCTTACTAGAAATTTTATGACCTAAGACCAAACCCTCCCGTACCATGAAATGACACTTCTCCCAGTTTAAAACTAGATTCGTGTCCTCACATCTTTGGAGTACACGGGAAAGGTTTGCCAAACATAAATCAAACGAATCTCCAAAAACGGAGAAATCGTCCATGAAAACCTCCATGATATCCTCCACTAATTCGTCAAAGATCGCTAGCATACACCTTTGGAAGGTTGCCGGCGCGTTGCACAAACCAAAAGGCATCCTTCGATAGGCGAAGGTGCCAAACGGACAAGTGAAGGTTGTTTTCTCTTGGTCCTCGGGCGCGATTGAGATTTGAAAATATCCCGAGAGACCATCAAGAAAACAATAAAATGAGTGCCCGGATAGCCGTTCAAGTATTTGGTCAATAAACGGCAGAGGAAAGTGATCCTTACGGGTTGCATCATTTAATTTACGGTAATCGATGCACACCCGCCATCCGGTAACGGTTCGAGTGGGAACTAACTCGTTTTTATCATTAGGTACTACCGTTAACCCTCCTTTCTTGGGCACCACTTGGACCGGGCTCACCCAAGAGCTATCCGAAATTGGGTAGATGATACCCGCATCTAATAATTTTATGACCTCGGCCTTGACTACCTCCTTCATGTTAGGATTTAGCCGGCGTTGAGGTTGAATAGTTTTGTGAGCGTGTTCTTCTAAAAAAATTTTATGGGTGCAAAAGGAGGGATTAATCCCTCTCAAATCCGTGATCTTCCACGCAATTGCGCGGCGATGAAGTTTTAAAATATGAGATAATTTAATTTTTTCTTCATCGGTCAAGTAGGCCGACACAATAACCGGAAGTTTTGAATCCTCCGCTAAAAATAAATACTCTAAATGATCAGGCAATTGTTTTAATTCTAGCGCGGGAGGTTCATCATAAGAAGTTTTCAAACGATCACTACCAATTTCTAAAAGTTCAAAAATAGGTGCGTGCGTGATCGAGAGATTATCACTATTTTCATGAGCAATTAAATCTAAATGTTCTAAATCGGCATCATGATCAATAGAAGATAAAGATTTTTCAGAAAAAAGAAAAGAGTTTTCTTCAAGAGAAGCCTCCAAATAATAACATTAGTCGTCATTTGAGAGCGAGTTTTTCATAGACGTGTCAATAGTAAAGGTAACTTCTTCATCTCCGACTCTAAGGAGAAGTTTCCCATTACTAACGTCTATAATTGCGCGCGAGGTGGCAAGAAAAGGGCGACCGAGAATGAGTGGGACCTCGGTGTCCTCTTCGATGTCAAAGATGACGAAATCTAACGGAAAGATAAATTTGTCAACTTTGACAAGCACATCCTCTATGATCCCCATAGGGAGCTTGACAGACCGATCCGCCAATTGAATGCACATTCTTGTGGGTTTAGGTTCTCCTAATCCCAACTTCTTAACTAAAGAATAAGGCATTAAATTGATTGAGGCGCCTAGATCGGCTAACGCACGTTTTACTAATAAATCACCAAACAAACATGGAATGGAGAAACTACCCGGATCGGGTAATTTCTTAGGTAATTTATTAAGTAAAACTGCCGAACACTCCGCATTTAATTGAACCGTGGAGATATCCTCAAGTTTCTTTTTATTGGATAAAAGATCCTTGAGGTACTTGGCGTATTTCGGCATTTGTGCGATTATTTCACAAAACGGTAGATTAATTTGGATTTGTTTAAACATGTCCAAAAATTTACTGTGATGTTCATCCACCCGGTTTTTTTGCATTCTAGATGGATAGGGAAGAGGTGGTTGATAAGCTTTTGGTTTATTAAGCGTAGAAGGCTTAGACGGAGGAGAAGATGGAGAAATTATTACCTCTGTATCAACCGGAATTGGAGAAGTATCAACCGGATTTGGAGAAGTGGTTACCTCTTTCCCGCTCCGTAGGGTGATGGCTTTTGCATGCTCCTTGGGGTTGGGCTCTGTATTGCCCGGTAGCGCTCCTTGTTGACGATCGGAGAGCATTTTAACGATTTGCCCGATTTGTGTCTCCAAACTTCGAAGAGATCCGGTGAGATTCCGGATGTTGGCGTCATTTGTAGTCGTATATTTAGTGAACAATTCCTCGAGATTGGGAGCTTTGGGAGCTTGCGGTGGAAAATAGCCGGGTGGAATCGTGTTTGGCGGGCGCGCCGCGTTCCCTGGATTACTCCAAGAGAAGTTGGGATGATTCCTTATACCCGGGTGATAGGTATTGCCAATATTGTTACCCGGATTATAAGGTGGCCGATTCGGATTACCCATGTAATCCACATGCTCGGCAATAGTAGAAGGCTCCCAATATTGGGGCTCACAGGTAGATTTGGACGAGGAAGCAGACATCTCGTTCATCTGTTTTTGCAGTTGCTCAACCTGGAGAGACAAACTTGAAACCGTATCGATTTCATACATCCCGGCCGGTTTAGGTGGTTTAGACCGAGGTGTACTCCATTGATAGGTATTCAAAGCCATACCTTTTATAAGCTCTTGTGCGGCCGCCGGTGTTTTGTTATTAAGCGTTCCACCGGCGGCGGCATCAATATGTTGCCTAGTTTGAGAATTTAGGCCGTTATAGAAGGTTTGGATTTGTAACCAATCCGGAATTGCATGATGAGGACATCGACGAAGCAATTCCTTGAAACGCTCCCAAGTATCATATAACGTTTCCGAATCAATTTGGGAGAAATAAGTGATATCATTGCGCAATTTAGCCGTTTTAGCCGGCGGAAAGTATTTCGTAAGAAATTTTTCCGTCATTTGAGCCCATGTTGTGATGGATCCTCGCGGTAGAGAACCCAACCACTGCTTGGCTTTAGTGCGCAATGTAAATGGAAATAACCTTAGCCGGATGGCATCATCGGATACACCATTAATTTTAAAAGTATCGCATATTTCTAAGAAATTTGAAATATGCGCGTTTGGATCTTCATCTTGAAGCCCATCAAATTGTACATATTGTTGTACCATTTGGATGATGCTTGGCTTCAACTCAAAATTATTGGGGGCAATAGCGGGGCGAACAATACTAGATTGAGTCTCGTCCAAGTTTGGACGGGCATAATAGGACATAGTCCTTTGTTCAACCGCATTTGGCTCACCCATATTGGAAGAAGCAGAAGAAGGAGATCTAGGAGAATGAGAAGAAGAACTAAATGAAGAAGGAGAAGAAGAAGGCGGTGACGGAGAGAGGATTAAGGAAGGATTAGGAGTGTCTCCTAAGGAGTCCGTATCTTGAAAATTCGGAACTTGAAATCGTAAGCGGTGCCGAAGGGTTCGCTCGATTTCCGGATCCAAATCAAAAAGAGGCGACGGATTCCCTCGGGTCATACACCAAAATAAAACAAAATAAATATATTTTTTTTTATTTTGATATTTCTAAAACAAAAAGAAAATGATAAAATTAATAGAGCCTTGCTTTCAAAATGTCAACAAAAAAAAATGTCCCCGGCAACGGCGCCAAAAACTTGATGTAGATTTTATAAGTTTTGAAAAAATGATCCAAACTAAACTCTCAACTAGGCAAGTGCACCTATCGAAATTTAGTATATGGAATATCGTATTTAAACTCGGGGACCGTTGAGTATTTGTACTCACAAAGACGAACTATTATTTTATCGATCGGAAAATTGGTTTTGCGAAAAACGAAAACGAACGTTAAATGAAGAGGAGAAATTCGATGAATAAAAGGCTAGCACTTGATCTAGAATCCCTTTGGGCTAGAATAAAATTCACGAAATTAAAGAGCACAAACATCTAAATTATTAACTTTGACCGCGGAGGTTCCAAAGCTACGAAGCGCCTCTCTCGAGAATACGCACTCGACTAACCTTAGGTAGATCGATTAAGACCTCTCGACCAGTCGAAAGACCTAAGCTTGCTTTAGGCGGTGAACCTCACTAATGGAGTTGACTCCAAGGCGGAAGAATTTTGCGTTCCTCTCTCGAGGGGTGCAAGAAATTCTCTTTATCCTTGAGTGATCTACTCGTATCCACAACCTCTCGGTAAATCTAGGATACGAATCTAAGCTCGAATAAACATAATTTGCAACTTATGAATTCGAAGAAAAATTAAATCAAAGATAAATCAAAGTTTAGAAAATAGAATGCTTGCTAATTTGAGACAAAAATAAGAATTTTATTCCATTCCAAAGTTCATCATGATCAAGTGCTAATTGGGAAATTAGCTACTCATCATGATGGGGGAATTACATGAAAGCATAAAGAAAGACATGATTAAAGAGCGACTTGAAAATAAAGCTTACACTATGAAATGAAAATGCAGGAAAAGCAGTAAATAAAACAGAACTAAGCTCCCCCAAAAATCTCCCCCCTGGCCATCTGAAGCTGTCTGGAATTTATAGAAAAAGTTGCTGGGTGGTCACGCCCCTAGGTCACGCCCGTGACCTAGGGCGTGTCGGTCTCGGAACCGTCGTCTTCAAGTCCTCTGAACGGCGGGAAGCAGAAACGGCGGGAATAACTCCGGCCGTTGTTGGAAGGGTCACGCCCCTGGTCACGCCCGTGACCATGGGCGTGTCTTGAGAAAACTCCCAGCGACTGAAACTGCAGCATTAAGTCGGCACGCCGGGCTGTCACGGGGTATGTCACGCCCGTGCCAAATGTGTCACGCCCGTGACTTGTTGCAAAGTGAAACTGTCGTTGGCTGGAAGTCAGGGCAGGGCACTGGATGTCACGCCTGGAGTACACGCCCGTGTAATGATGGTCACGCCCGTGACCTTAAGGCGTGTACTTTTAATTGACGTGGCAGAGATTCTTCCACGCGCCGGGTTCTCGCCAGGATGTCACGCCCGTGACCATGTCGGTCACGCCCGTGACTTGGCGTGTACATTTGAAATTTCCCTTCTTTTTTCTTGTTTTGTCTCCTGGTCAACCCTATAGACTCCAAATTGAAATTTGCAGCCCAAATTGCCCTGAAATAAGAAATTAGAAAAATTCAATAATAAAATTACAAAATATAATTATAAACTAATTAATTATTAAATAAAAATAATGTAAAAACTTGGACAAAATTAGAGTTATCAGTAACATACCTAGGGAAAGAGCTCTGGGTGCTTTTCTCGGAGGAGTGCTTCAGGTTCCCACGTGAACTCCTCTCGTCCGCAGTTTGACCATAGTACCTTAACCATCAGAATGGTTTTGTTCCGTAGTGTTTTCACCTTGTAATCTACTAGTCTGACGGGTTTGAGCTGGACAGATCTATCCGACCGTAGTTGCACTAGTGGAGTACGAAGGTGCTGATCTGGTTGCCGGAGGACTCGTCTCAAGGAAGAGACATGAAACACATCGTGAAGATTCCCCAACTCTGTGGGCAAGGCTCAACGATAGGTGACAGGGCCAACATGCTCTATCACCGGATAGGGGCCCAAGAAGCGGGGATCTAACTTTTTCTGCTTTCTCAACCAGGAGACACCATGCATGGGCTTTATTTTCAGAAACACCATTTCCCCCACGCTGAACTCCACTGGTCGATGTCGCACATCATAGTACTTAGCCTGCTGGCTCTGCTCTGCCCGCATTCACTCCTGGATCAGTCGTATCGTTGTCGTATTGTCATTGATGTAAGCCACTCCCAAGGCTTCCGGGTCCTCTTCCTGAGCCCAAGTCAACGGGGTTCGGCAATGCCTTCCATACAATGCCTCGTACGGAGCCATCTTAATACTAGCCTGGTAGCTGTTATTGTATGAAAATTTGACTAACGGCAACAGCTTCTCCCATGGCTCATTGCGGTCCACTATGCACAGTCGAAGAAAATCCTCCATCGTCCGGTTCGTCCTCTTCGTCTGTCCGTCTGTCTGCGGGTGGAAGGCGGTGCTGAAGGCCAATTTAGTTCCCAAGTATTCTTGTACCCGACTCCACTCCTTAGATGTGAAACACCTGTCACGATCTGATACGATGGACTTTGGTACTCCGTGGAATCGTACCACTTGCTCTAGGAACATCCTGGCCAGGATATCTACCCCGTCACCCTATCGGTTTAGAATGAACCATGCTACCTTGGTGAGTCGATCTACGACTACCCAAATTGAGTCATTCCCAGTACAGGATCGAGGTAGGCTGTGGAGGAAGTCCATGGAGATGTCTTTGAACCTCCATTCTGGTATCGGCAGGGGCTGTAATAGGCCTCCTGGACTGCAGCATTCGTCATTGACCCTCTGACAGGTATGACACCGGGCCACGAAGTCGGTGACATCTCTTTTCATTCCAGGCTAATAAATGGTCCTGCATAAGTCCACGTACATCTTAACTACACCAGGGTGAATCGAGTACCTGGACTGATGGGCCTCTTGCAGAATTTCCTCACAAATTCCTCCAGTAGAGGGAACGAATATGCGATGTTTAAATTGTAGAATCCCGTCATGCAGGTTATAATCCTCATGTGCCCCTCCTTGTAGAGATCAGATGATCGGTATTACCTCAGGGTCGATCTTCTGAGATTCTCGTATCCGGTCTCGGATGTCGCATTGGATCTCCATCCAATACATCTGAGAATAGTACTCTTGCAGATCTCTTCGGGCAACCAGGGTAACCTCCAAGTCTATCAAAGACTGGAAAAGTTCCTTAGGGATCTGCTCCATCCAACTCCCGGCTATCACAGGCTAGCGGCTCAAGGCGTCAGCGACTCTGTTAGCCTTCTCAGGGTGATATTGGAGAGCGAAGTCGTAAATGCATAGGAATTCTAGCCATCGGCGCTACCGAAGATTCAGCTCTTTCTGCGTGAAGATATACTTGAGGCTCTTGTGGTCGGAGAAGATCTCACATCTTACTCCGTACAGATAATTCCTCTAGATTTTAAGGGCGAAGACGACGGCGCCCAACTCTAAATCGTGCGCTGCGTAGTTTAATTCATGCGGCTTTAATTATCGCGAAGCGTAGGCCACTACCTTGCCATGCTGCATTAGAACTTCTCCCAATCCCTTCAGAGAGGCATCGGTGTAGATTTGAAATCCCTCGATCCCAGAAGGAATCGTAAGGATTGCCGCGGAAGTCAGCCTCTTCTTCAGTTCGATGAATGCAGCCTCGCACTTCGGTGTCCATCGTAATATGACGTCTTTCTTGGTGAGAGCAGTCAGTGGTAGGGCAACCTTGGAAAAATCCCTCGACGAACTTCCTGGAGTATCCGGCAAGGCCGAGAAAACTCCGGATGTCTGCAGCCGTCCTGAGTGGCTGACAATTCTGTACTGCCTGGATCTTGGCTTGGTCTACTGCCACTCCTTCCTTGTTTATCGTGTGGCCCAATAATCCAACTTCTTCTAGCCAAAACTCGCACTTATTGAATTTGGCGAAGAGAGAGTGCTACCGGAGCTTTAATAGCACCATTTGTAGGTGTTGGGTATGGTCCGTCTTGGTCTTCGAGTAGATTAAAATGTCATCTATGAAGACGATGACAAAGTGATCCAAGAAGGGTTCAAAGACTTTATTCATTAGGGCCATGAAGGCGAAGGGAGCGTTGGTGACCCCGAAGGGCATTACTAGGAACTCGTAAAGACCGTACCAGGAGCTAAAGGCAGTCTTAGGAATATCTTCCTCTCTGATCTGAAGCTGATAATAGCCGGATCTTAGGTCCGTCTTGGAGAATACGGATGCACCTTGCAACTGATCAAACAATTCGTAGATCCTAGGGAGGTGGTATGTTGAAATAATTGGTTTTAAG
Source organism: Platanthera guangdongensis (assembly GCA_039583875.1). Classification (NCBI taxonomy): domain Eukaryota; kingdom Viridiplantae; phylum Streptophyta; class Magnoliopsida; order Asparagales; family Orchidaceae; genus Platanthera; species Platanthera guangdongensis. The sequence continues at coordinate 57,836,740 of CM077167.1, read as the reverse complement.
ATGTTCTAAACACCTAGAGGGGGGTGAATAGATTCAATTCTTTTTCTGACTTAGGCAGATAATTCTATTTAGTTTAGCAATGTATTCAGCAGAAAATACAACACAACATTCACATACAAAGCATTCACAGATTACATACCAGTTTTATAGTGGTTCCCCAAATGATGGGTACATCCACTTTCCCCCTTCGTCTATCTAGCAGTGTTCTAGATTCGGCCTAACTTCCTTCCTTCTTCTCAGATCCGCAGATTTTACAGCTCAGAACCAAGACTGGTTCCTACAACTCAGAGTGAATCCACACCCCTACAACTCAGGCACAAGCCCTACCTCAGCCTCTTTCACAGGCCTACAACTCAAAGTGACACCCCACTCCTACAACTCAGGCAAAAGCCCTACCTCAGCCTCTTTCACATGCCTACAACTTAGGGAATAGATTCCCCTATCTCAGGCACTCAGCCCTACATCAGCCTTTATAATTTAGGCTTATAACTCAGAGATGTAAATCTCCTACACTCAGATCTATTACAGATCCTACAAGAATTATTGATAGAAAGATAAAAATATCTTCAACCAGATGGAGAGAGAATTGGTTGAAGGCTTCTTGATCAGTTCTTGATAGAACTGATTACTTAAGGATCAACCTGTCTTAGCTTTATTCAAAGCTTCTTGAATCTGAACAAAATAGGGTTGATCTTCTTGATGTTGGAGTTGAACTTCAATCTTCCCCCTTCAGAAAATAATCTGAATTCTTCAGGCAGATTGTTCAGAATCTGCCTTCACTGGATGAGAACTTCTCTCCTTCTTGTTTTTCTCTCTCTACAATCTGTTGACTGTTTCTTCTTTCTCTTCTTCTGGATTCTCAATCCTTCAGAGATAATAATTGATCAGCTATCTGTTCTCTGTTCTTCTTGTTGTTGTTTCAATTGTTGAGAGAGCATATATATATATATATATATATATATATATATATATATATATATATATATATATATATATATATATATATATATATATATATAGGCTTCATCCATGGTAACCGGTTGTTCAGGTTTCAAACAGTCTTCTAACACCTCTGACAGATGTGACAATAATGTCAGTAATGACAGCTGTCAAGTCATCAGTTGTATTACTTCAGCCTTCATTAGACTTTAACTCAGCAGCAGAGAATGTCGACTGAATACTTCATATGTGTCGACACACATAGTATATGTGTCGACACAAGTCTTTTTGTTGTCGACACAGCTTCACTTTTACTTCTCAACACAACTTCTGTGGAATGTGTCGACACAAGTCCTGTGTGTCGACATAAACACTCCTTCTCTTGACAAAGTTGGTGTCGACTGAATTTTGCTGTGTGTCGACAGAATTCTGGAATGTGTTGACGACTTCTATATGTGTCGACACAACTCCTAATAATATCGACACAATCTGGCTCTTAGTGTCGACACAACATTGTCGACAGATTTTCTGTGTGTCGACAGAAATTCTGGGTGTCGACACAATCTGGCCCTTGGTGTCGACACAAAATTGTCGACAGATTTTCTATGTGTCGACACAAATTCTGGGTGTCGACACAATCTGGCCCTTGGTGTCGACACAGTGTTGTCGACAGATTTTCTGTGTGTCGACACAAATTCTGGGTGTCGACACAATCTGACCCTTGGTGTCGACACAGCCATTCCCAAGTGTCGACACTTGTACTTCGAGAATTTTCCTTTCCATTTACTTAACCTGCACATGATAACTCAACACAACATCAAATACAACTTGATGCATATCTTTGAGTTAGGTGAGGCTTCTCCAAATCTGGTACACATTTTCCAATGTACCCAACAATCTCCCCCTATTTGGAGAAGTCATAACCCTTAGTCAATGATATACATCACTTATAATAAAATTAACAAAATGATGTATAAAAACATTCAATGACAGGGAAACATATAAACAAAAAAAGTAAATAATATCATCACAGAATATGACACAACAATAACAAGCATGAATCATTATTTTGTTTAAACTTCACAAAAGTTTATTGACAACAGATTACATGGAGTTTAAAACTGAAGATTACAATGTTAAAAATCTAGTCAATTTATCCTAAGGCTGATCAGGCTCCTTGATCACTATGCCTTTTCCAGATTAGACTCTTGCTTGAACTGGAGCTTCAGTATCTTCAGATGGCTTCTTGCCTTTGAGATTCTTCTTCTTAAGTTCTTCAGCCTTAACGTTTTGCCTTTCAAAATAGTGATAAGGCTTGGGAAAGTATTTACTGGGCTCTACAGCTGTAGCAGGTATTTTCCCAGCCTTGTGATCCCTTCTGAACTGATGTATCACATCTTGTCTTTACAGATATTTATTCTACTCAACTTTAGAATACCACTTGCCTCTATCATGCATTTTGTCTTTGACAGCTTGCCAGGCAGTGAGTATTATATTTCTGGAAGTTGGACTCCATCTTTCAAAATCAGGCTTTAGTTCAGTCTGCTCTCAAAACCTTTTCTTTGAGAGTTGAGCTTCTTGCTCTTTATTCAGTGCTGCCTCTGACATTTCCACTTTCTCAATTATAACATTCTTAGTAGACTCTGGAGGGCTATACATCTGTTGAACAAGTTGTTGAAGTCCTTCAAAATTAGAAGGGGGGTATATGATTTGAGCTACCTCCTGCTGACCCCCTTCATGACCTATAGCTTGAATACCTGACTCAGCTGTATTATCATCATCATATAGAGGTGGATATCCCAGAGTTGCTCTAACAGCATTTGTTATCCATTTGGCATGCTCTGAGCTAGTATTGACTATCACCCTCTCCCCCTTTATGACTTCTCTTTCAATATGATCTCTTAAGTCATCTTTTTGGAACCTGATTTGATTAACTAGATAATTGGTTCCTCCAGTATACTAAGCTTTAAACTTCTGTAGCTGAGCAGATATGATTTTCTGAGAGGCTTGAATGGCTGATTGGAAAGTGACTAAATCTTCTTGAAGTTTCTTATCAAATTTTGACTTCTCTTTAGCCCTTTCCTCAGTTAATGCAGTTGCTTTATTCTTTAACTCAGTAATAATCACATTATGTGATTCAGTAAGATTATCATTCATTCTAAGTTGATTTTTTGGACATATCCTTGCTTGAGCACTATATCATCAATCTGTGTCCTTGCTTCATGTTGCTATTTGGCCAAATATACTACAGCATTACCTCCTTTATGGAAGCAATCCGTCATCTCTTTCATGTTTTGGTTTACTTCAAATCTGATGGATTTTATATCTTGTGCCAAAGTGAATTGAAGGTCCTTATGGCTTTCATCCATATATTTCTCCATGACTGTTCTTTGCTCATCCATTTTAATTTGCAGAGAAACCAACAGTGAACTGAAATCAACTGTTGGAGCTGAGGATTGTGAAGCTGTCTGTAAAGCTTTCTTATAATTTGAGCTTTTCTTCTTGTAAACCATCAGTTTTCTCTTCTTTGCTCTTAGTGCTTCTCCATCATCAGATTCAGAAGAACTTTCTAGATTCACTGTGTCCTTTGGACTTGAGGGCAGCTCCTTGTCAGTTCTGGGCAACTCCCCCTGAGTCCCTGGCTCCTCCCCCTCAATTCTTGGCACTACTTCCTCAGTTCTTACATCTTGTAAATCAGGGAATAATTCCTCAAGAGTGAATTCTTGTTGCAGTTGAACTGGAGGAACGTCTGTATCTTGTACATTTAATGGAGTATCATCTAATGCATATGTATTATCCATTGATACATCTTGTGCGGTAATGTTGTCAAGGTGTGTCCGTTCAACATTAGTTAGAAGCACAGTTAGTGTATCTGGCTTAGTATCTAGTATAGTTTGATTAATATCATTTATTACCTCAAGAATTATTTGGGTGGTTGTTTCACTCTCTAAGGCAGCTTGCTCTTTCTCAGGTGCACTTTTTGGAGGCAAGACCTCTTGTTGAACTGGTGAAAGTTCATTGGCTCCCCCTAGAGGAGGCACATCCTGAACTTGATCCAGTGGGATGGTGCTTTTTGAAATATACTCCCCATGTATCTAACTATCATCTACATTCTTAGGAGCAGATGATTTCCTTGTAGATTCTTGTTGGTATTCATCTGAACTGAAGATTACTTGTTCTTCTGAATCACTAGAAGATTCAAGCTTCCTGGGTGTTGTCTTTTTCTTTTTATGTTGTGGTTGTTTCTGTGGTGTAGAACCATCTTTTGTCAAAACTCTTTCCCACCTGGATAATATTTTCATATCCATCCTTCTCATGTGGTTTATTCTAGAACCAGTTGTGTGGTTCAGCACTTCAGGAATATTTGTTGCCAGATATAGACTCAGTATTCTACCTAGATTAGGTTTCTTCATGCTTTCCTTGATCTTGTCAAAAATCACTGCAGACTAGTTAGTTTTAATTCTGAAAATGACTCTAGTCATCAAGCTGAACATATAGGCTGAGATCCTATCATGTCCACCTGGTTTGCAGAGAATTACTTTTCCCATTATCTCTGAGAGAAACTTTCCTTTGAAGTTCATCCCTTTTCTTTGCATTGATGATTCAATCTTAGTGGTGGGATGCAGGCCACACCATTGAAGAGCTTCTTTTGTCAGTGAAGAACTGAGATCATCATCTTCCTGAGTCCTAGGCAATTGGAGTGTCTTTCTCAGATGCTTTTGGGTAAGTTTCACCTTGCTTCCTTGAATTGATGACCTAATCTTCAATCCAGTTGAATCCAAGGTTGCTTTTGTATAGAATTCAAGAATTTCTATCTTCCAGATCTTGGTAGGTTCGAAAACTAGATATTCTAAACCATTTTCTTGAATTAGGGTTATCACATCTCGAATCTCAATCTCTGCACTCTCAAAAGCATTGCGAACTAACTCATAGCCTTCATTGATGTTGGTCTCCAACTTTGGCGCCATTGGTGACGAGAAATTTGAGGAGAAGAGAGATGAAGGTTTGTCGACTCAAGGATTTGGTCTCAAAAATGTTGAGAGCTTAGTCGACAATGTTGTTCTGTGACCTATTTATATGTTTGTCAACACAGAAGGTGAAAAGGCGTGGTAATATATACTTAATGTGTCGTCACTACAGAGATTGTGTCGACACAGACATCTAATGTCTCGGCAGAGTCAGACAACACTATGTGTCGACACAGTTTGCGATGTGTCGATACAGACTTCTTAATAGTCGACTCTAATATATGTATGTCGACACAGAATTCGGTATGTGTCGACACAACTATCTAAATGATAGAACTTCTATGTGTCTACACCAAACTCTGAGTGTCGACACCACTATCTCAGCACTATTTTGTTGTGTCGACACAACTTACATTAAGTGTCGACACAAACTACTATATGTCGACACAGATTTCCTTTTGTGTCGACATACACTTCTATATGTTAACATTGACTTACTTCGCCAGAATTACTAAGTTACTCTAGGTTTAACATGCCTAATTCAATTTTGAAATAATTGAATTTAGTTTCATCTAGTGATTTAGTAAACATGTCAGCAATTTGATTATTTGTGGTGACAAATTCCAAACAAATATCTTCTTTTTCAACATGCTCTCTAATGAAGTGAAATCTAATTTCTATATGCTTTGTTCTGCTATGTGATACAGGGTTTTTAGCAATAGAAATAACACTTGTAGAATCACAAAATAGTGGAGTTCTACTTACCTTGAGACCATAGTCTTCAAGTTGATGTTGAATCCATAAAAGCTGAGCACAGCAGCTACCTGCAGCAATATACTCAGACTCTCCAATGGAAATTGCCACACTAGTCTGCTTCTTACTGCTCCATGACACTAATTTACCACCTAAAAACTGACATGTACCAGTGATTCTCTTTCTATCTTCTTTGCAACCTGCAAAGTCTGCATCTGAAAAACCAGTCAGTAGAAAGTCTCTATTCTTAGGGTACCGAAGACAAAGATTAGGTGTGCCCTTAAGATATCTCAATATTCTTTTAACTGCAGTATAATGAGATTCTTTAGGGCTTGCTTGGTACCTATCACAGACACATGTAGCATACATAATGTCTGGTCTACTGGCAGTTAAGTATAGAAGAAAGCCAATTATCCCTCTATACAAAGACTCATCTACAGGTTTTCCTGCATCGTCTTTGCCTAAAGGCACACTTGTCCCCATTGGAGTTCTCATGGTGGTGGATGATTCCATACCATATTTCTTAATTAACTCCTTGGTGAACTTAGACAGTGAAATGGACAAGCCATCATCAGTCTTTCTTACTTGGAGTCCCAAGAAGAATTTGAGCTCACCCATACTGCTCATCTCAAGCATCCCTTGCATAAGTTTTGCAAACTTCCTACAGAGGTTGTTTTCTGTAGATCCAAAGATTATGTCATCAACATAAATTTGTACTAGGATCATCTTTCCCTTTGACTCCCTAAGGAATAGAGTCTTGTCTATTTCCCCCCTTGAAAATTTATTTTCAATGAGGAAAGTAGAAAATGTTTCATACCAAGCCCTAGGGGCTTGTTTCAAACCATATGAGGCTTTCTTAAGTCTATAAACATAATCAAAATAAAGTGGATTAACAAAACCTGAGGGCTGATGAACATAGACTTCTTCTTTCAAAATACCATTTAGGAAAGCTGACTTGACATCCATTTCTTATACTTTGAAACCTTGGAAAGCAGCAAAGGCAAGGAATAGCCTTATTGCTTCCAACCTTGCCACTGGGGCAAATGTCTGATCAAAGTCAATGCCCTCTATAACCATTGGCAACCAGTCTTGCTTTGTTCTTCACTATGATGCCATTTTTATCTAATTTGTTCTTGTAGATCCACTTTGTCTCAATGATATTATGATCCTTTGGTTTTGGAACCAGCTCCCATACTTTACACCTTCTGAATTGATTCAGCTCCTCCTACATTGCATCAATCTAGTTAGAGTCTTGTATGGCTTCTTCAAATATCTTTGGTTCCAACTGTGACAGGAAACTTGAGCAAAGCACTGTGTTCATGTGTTTGCTTCTGGTTTGCACATCATGTCTAGGATCACCAATGATTTAATTTGCTGGATGATCCTTTAGATTCCTTATTGCTAGAGGCATTCTATTAGCAATTTGAACTTCTTCAATTTCTCCACCATGCTGAGCTTCATTGTCTTCAATGTCAGCTTATGGATCTTGTACTCCCACTGGACAGCAACCATCATTTTCCACATCCTGCCTTGCAGTTTGGTCTTCATTAATGGTCAGCATATCCAACTTTTCTTTTAAACCTGTTGAGCTACAAGGATTGCTAGACAACTCATAGTTAATTAGCTCACATTCATCAAACACTACATGAAAAGATTCTTCTACAGCTTGTGTAGTCAAGTTGTAGACCATATATGCCTTACTGTTATTGTTGTACCCAACAAATATCCCATCTTGGGATTTGGCAGCAAACTTAGTTAAGTGAGACTTGTCAGTGTTAAGCACATAACACCTGCTACCAAAGATCCTAAAGTAGGATATGTTTGGTTTCCTGCCCTTCATAATCTCATAGGGAGTCTTTTTGTGGTTCTTAGTTATAGATGCTCTATTGAGAACATGACAAGCAGTATTTACTGCCTCAGCCCAGAAATATTCTGCGAGTGAGGTGTCACTTAGTAGATTTCTACCAGCCTCAATAAGAGTTCTATTCTTTCTTTCAGCAATTCCATTTTGATGAGATGTTCTAGGAGAGGAGAATTCCTGATGAATCCCTAGTTCTTCACAAAACCTTATCATACACTCAAACTGAAATTCATTTCCATGGTCACTTCTGATTTTGACCACTGAATTGTTAAATTCATTCTGAATTTGTTTAACAAAGTTATGAAAGACAGTAGGGGTTTCAGATTTCTGCCTCAAAAAGAAAACCCATGTAAATCTAGAATAGTTATCTAATACCACAAAAGTATAGACTTTCCTACCTAGACTATGAACTGGCATAGGACCAAATAGATCCATATGCAAGAGGTACAAACACCTCACAGAATCTTTGGTATCAAGACTATGAAAAGAGGATTTGGTCTGCTTGCCTTTTTGACAAGCTGAGCATATACCCTCTTTTATGCACTTAAATTGAGGACCATTCCTCACTAACTCTAAACTATAGAGCTGGCCTATAGTCTTATAGTTCAGATGAGCTAGCCTCTTGTGCCATTGGACATACTGAGATGTTTTCTCATCTGCAACTAAACATACAGGAGAGTTCATGTTTTCATAATCAAAATTTAAACAATAAACATTCCCTTTCTATAACCAGATAAGATCACCTTCTGATCACTTGTCCTTTTGATCTGACACTCATTCTTAATAAATGAAATATCATACCTAAGATCACTCAGCTGACTTATGCTTATCAAGTTATGTTTCAAACCTTTAATATAAGCCACTTGAGTGATTGTTATAGAACTAAAAGAATTATTACCAAACCCTTTTATGACCCCTTTTTCTGATCCACCAAAGATCACTTTGGGTCCATTCTCTATGAGAGTATAGTCCTTTAACATTCTTCTTGTTCCAGTGATGTGCCTGGAATATCCACTGTCCAAGTACCATATAGGGGCATTGCAACTTGGACCCACCTGCAACAAAAAAAATTTATTTACCTTAGAACCCCAATTTTTATTGGGTTCTAGGTTCATGTTAGAATAAAACTTGATATTCTTACCAGCAGCCTTCCTCACAGGTAAGCTGGCATTCCTCCTGACACTGGTGTTGTGCCAGCAATCCATGGCATAATGCCCTATCTTACCACAGCACCAACACTCATATCTATTATACCTCTTTTTAGGTATAGTTTTAACAGCATTGTTGTCAGCTGTTCTTAACATTGTTGGTACAATGGTTCTTTGCTTGAGTGCTGGAGCTACACCCTTGTCATTCAGAATATATGACTTACCATAAGCATGTATGATATCATGATCGTATCTATTAGTTGGCTGCCACATGTTTCTGAAGGAAATGGGGGGTTTGAAGGCTAGAGGTTGTACTGAGGCTTTGTATTTTCTTTTGGAATAGGCAGACCTTACATTTCCCTCAAAGCCCAATCCCGTCTTACCCTTTTTGTGAATAAAGTCATCAATTAAAGGTAAAACTGATTTTGGCTTAGAGAACTTAGCCACCAGATCCTTTTCCTTCTGAAGTTTGACTTCCAGACTTTTGATTTGATCATTCTTGAAAGTAATAGTACCCATCTGAATAACAGTTATGTTTTTCAGTTTGGCTACTTCATTCATCTTTAGATCCAACATTTTTTTGAATCTAATGCAGCCAGCTTAAGAGCAGCAATTTCCTTGGACTGTGCTTTGTTAAGGATTCGGCTTTTCTTTAGTGCTTGCAGCAGATCCCCATATTCATCAATAAGTTGATGAACATCTCCTTCAGATTCAGATTCATCTACATCTCTTGATGCAGATGCTTTTGATTCTAAACCAGTATAGTAATCAGAATCTATTGAAGAATTGTTTACCTTACTAGGTCCAGGCTGATCCTGACACTGATCTTCTTCTGTCAAGGCCATCAGCCCTTTACAACAAGGTTCTTCAATTTCATTTAATGAATCCAGCCACTTCAAGAACTCATCCTCTTCTACATCCTCTTCAGTTGCCAACAGTCCTATATATGCTTCAGCTTCAGCTTCAGCCTCAGAATCTGATGATGAAGAATCTGACCAGCTTTTTTGCTTCTTTGCTACAAAGGATTTCTCCTTCTTTCCCTTATGTTTTAGTTTCTTCTTATCATTAGATTCTTTTCTTTTGTCAGGACAATCAGCTACCACATGTCCAGGCCTATTGCAACAATAGCAAACAATCTTAGTTGAAGATAATTTACTAGGTTTAGAGTTATACCTGTCCTTCCTAGAGGATTTCTTTTTCTGATAGTAATCATCCTTGGATTGTGAAGATGATGGCTTGGATCTCCACTGTTTCTTCTTCAAAAATCTTTGAAATTGTTTTGAGAAGGCAGCTAAATCTTCATCAGAATTTGAACTATCTGATGTGTGACTGTCAGAACTTGCTGAAATTACTTCTACAGCTTTCCTAGGAGGGGATGGAGACATCCTCCTATCCTTTCTTATGGCTTCAGTCTTAAAAGCCACTGACTTATCTCTGTAATCAACTTTATTACTTTTCTCCTCCTCCTTTCTGACCATCAGCTGCATTTCATATGAAAGCAGTTTGCCAGATAATGTTGGAGGTGAAATTTCTGCTAGTATGGTCACTTCCCTAATGACACATATCTTGGTGTCCCAGTCCTTAGTTAATGATCTCAAAAACTTATCATTCAACTCATATGTACTGAATACTCTTCCATATGACATCAATTCATTAACTATTCTAAAGAATTTCTTATAACATTCAGTTATGCTGTCTGTTTTAGATTGTCTAAAACTTTCATACTCCTGATTCAGCATAAACTTTCTGTCTTCTCTCACCTCTTCTGAACCCTCCATGTAGACAATCAGGATGCCCCACATTTCTTTGGAGGTCTTGCAGTGAATTAAATTTTGGAATGTTGAATCATCTATGGCACTGACTATTATATTCTGTGCTCTCTTATCCATCGTAGCCAAGATGATCTCATCCTTTATCATTTCAGAATATTCTTTTGGTGTCCTGAGATTTGCATCAAGAACTAAGACTTTCATTGGGATGAATGACCCTTCTTTGACTGTCATGTAGATTCTTGGATCTGAAGCTTCCATAAACAATCTAACTCTTTCTTTCCATATGCCAAAAATCTCTTTCCTGCATATAGGTAACTTCATAGAACCAAACTCCTTATGATTCTCAATGGAACCCATTTTGTCTAATAGATTTCTGCCTTGGAGATCTACTCAGACTGTTAGGTCTATCCATTGAGTAACCTCCCTCTGATACCACTTGAAAGAATTGGTTTCAAGATATTCTAAACACCTATAGGGGGGGTGAATAGGTTCAATTCTTTTTCTGACTTAGGCAGATAATTCTATCTAGTTTAGCAATGTATTCAGCAAAAAATACAACACAGCATTCACATACACAATATTCACAGATTGCACACCAGTTTTATAGTGGTTCCCCAAATGATGGGTACATCCACTTTCCCCCTTCGCCTATCTAACAGTGTACTAGATTCGGCCTAACTTCCTTCCTTCTTCTCAGATTCGCAGATCTTATAGCTCAGAACCAAGACTGGTTCCAACAACTTAGAGTGAATCCACACCCCTACAACTCAGGCACAAGCCCTACCTCAGCCTCTTTCATAGGTCTACAACTCAGAGTGACACCCCACTACTACAACTCAAGCAAAAGCCCTACCTCAGCCTCTTTCACAGGCCTACAACTCAGGGAACAGATTCCCCTACCTCAGGCACTCAGCCTTTATAATTTAGGCTTACAACTCAGAGATGTAAATCTCATACACTCAGATCTATTACAGATCCTACAATAATTATTAATAGAAAGATAAAAATATCTTCAACCAGATGGAGAGAGAATTGGTTGAAGGCTTCTTGATCAGTTCTTGATAGAACTGATTACTTAAGGATCAACCTGTATTAGCTTTCTTCAAAGCTTCTTGAATCTGAACAAAGTAGGGTTGATCTTCTTGATGTTGGAGTTGATCTTCAATCTTCCTCCTTCAGAAATTAATCTGAATTCTTCAGGCAAACTGTTCAGGATCTGCCTTCACTGGATGAGAACTTCTCTCCTTCTTATTTTTCTCTCTCTACAATCTGTTGACTGTTTCTTCTTTCTTTTCTTCTGGATTCTCAATCCTTCAGAGATAATAATTGATCAGCTATCTGTTCTCTGTTCTTCTTGTTGTTGTTTCAATTGTTGAGAGAGCATATCTATATATATAGGCTTCATCCATGGTAACCGGCTATTCAGGTTTCAAATAGTCTTCTAACACCTCTGACAGATGTGACAACAATGTCAGTAATGACAACTGTCAAGTCATCAGTTGTATTACGTCAGCCTTCATTAGACTTGAACTCAGCAGCAGAGAATGTCGACTGAATACTTCATATGTGTCGACACACATAGTACATGTGTCGACACAAGTCTTGTTGTTGTCGACACAGCTTCACTTTTACTTCTCAACACAGCTTCTGTGGAATGTGTCGACACAAGTCCTGTGTGTCGACACAAACACTCCTTCTCTTGACAAAGTTGGTGTCGACTGAATTCTGGTGTGTGTCGACAGAATTCTGGAATATGTTGACAGCTTCTCTGTGTGTCGACACAACTCCTGATAATGTCGACATAATCTGGCTCTTAGTGTCGACACAGCGTTGTCGACAGATTTTATGTGTGTCGACACAAATTCTGGGTGTCGACACAATCTGGCCATTGGTAGATTTTCTGTGTGTCGACACAAATTCTGGGTGTCGACACAATCTGGCCCTTCGTGTCGACACAGCGTTGTCGACAGATTTTCTGTGTGTCGACACCAATTCTGGGTGTCGACACAATCTGGCCCTTGGTGTCGACACAGCCATTCCCAAGTGTCGACACTTGTACTTAGAGAATTTTCCTTTCCATTTACTTAACCTGCACATGATAACTCAACACAACATCAAATACAACTTGATGCATATCATTGACTTAGGTGAGGCTTCTCCAAATCTGGTACACATTTTCTAATGTACCCAACATATGTGTTGTGTATGGTAAGCTTATTCAGTTCCCTATAGTCGATGCACAATCGCAGAGTCCCGTCTTTCTTCTTGACGAAAAGTACCGGGGCTCCCCAGGACGAGGAACTAGGATGGACGAATCCAGCTTCTATTAGTTCCTATAGCTAGATTTTCAGTTCAACCAGCTCTCTGGGGGCCATCCGGTAGGGGGCTCGTGATACTGGCCATGCTCTGTACACGGGCTCGATCTGAAAGTCGATCTCTCGCTGGGGTGGCAATCCCGGGAGGGACTCGGGGAAAATATCTGGGAAGTCGCGGACTACTGGGACCTTGGCGAGCACCTGGGTTTTGTCTTCCATCTCGAAATAAATAAGGTATACTTCGTCCTTCTGTCGGACTGATTTCACAATTTGCGTAGAAGTTAGAATAATATGCGAGACAGAGGGCACACCTGTCAAAATGATGCTCTGGAAATTTGGGTTCTGTAGCCGAACTTCTCGCGTGGAATAGTTTATTTGTGCTTGGTGCTCGGCCAGCCAGTCCATCCCCAGAATGATGTCAAACCCAGTTATTGCTAGGATGGTTCCGTAGATTTCAAATTTTACCTCTCCCTGCATAGCCTGGAACAAACACTTTTTGGTAGATGTCATATCTGACCAGTTTGGTAAACGGATTCATATAGACAGTTCGGTTGAACGGATCACATTTCCTTTTGTTGTGATGAATTCGTGCGAGACGAAAGAATTGGTCGCACCTGTGTCGAAAAGGGTTTTGGCAGGGTGTCCTTCTACCAACAAGATTCCTGACGACATGGGAAATATATACATATATATCATCCATCTAATATACATATATATATATATATGAAATATACAACATCAGTGGAATATCTGATATCTTCTATCGCCTAAGATATATACCTATGACTACGTCAGGGGTCGGTCCGTGCTATAGATCCAATGCATAGGCCTCCAGGGGCGCTGCTCGGCCCTACTGGCCTCTCCTGCCAGCTCTACCTCTACGGCCTCTCGGACCCTATCCCCGTGTAGGTTGTCCACCCTGAACTGCTCCTAATATCGGTCTTCTTGTCGCCTGAGGGCAAAAGGCCCTCATATATCCTGACTGCTTACACAAGAAGCAGTTCCCTACGAAGGGAACATCTTGTCGGGCCACTAGTGAGGACTGTGGAGCTGAAGCTGGTCTACTGTCTGGCTGTACAGCTGGGGGTGCTGGGGGTACTGGTTGGCGCCTATAAGGCTGACTGTGGCATTGCTGCCTGCACTCTCTATCCTGTCTGTGGGGAGAAACTCGTCCGTCTCGCCTCTGGTCTCGAGGAAGCTCTACCTGACCTCTGCGTCGCTGAGCCACTGTCTGCTAGTCCAACTCTAAGGCTGACGTATGGGTGGCTATGGTGTGAAAGGTGGCCTGAGAGAGCATGATCAGGGCCTGCATCAGGTCGTCTCGTAGTCCTTGGTAGAACCGAGAAGATCTATCCATGTCGGAGGCAGCCAGATTCCCTGTGAATCGTACCAGGTGTATAAACTCTCTCTCATACTCTGCCACGGTGCGGTTGCCCAGTCGAATGAGTAGGAACCTCTCTTACAGCGCTGCTCGGTCTGCATCTGTGATGAAAAACTGTAGTAGGGCCACGGAGAACTCCCCCCAAAGGATCGTGCTTAACGGCCGACCTCAAAAGGTAGAGCGACTAGCCGCTCTCCACCAATCCCTCGTATATCCCTCCAAAAGGGTCACTACCAAGGATACTGCAGCCACAGCTGGGCACATCATTCCTACTAACAGCTCCTCCACCCGCTCCACCCACTCCCCTATATGGATGGTCGTCTCTGTACCCCTGAAAGGTGGAGGCCTCAGTCCTCAGAAAGTCATCAGCAGATCGGTGGGTGGGGTCATCTCCCGCGGTGGTTGTGCCAGGGCATCCCGTAAAGTCGTTAGTATAGCCGTCAGTGTCTGCCCTATATCTGTCTCGGCAAACGGTATGGCTGCAGGAGCAACCGGGTCTGGTGGTGGGGTAGCTGGAACATATCCTCTGGACGAGGATCCCCCGTTACTGTACTCCGGTATCTGGAGAAGTAACAGGAAAGAGTGTCTGTATTTTGCAAAAGTAAGGGAAATTTGCAAAAGCGACAACCCAAGTGGAAAACAACGGTGTATGGGCGTACTATCATACATTCTAAAATCCTTAAGCCTCTACACTAGGGTCCACCAGGCTTCCACTGCAAGGTTCGTCCCGAACCTAAAACGAAGCGAGGGACGAAGGGATCCTAAGACTGCTCCACAAGGACGAATCGTGATGGCTCTGATCCGTTTGTAGTGCCCCCCCAACCTTTTGCTCGGGTCGGGCCAGAGGGGTACTACTGGCCCAAGACGTCCACTCAGTGCTTTTAGGAGAAACAATCCACCCTATCCAAGCACTAGATGGCCGCCTTGCTTGGCTCGAATCATAACATTGACAACCCATCAAAGTATAGCTGAAGTATTAACAGGGAACCATTGCAGATATATATTACAAATCAAAATCACAGAGGTTCTGGGGCCGAAGCCTAAGTGCTTATATAAGCCAGTGGGCTATACATGATCTACATATATCGCTCATACTCCCTCTCTCTATGCTGCTCGGCGGTACTCACGTTTCAAAACTCCGGAGATGGCGGGGGTTCATCTACTCGAGTAGTCCTAGCCGCCAGTGTAGTCTCCTGTGGCTGTGAGTCACTACGATGCGTCATTTCCTGTGAATGGTTAATCAAATAATCGTTAGTCATAGAGCTAAGTGGAAACAAATCTCCTCCCCGGATCCATATCCTGGGGACGAGCACACACCCACCCGATAGAAGTAAATAGCTGAAGCAAGAGAGGGTTAGCACAACATTTCATATATATACAGCTAGGAGAAATTATAAAAAGTGCAGAATAATATAACTGGAAAGAAAAGCAGCAACAAAATAAACTAGTTATAATGACGCTCCACTAGCTCGTCAGCACATTATGTGTTCATATCCTGAATTTTATCACAGGAATTCATAGTCACGCACATACCGCAGGCATTCATAGCCGCGCACATACCGCAGGCATTCATAGTCGCGCACACACCATAGACATTCATAGCCGCGCACATGCCGCAGGCATTCATAGCCGCGCACACACCGCAAGCATTCATAGTCGCGCACACAAACCCTATGTCGACATAGTTTGGACCTCTTCTGTTCCAGCAGTGTAGCGAGCCCCGCGAGCCTCACCGATGTGGTCGTCATTGACAGTGGACAGTCCTGCCACTTCTGGGGGTGACCGTACCGCACAACCCCAGGCCCTAACATACTGTAACACCCCCTATCCGTCGCATAGCATATAGCAGTAGGTCCGGCCGGGGCCCGACGTCGTATACCACAAACAGACCGGGTGGTTACTTATGGAAACCATCCAACCAATCTCAACGTCCTACACAGAGCATTCTAGCGTAAGCAGTTTATGAAAGTTGTAAACAAAGAACCCAGCATCAAAGCACGAATGTCCACTAATACAAAATAGGAATGTTATACAAAATACCCAAAACAAGCCTTAAGGCCTTATAAAATGTTTCACTTGAATATTACATGATTTACAAACCACGGCACGCAGGCCGGTCATACATGAATAAAACAGTAAACACTTCCATTTGGGCCTTCGAGGGCCGGCTTCGCAAAAAGGGCTTTAGCCCGCTATTGACCGCTTGGTCCAGCTGCACCTGCAAGCAACAAACCACCGCACGGTGGCAAAACAAGGCAACGGTCAGCAATGCTGACCAAATTATAACGATCCCGCCCCCAACTCGGGGCGGCGATGCTCCTTCCCTGCATTTCATTAGCATAAGCGAGCAATGTATATAAATAGCCATTTCATCACAGACGTTGGCTCGCACGGCCACACGCCCCGTGCACTCAGGGCACATTCTCGGTGAACCGATCGATGTCACATCAATTAAAGCCAATAACATTCCGGACTCACCACCGCCACTTAGACGGTCAAACCTATGAGCAATTTGTCTTCTTGGTCTGGGTCACGACAATTTAAGCCATTGACCGCCGAAGACTCACATCTATGCCAACGGCAAGTGCCACGTAACCTTAGGTCTCTTTAACCGAACGACATAGAGCGGGTACGGTTCCATCTAACCCGTGCTCACATCGCAACGGCAATTTAAGCCATTTGCGCGGGTCAAACTTCCACCGAGTCCCATTCTATCACAAGACACATAACTCGGTTATGTTCAAGTTGGCTCTCAGGCCACCAAGTTGGCAAGATCTCGTATCCGCCCAGTTTTCCGGGTGCACCTTTGGGTTAGTCCCCAAGGCTCCCTGCTGCAATCTACCGCGTAGAAAACCCGAAAAACAACCAATAGCACGGAGTTTTCTCCGGCCTTATGCAATGCAACATCACCGATCCAGACTAACATGTCCGGGTAGGCTTCACACATCATGCATATGTTCGTTCTCGCATACGGACTCCAAACAACGGGGACTTCACATATCTACCCGAAGGAACGCCTCCAACTCTCCGCAAACTCGCGAGAGCGGGCTTCCTATGCTAGGAAAGAGAGCTATTCGTGCTCAAGATGAGGATCGTTACCCTTGCGTTCCTCTTTGGCGCCATTGAAAAGTAATCGGATGAAAACCACCGCACTAGCGTTGCCTCCGTGGATCCGGAGTCGGCTTGCGATTCGGAGCTCCGAAGCTCCTCCAATGGCGGATCTAGCTCCTTCTTCCTCCCTTGGCTCTCCTCTCTCTCCAAGGATTTAGAAAGATGATAAGGTATGAAAAGTGAGGGTTTTCCAAGTCCACTCACGAGTATATCCTCTCAGGAACAACCCCCAGCCGTTGGATCTTCAGTTAAAGAAATGAACGGCTTCGATTCGGGGCTGAAATGCCCAATCTGGACCGAACACGGCCTGGCACACGCCCGTGTCCAGGGCCGTGTGCCGCATTTGCCGTCAAAATCGAATCACCTGGAACCTCACACGGGTATCGAACACGCCCGTGTTCGAGCTGACACGCCCGTGTTCCACCTGACACGGCCGTGTGGCCGGCCGTGTACCCCATGATTTTTCCCCATTTTCAACCCGAGCACTGCATGGGTTCTAGGACACGCCCGTGTCCTTACCCGTGTCACCTTGACACGCCTGGACCCCAGGCCGTGTACACGGGACACTTCGTCGAGTGAAGATCGACGACTTGATGACACGGCCTTGGACACGCCCGTGTCCTAGGCCGTGTGCCTTATCTCGACGATCGTCGAGCGAATCTCGACGACTCCCCGGGACGATCGTCGATACTGGTCGACACGCCCTGCGACACGCCCGTGTCGCAGGCTGTGTGCCCACTCTCGACGAATCGTCGAGTAAATCTCAACGACTTCGCGGCTAAGTGTCGACACGGGTCGACACGCCCTGCGACACGCCCGTGTCGCAGGCCGTGTGCCCTCTCTCGACGAATCGTCGAATAAATCTCAACGACTTCGCGGCTAAGTGTCGACACGGGTCGACACGCCCGTGTCGTAGGCCGTGTGCCCTCTCTCGACGAATCGTCGAGTAAATCTCGACGTCTTCGCGGCTAAGTGTCGACACACGCTTGACACGCCCTGGGACACGCCCGTGTCCCAGGCCGTGTGCCTGCTGCCAGAACCCAAACTGGCCCAAAATGTCCCCCTTTTGCTCCTTTGAGTTTCGGGGCGTTACAACTCTCCCCCTCTTAAAAGAATTTCGCCCACGAAATTAAATAGAGGAAAGACATGTACAAAACCAAAATTTGTACCTGAGCGGAACAACTCCGGATACTCGTCAAGCATAGTCTGCTCTTGCTCCCAAGAGAGCTCCTCACGACCGCAATTATCCCACCGGACCTTGACCATCCTGATCTCTTTATTGCGTAGCCGCTTGACCTCCGAGTCCTCGATCCGCACGGGCTTGACCTTTGTCGTTAGCCCACTATCCACCGGCACTTGATCAACCGCGATCACTTGCGTAGGCTCTTGCACCGCCTTCTGAAGCACCGAAATATGGAATACATCATGTAAACCACTAAGCTCCACTGAGAGCTTCAACTGATAGGCCGCTTCACCAACTCGCTCCAGAACCTCAAACGGTCCAAGGTACCTCGGGCTTAGCTTTTTCAATCGCCGCACCCGCGAGACACCCTTGAACGGCTTGATCTTTAAGTATACATAATCGCCCACAGCGAACTCCACGTTCCTATGCTTGGCATTATAGTACTTTGCTTGGCGGTCCTGAGCGATAAGCAACCTCTCCCGAATGGTTCTCACCAAAGAAGTAGCATCCTCCACTTCCGATCGCTTATACAACTTTGACTCACCCGTTTCTAACCAAGACAACGGCGTGCGACATTTTCTACCATATAGGGCCTCGAAAGGAGCCATCTGAATACTCGCTTGGTAGCTGTTGTTGTATGCGAACTCCACCAAATAAAGGTGGTCTTCCCATTGCTTTCCGAAATCCAAGACACACATGCGAAGCATGTCTTCCATGGTTCTATTGACCCTCTCGGTCTGCCCATCCGTTTGCGGATGGAAGGCTGTGCTGAATTTCAGCTTAGTTCCCAACATTTGCTGCACCAGCCTCCAATCATTGGACGTGAACCGCCCATCTCGGTCACTCACGATGCTGCGGGGCACACCATGAAGCCGTACTATGTTATCCACATAAAGCCTTGCCAGCTTCTCCACCGGATCATCCTTCCTATGCGGAATAAAATGCGACACCTTAGTTAAACGATCAACAACCACCCAAATGGCGTCGTTCCCCTTTTGCGACCTTGGCAAACCGTGCACAAAGTCCATAGAGATGTCGTCGAATTTCCACTCCGGAATAGGCAAGGACTTAAGAAATCCTCCCGGCTTTTGGCACTCCGCCTTTACCAAGGCGCAGGTTTGGCACTTCGCTACGTATAGCGCCACATCCTTTTTCAAACCCGGCCACCAAAACAGTTTCTTCACATCACGGTACATCTCCGTGCTCCCCGGGTGAATCGAGTACTTGGTATGGTGTGCCTCGTACAACAACTCCACCCGTAAATTGCCCACACTTGGGACGCACAATCGACCGTCTTTCCAAAGCAATCCGTCCTCCACGACGAATTGGGAATTTGACCCATACAGAGCCTCTACCATGAACTGCTTCATATGAGCATCCATATCCAAAGCCTGCCGAATACGATCAGCCAGGTCATATTGGACTTCAGTCCAATTCAGAACTGCTTCAGCACTTGATTGCCTGTCCACACAAACAATCTCCAACGCCTCCAACTCTCGCACCAACCGCTCATCGTGCACCGATAGCCAATTGGCTTGAGCTGGGGCTCGGCGACTCAACGCATCCGCAACCGCATTCCCTTTGCCAGGCACGTAGTGGATCTTGAATGTATAGTCCCCCAGGAATTCCATCCATCTACGCTGCCGCATATTCAGATCCTTCTGATGAATTAGATACTTTAGGCTCTTGTGATCGGTGTAGATATCAATCTTCACACCGTACAAATAGTGTCTCCACAGCTTCAAGGCAAAAATCACGGCCTCTAACTCCAAGTCATGGACCGGATAATTCCTCTCGTGCACTTTTAGCTGTCTCGAGCCATAAGCTATCACGCTTCTGTGCTGCAGTAGCACGCAACCCAAACCGCTGCCCGAAGCATAGCTATATATCTTATAGCCTTCGGTTCCACATGGCGAACTCAGCACAGGCGCCGTGGTCAACCGACGCTTCAACTGCTCGAAAGCTCGCGCGCACTCCGGCGTCCAAACGAACATATGCTCCTTCCTCGTCAAAGTAGTGAGAGGTAACGCTATCCGCGAGAATTTCTCTACGAAGCGCCTATAATAGCCGGCAAGCCCCAAAAAGCTCCGGACTTCTGCTACCGTAGCAAGCTCAGGCCACTCCCGTATCGCAACAATCTTCGCCGGATCCACAGCAATACCCTCTCCACTCACTATATGACCGAGGAACGCCACTGAGGATAGCCAAAACTCGCACTTCGAGAACTTGACATACAACTGATTTCTCCTTAGCGTCTCCAACACCAAATGAAGATGCTTGAAGTGATCTTCCTCACTTTGCGAGTACACCAAAATATCGTCGATGAAGACGATCACGAAATGGTCCAAGTACTCCCTGAACGTCCTGTTCATCAAATCCATGAATACTGATGGCGCATTAGTCAGCCCAAACGGCATGACCGTAAACTCATAATGCCTGTATCTCGTACTAAACGCTGTCTTCGGGATATCACTCTCCCTTATACGCAGCTGATAGTACCCAGCCTTGAGATCCAACTTCGAGTACACCGTCGACCTGACTAACTGATCAAAGAGATCATCAATCCGGGGAATCGGGTACTTGTTCTTCTCCGTCAGCTTGTTTAGCTCCTGATAATCAATACATAGCCTCAAGCTTCCGTCCTTCCTCTTAACAAAGAGGACCGGTGCGCTCCAAGGCGAAGAACTCGGGCGCACATACCCTTGCTCCAACAACTCTTGCAGTTGAACTTTCAGCTCCACCATTTCCTTAGGAGCTAGCCAATACGGAGATCGTGACACAGGCTTTGCACCTGGCACTAGCTCGATCGTAAAATCTATCTCCCGCTGAGGCGGGGCTCCAGGAAGATCCGCGGGGAACACATCAGGGTATTCCGATACCACTGAAATACAATCCAACGCGGGCTTCGGCTTTGCAACATCCACTAGTGTAAAGAACAGTTCTGCTCCAGCACGAACCGCCTTCACCACCTGAAGAGCAGACATCAACGTCTTGCTCGACCCCTTTAAGCCCGTAAAAGTCATCTCACGACTCGCTCCCAGCTTAACTACCTTGCTACCGCAATCTATATGAGCCTGCTGCTCCGAGAGCCAGTCCATGCCAAATATGACGTCGAACTCCACTAACGGAAGTAAAGACGCCCGCAGGTCGAACTCCTGCTCCCCAATACGAGTCTTAACATCGCAGACACTATCCGCTCGCATCGAACACCCATTGGGCAACAACACATCCAACTTATCCTTCGCCATCGAAGAAGGGACTCCGATGCGTGATATAAATCCTTCGGACAAGAAGGAGTGTGAAGCTCCCGTATCGAAGAGTGCTCGTGCCGGATTTTCACAAATCAATACAAATCCTAAACAAGTAGTGGTAAGGTAACATGTGCATAACAAGTATTTAAAGAAATTGACTTGCTATAAATTAAACCGTACCTGTCACCACATCAGCTTGTTTAATGGCCTCCTGTTGGCCAAGATTGTAGACCCTTGGTTGGGCCGGAGCATAATGGGATGCGGTCGACTCCACCGCCTTTCCCTTTTCTTCATAAGTAACTCCTGGCCTACTCTCGGACTTAGGACGTCCGCTCCAACAATCACGGGCGAAATGCCCCGTCTTTCCACATATAAAACACGCGCCCGGGGTCCGACTCGTAGTCGCCCTAGAAGCACCAGAAGGAGCCGGACCCGAAGTCCTATGCTTCTTGAAAGCCCTCCGATAGCCGGACTTTGAAGTACTCGGCACTTTAAACTCAGATTTCTTCTCACCCAAGCTTTTCTTTGCTTGTACGTTCTTCATGTCCTTCTCCAAGGACCGGGCAGTATTGACCAAGGTTAAGAAACCCTGCGTCATCGGCCCCGAGAGTAATAATCTCAACTCATCTCTCAAGCCTTCGTAGAAGCGATTAGTCTTACACTCCTCGTCCATGATGGTGGAACTAGCATAACGACTCAGACGAGTAAACTCGTGGAGATATTCATCCACGCTCCTCTTACCCTGTACCAACTTCAGGAACTCATTCTCCAACGCTATCTTCTGCGTCGAAGGGAGGTATCTAGCCAAGAACAATCCCGAGAACTCTTCCATCGGAACGTCTATCAGTTGTCTACCCCTCAAATGATGCAGCTCCAATCCTTCCCACCACATCCTCGCTTCACCGTCCAAAAGGAACGTAACGATGGTGGTCATTTGCCACTCCTCCGTCTCCGTCGCTGTCATGACTCTCTTCACCCTGGAGAGCCAGTCTTCAGCCTGAGATGGGGTTCCCAACCCCGAGAATAACGGAGGGTTAAAGCTCATAACATACTTTAGCTGCCTCTCAGTTGCCCTCCTTGGCACCACCAGTTCTACAACCACTTGCTCCACTCTCCTCGGCTCAGCCTCTTGCAGAGGTTCTTGCTCCATCACAGGAGCGGGCTGCTGCGCTTGCCTTCCAGGCTGCGCATTAATCACGGCCAACACCGCTTCAGCCACCAATCATATGTTCTACGCCGACAGAGGTGTTGCGGGAGCAACATCCGGTGCACTACTAGCCTCAGAAACTCGGCGTTCTGACGGCCCAACACCACTTCTGGTCACCTATAGTGGTACAAAACACCGTTAAGTGACCAAATAGTATTGCAAACAGCAATTATAGGAACACGCAGGTTCCTCAAACACGAGTATTTTCATTCCTAAGTGGACATTCATGGGTTCTTTTACCATTATAACGATGACGCACACAATGTGTTCACCACCCCTTAAAAAGAATTCGCCCACGAATTCAGCTTAAGCTCAACCAAAACCAGTAGTCTGATACCAAATTGTAACACCCCCTATCCGTCGCATAGCATATAGCAGTAGGTCCGGCCGGGGCCCGATGCCGTATACCACAGACAGACCGGGTGGTTACTTATGGAAACCATCCAACCAATCTCAACGTCCTACACAGAGCATTCTAGCGGAAGCAGTTTATGAAAGTTGTAAACAAAGAACCCAGCATCAAAGCACGAATGTCCACTAATACAAAATAGGAATGTTATACAAAATACCCAAAACAAGCCTTAAGGCCTTACAAAATGTTTCACTTGAATATTACATGATTTACAAACCACGGCACGCAGGCCGGTCATACATGAATAAAACAGTAAACACTTCTATTTGGGCCTTCGAGGGCCGGCTTCGCAAAAAGGGCTTTAGCCCGCTATTGACCGCTTGGTCCAGCTGCACCTGCAAGCAACAAACCACCGCACGGTGGCAAAACAAGGCAACGGTCAGCAATGCTGACCAAATTATAACGATCCCGCCCCCAACTCGGGGCGGCGATGCTCCTTCCCTACATTTCATTAGCATAAGAGAGCAATGTATATCAATAGCCATTTCATCACAGACGTTGGCTCGCACGGCCACACGCCCCGTGCACTCAGGGCACATTCTCGGTGAACCGGTCGATGTCACGTCAATTAAAGCCATTAACATTCCGGACTCACCACCTCCACTTAGACGGCCAAACCTATGAGCAATTTGTCTTCTTGGCCTGGGTCACGACAATTTAAGCCATTGACCGTCGAAGACTCACATCTATGCCAACGGCAAGTGCCACGTAACCTTAGGTCTCTTTAACCGAACGACATAGAGCGGGTACGGTTCCATCTAACCCGTGCTCACATCGCAACGGCAATTTAAGCCATTTGCGCGGGTCAAACTTCCACCGAGTCCCATTCTATCACAAGACACATAACTCGGTTATGTTCAAGTTGTCTCTCAGGCCACCAAGTTGGCAAGATCTCGTATCCGCCCAGTTTTCCGGGTGCACGTTTGGGTTAGTCCCCAAGGCTCCCTGCTGCAATCTACCGCGTAGAAAACCCGAAAAAAAACCAATAGCACGGAGTCTTCTCCGGCCTTATGCAATACAACATCACCGATCCAGACTAACATGTCCGGGTAGGCTTCACACATCATGCCTATGTCCGTTCTCGCATACGGACTCTAAACAACGGGGACTTCACATATCTACCCGAAGGAACGCCTCCAACTCTCCACAAACTCGCGAGAGCGGGCTTCCTATGCTAGGAAAGAGAGCTATTCGTGCTCAAGATGAGGATCGTTACCCTTGCGTTCCTCTTTGGCGCCATTGAAAAGTAATCGGATGAAAACCACCGCACTAGCGTTGCCTCCGTGGATCCGGAGTCGGCTTGCGATTCGGAGCTCCGAAGCTCCTCCAATGGCGGATCTAGCTCCTTCTTCCTCCCTTGGCTCTCCTCTCTCTCCAAGGATTTAGAAAGATGATAAGGTATGAAAAGTGAGGGTTTTCCAAGTCCACTCACGGGTATATCCTCTCAGTAACAACCCCCAGCCGTTGGATCTTCAGTTAAAGAAATGAACGGCTTCGATTCGGGGCTGAAATGCCCAATCTGGACCGAACACGGCCTGGCACACGCCCGTGTCCAGGGCCGTGTGCCGTATTCGCCATCAAAATCGAATCACCTGGAACCTCATACGGGTATCGAACACGCCCGTGTTCGAGCTGACACGCCCGTGTTCCACCTGACACGGCCGTGTGGCCGGCCGTGTACCCCATGATTTTTCCCCATTTTCAACCCGAGCACTGCACGGGTTCTAGGACACGCCCGTGTCCTTACCCGTGTCACCTTGACACGCCTGGACCCCAGGCCGTGTACACGGGACACTTCGTCGAGTGAAGATCGACGACTTGATGACACCGTCTTGGACACGCCCGTGTCCTAGGCCGTGTGCCTTGTCTCGATGATCGTCGAGCGAATCTCGACGACTCCCCGGGACGATCGTCGACACGGGTCGACACGCCCGTGTCGCAGGCCGTGTGCCCACTCTCGACGAATCGTCGAGTAAATCTCAACGACATCGCGGCTAAGTGTCGACACGGGTCGACAGGCCCTGCGACACGCCCGTGTCGCAGGCCGTGTGCCCTCTCTCGACGAATCGTCGAATAAATCTCAACGACTTCGCGGCTAAGTGTCGACACGGGTCGACACGCCCTGCGACACGCCCGTATCGCAGGCCGTGTTCCCTCTCTCGACGAATCGTCGAGTAAATCTCGATGTCTTCGCGTCTAAGTGTCGACACACGCTTGACACGCCCTGGGACACGTCCGTGTCCCAGGCCGTGTGCCTGCTGCCAGAACCCAAACTGGCCCAAAACGTCCCCCTTTTGCTCCTTTGAGTTTCGTGGCGTTACACATACAACCTTGTGTACTCTTGGACGTGAGCGACATCCGGTAATTTGTTTTGGCCGACCAGTGGTGGAAAACCCGACGGGGAATATAACGGTCGGTCAATCGCGGTACTCATCTCCCTCTCGCCTTGAGTCGTCTACCTTCCTACACCGGTACGAATAGTCTGCGGAAGCGACTGACCCGCCACTATTTCACCGCAAGCAATTTACAATCAATCGAACAAAAAGGCAAACAATATAACATCGGGTCTACGTCGGCCTGCCCTACTAGGCTTTAGACTTCGGGCGTCGGCACTCAGCTCTACTTTTGACAAGGAGCATGGGAGAGCATTATTTGGGGCTAAACCTGGAGGACTACTTCAACTTCGGTTATCCCCAACTAAGGCTCGATGACTGCTCTTCAGAGCAGGACCCGAGACTATAATGGTAAATTGTAATGGGAATAAATGAGGTGATTATACTGCTTATTTAAAGTGTTGGAATGAAATGTGACCAGTACGATACTGGAGTAGTACTGAAAAGAAAGTACTGAAATAAGCTTGACCAGTACGAGACAGGAGTAGTACTGAAAAAAGCTTGAATAGTACGAGACTGGAGTAGTACTGAAATAAAATTACTGAAATAAGCTTGCCCAGTATGAGACTGGAATAGTACTGAAAAGAAAGTACTGAAATAGGCTTGACCAGTACGAGACTGGAGTAGTACTGAATAGAAAGTACTGAAATAAGCTTGACTAGTACGAGACTAGAGTAGAACTGAATTGAAAGTACTGTACTGAAATGAACTTGACCAGTACGAGACTGGAGTTGTACAGAATTGAAATTACTGAAATGAAATAAATAAAGGAACTGGACCAGTGCAAGACTGGAAAATCATAAAGAATGGTTACTAGTCCAATCACTCCATTCAGGAGGCTTCAGTTCTATCTCCATTCTCAGGAGGCTTAGTTCAGTTTCATCTCCGTTCTAAGGAGACTTAGTTCAGTTTCCATCTCCGTTCTCAGGAGGTTTCTTTGGGTTTCACCCATTATTAAGAATCCGAAAAAATTCAGTTGCGCCCTTTTTAATCACGACTTAATCAAATTAGGGGAAGCTTACTATAAGTTACATTTTTATTATTTATCCGAGAACAAATAGCAATTTAATTGCTTGCGTCGGATCGAATCTGAGAATCTCGTTATAGAGCACATTCTTCCTTGAATTTCAACCTCGAAAATCATTTCCAACACATGAAGGAAATTCTTAACCGGGAACGAGGTTGTGGATTATTTTTCTCGAAGCTCGTACTTTCATCTTCTGAATCGACCCAAAATGCTCGAGAGATATTTGAAAATGAGGCATTCGGTGGTTTGCAAAAACCCTGAAATACTCAGAGCTGGAAAACTTGTCACGATAACTCTCGTCGATTACTCAATTGAACTTAATATTCCATATATAAAATGGTCGCGCGCTTTGATTTTCATTTTCGAAGAATTTGAGCACGTAAATTTCTGAGCGCGACCCTAGGAACTCAATAATTGAGAGAAATTTCAATTTTAATCCCTAAGTCTCCAAATTTTGAAACAACCTATAAGGCGGTCTAAAATGAGTCTGAAAAAATTTTCATAATTTTTTGAAGAGTTTTGAGCCTTTAATTTGGCCAAATAATTTCTATTTGGGCTTTTAAAAATACCAAATCAACTCCAAAAATTCTCAAAAGTTTTGTGGAGGAAGCCCTTAGTTACGAGAACATTTTTCATGTTCAACACGTTTTTCCTAGGAGCATATTTTAGTCTCAAAAAAAAACATCAACCCATTATAATATTTATTATAAATATTATAATAATATATTTATATAGTATATATAATATATTATTATATATATAAGTTCTTGTACATCATCGCCCCCCCCCCCCCCCCCCCCCCCCCCCCCGCTGTACCATTTCCGCCACCATTACGGGCATCTCCAGCCGCCGGCCGGCCATGATTCCACCCCCGGCCAACTGCCCGGGGGTGGGCGCTCCCTCCGGCGGTGGTCCGGTGGCCTGTCGCCAACAGCCACAGTCAGAGTTTTTTTTTTGAAAACGGGAGGGAGGGGTGACGGCGGCGGCGCTCCGGCAGCCGTGAGCGCCATGCAAGACGTCCAGAATAGGGAAGGGAGAGGGAGAAGGCTTTCACCTGGTTCTGGTGGGCTCGGGAGGGGCCGGCTTGGTCGGCCATGGCTTGGTGGTGGTGGAGGAGGGGGAGGGAGAGCTCGGCTTAGCTTTTTCCGGCCATCAGGGCTCCGACAGGGGGTTGGGCAGGGGGAGGGAGATGTTTCAGAAAGTTTGAGGGAAGGAGAGGGAGGGGTGTCCTTTTATAGGGAGGGGGGGGAGCTCCCCTCCCTTTGGCAAGGTGGGACTAATCCATCCTTAGGGAGGGATTAATCCCCACCGTCCAGCTATCCAAGGACAATTGGAGTTGCCACATTTTCCCCCATGTGGGGAAAAAGGGAGATGCCCTCATGGGCTTGGGCTTTTGCGTGGTAGAGAGAGATAGAGGGAGAGAGAAGAAGTAGGTGGGCCTCCACTTGATTTAGGATAGGGGCTTGCTAGTTGGGGGCCCAAGGATTTTGTGGGGGGGCATGGGCCATCCTCCTTTGGAGAGGAGGTGGGCCCCTACTTGGAGAAAAAAAATCCAAAATGGATTTTTAGGTGGGTTTGACTAAGTCAACCCTAAGGTGGGTCCCCTCTGCTAGTCAAATTCAAAGTGGGTCCAAGTCATCGGGGTCAGGTCAAAGTTTGAGTGTCGTGTCATAATTGGTGTGCGCACGCCTTTCGGTGCACGACTACGCTTGATTTGACCACGGGTTGACCATTTTTTGTCGAAATTGACTGGAACGACTTCCGTTGACTTCGTATTGACCACACGAGTCCAATGCCACTGACTGGGGTTGAATCAGAGTCCGTTTGGCGAAAGTCCAAAATTTGCACGTCGCAGCGCGCTAAAATGGTCAAAGTGTGTAAAACTGCCGTTAGACCTCGGATTGTGACGTGACGAGTTCCGATGCACCTGTTTAGGTTATATGAGGTCACATGAATCGACAGAACTCAATTCGGAGTTCTCTAGGTTGATATCCCAAAATCTGCTCTCGTTGCGTTTTACGAGGAATGGTCACAATCACTATATGACCTAGGGGTCCAACTGAACGAGTTCTAATGCACTCGCATTGACTACACAAGGTCACAGAATCGATAGAACTCAATTCGGAGTTCTCTAGCTCTATTTACCGCATAGGGTTAATTTCCACCGAGTCAGGGGTAAGGTTCGAGCCACTTTTATTGGGCCCACTAGGGCTCCTGTGGCCCATTAAAAGTCGGGATGTTACACAAGACAGGTCATTGGAGGAAGAATTGTCCTTCGTACATTGATGGTCTGCAAAAGATGAAGGGAGGTATGACTTCCTCTTCAAGTATCTATGTTATAAAGATAAACCTTTCTGCTTCTTCATCCTGGGTATTAGATACCGGATGTGGTTCTCACATTTGTATAAATGTGCAAGAACTTGGAAGGAGAAGAATGATGAGTAAAGGAGAGGTGGGCATACGTGTTGGTAATGGAGCAAGAGTTATTGCTACCACCGTGGGTGTTTACCGTCTTTCTTTGCCCAGTGGGCTTGTAATCGAACTTGATAATTGTTGTTATGTTCCTTCCATAACTAGAAACATTATATCTATTTCGTGTTTGAACATGATTGGATTTTCTATTTTTATAAAGAACAATTGTTGTTCTATATTTAAGAATGATGTTTGTTATGATTTAGCCCAAATGTTTAATGGTTTATATGTTTTGAACTTAGACCACCAGATCTATAATATAGAAAATACTAAGACTAAAAATAAATGACTCGAGCCCTACATACCTTTGGCATTGTCATTTGGGCCATATAAATGAGAAACGCATATTCAAGCTCTATAGTGATGGACTATTGGACTCATTTGATTATGAATCATTTGAGAGATGTGAATCTTATTTGTTAGGCAAGATGACTAAGACCCCTTTCACTGGTTTTAACGAGAGGGCTGGTGATATCTTGGGTATAGTACATAGTGATGTATGTGGATTCATGAGTTCTATGGCTAGAGGTGGGTACTTCTACTTTGTTAGATTTACTGATAATTTCAGTAGATACGGATACGTGTATCTTATGAAGTACAAATCCGAGACCTTTGAAAAGTTCAAAGAGTTTAAGAATGAAGTAGAAAACCAACTAGGTAAGAAGGTTAAAGCACTCTGATCTGATCGAGGTGGCGAATACCTAAGTCATGAGTTTCGTGATCATCTAAAAGAGTGTGGTAGTATATCACAGCTCACTCCACCCAGGATGCCATAACATAATGGTGTGTCTGAGCGGAGGAATCGTACTCTGTTAGACATGGTACGATCGACTATGGGTCATGTATATCTGCCTGTTTGCTTTTGGGGTTTTGCTCTAGAAACTGCTACGTTTATATTAAATATGCGCCGACGAAAGCGGTTCTAAAGACACCATATGAGATATGAAGTGTGAAGCGTCCTAGTATGTCGTTCGTTAAGATTTGGGGCTGTAAGGCTTACATGATATGTCAAATGCTTGACAAGCTGGAACCCAAGTCTGATAAGTGTTATCTTGTGGGGTATCCTAAGGAAACTAAAGGATGTTATTTCTACCTATATTTTGAGGGCAAAGTGTTTGTCGCGAGGACTGGTGTCTTTCTTGAGAAGGAGTTCTTAAGTAGAAAGACTACCCGGGTATAACTTGAAGAAGTTCAAGAACCACAAATCGTGAATGAACCTGAATTAGAACCTGAGCAAGGACTACAAGTTGTTATGGCAGGAGAGCCTGCTCAAAAAACACAAGTTCCACGTAGATCTGGTAGACCATGGTTTGAGCCTGAGAGATATGGATTTCTCGTGTCTCAAATAGGTAATGTGTTGCTAATGGATCATAGTGATAAGCCTGCAACCTACCATGAGGCTATGAGTGGACCGGACTCCGAGAAGTGGCTTGAGGCCATGAAATCTGAAATGGACTCCATGTATGAAAACCAAGTTTGGACTTTGGTGGAAGAACCTGAAGGAGTACGACCCATCGGATGGAAGTGGGTCTTCAAGAAGAAGACTGACATGGATTAGAATGTACAGACATTTAAAGGGTGACTCGTGGCTAAGGGTTTCAAGCAAATTCATGATATTGACTATGATGATACCTTTTTCTCCTATTATTATGGTTAAGTCCATAAGAATTCTGCTTGCTATTGCTGCGTATTATGACTACGAGATATGGTATATGGATGTCAAAATGGCTTTCCTAAATGGAAACCTCCTTGAGGAAGTGTATATGAGACAACCTGAGGGTTTTGAATCTCTAGTTAAAGCCTCTAAAATATGCAAGCTGCAGAGATCCATTTATGGATTAAAACGGGCTTCTCAAAGTTGGCATCTTTGTTTTGATGAAAAGATCAAAGAGTTTGTTTTATCAACAATGAGGATGAACCATGTGTTTACAAGAGGATTAGTGAGAGCATTGTTGTCTCCCTGATATTGTATGTAGATGACATACTACTGATTTGGAATGACAAATCGACCCTACAAGTTATTAAGAACAACCTAGTGAGCTGATTTTCGATGTAAACCTCGGGCGAGGCGACTTATATACTTGATATTAAGATCTATAGGGATAGATCGAAGAAGTTATTGTGTTTGACCCAGAGAACATACATTGATAAGGTGTTGAAACTGTTCAATAGCATCTAGGTTGTGTATAGACTCAATCCCACAGAGGTAAAATTTTATTTACTACACTTTCTTCTTGATGCATGTTCATTGCTAGATCCGAACTTCTTTTGGGTTTTCTTGTTCCTATTTCTGTTGAGCGCACAACTGTTGTGCCATCTAATAAAACCCAACATATAGTTAAAGCTTCTTCTTCTCTACAGGATGAGGGGGAACCAGCGAGTCGACCAGCTGCTTATTTTTGGCCTTCAGCCCCCGATTCTCATCCTCAAGATGGGTTATACGCGCATGCAATTTGGCAGTTGTCGTGGCATCCTGCAAATAAGTTTGAGTTAGAGTAAGAATGGGAATTATAAAATACATTTGTGGGTGAAAAGGCTTATAATTCCTCCCACTCACCCGACGAGATCTTGCTCGGCAGCAGCTAGCTTTTGTTTAGAGTCATCACTTTCTCAGATAGCATGCCCTGCGAGTCATAGACATCTTCCAGGTTCCGCATTAGGCAGATGCCATAGCGAGCTGTCATGTGGGCAAGCTCAACGATACGGAGTTGGTCTTGTGAGCTCTCATATGAGAGTGTTTGCATGGTCATGCCGTCATAATAAGCGCCACTGTCCCGTCTATATAACCAAAAGGATAAGGCATAGGCTTGGACGGAGACGGTCTTGCCCTCCTGTCAGGAGGGGAGTATAGTTAAGATGGAAGCCATGCTTTCCTCCCTATCCCAGAGCAGCAGAGGATCGTCGACATCATCCAGTAACTTCTCGCCCTATCTGAAGTTTCGGTGCACTTTATGCATCAAATTCCCTTCAGTCGCAGCTGAGGTCCCATTGATCTCGCTAGTTTTCTTACCACTGGTCTCGCTCGCGACTAGGGAGCTCGTGGGAGGAGCTATTCTGACCTCCTTCCCTTTAGAAGGATCTATGGTTTTGGACTTCTTGAGGAGCAGCTAGGAGGGAGGCGTATCACGTTTCCACTTCTGGCTACCGGTCTTTGGCATCAGTTTTGTTTCGCTCCTATAGGCCATGATGGCAGCCTCTGTGCATGCCTTCTGAAAGACGAGTGTAGTGTTACTCATGTGAGGTGGGTTGAGGGTAAGAACTCGCGCCCCTACATATGTAATAATTAGCCAAGTTCTGGAATCTTTTTATTTAAAGGAAAGCGCGAGAAATACCTTTTCCGACGAGTACGGCTAGGAGCAAGTCGACATTCCTCCTCAAGTAGGGAATGTCGAAGTCCTTTTGAAAGAGAAACTGGTGGAGTTTGGACTCATGAGCACCGAGAGTGGGAGGGCGGTAGGTTGACTTCTACTGCTCGACAGGCGAGAAGGAGATGGTTGTCAAAATCCCCTGATATGAAAACAAACTTGCGAGTCTAATGGTGGTTCTTGTTGGCGAGACCTATGGCTTTGAAGTTGTTGTTGAAGAAGAACGTGATCATGTCCCTCTTGGCTCGAAAGTTGAAGAGTTTGTAGAAGACTGGGAAGCTGAACTCGATCCGCTCCTCCCACAGGTAGAAGGCGAAGGCCACCAGCAAAGCAATGGAATTGGGGTTGATCTGTGCTGGAATGATGCCGAAATATCGCAAGGCCTGGCGAATCTCCGACCAAATAGGGAGGCGAAGTCCTACCTCTAAGTGCACGGCAGGTGTAACGAGTTCATTTGGCGAGAAGTGGTTTATCGACTCATCCCTTCCTGAAAGCGTGCGGTGAAGCCCGACGAGACGTAGAGCCCGACTTACGCGTGAAACTCCTCCTCAGTCAAGTTACAATTCATGAAGGGATAGTCGGCAAATACTGCGGCGCACTTGGATTGAATATCAATATCGCCAGTAATCTCGCGAGAAGAGGAAAGAAGGCATATAAGCACGAGTGCAAGAGAATGAAAGTTAGAAAGAGGAGGGTTGGAAGCTATCGAAATGGTTGTTAATGTGGTAGGCTAGTGGGTCTATTTATAAAAAAAATTTGGGCGGGAAGGATCTAGGACGGGAAAAGTGCGGATAACCAAACCGTCGCATCCTGTCTTGGACCCTGTTTCGATCCCGCACTCCCCCCACTCACCGTCGAGATTGAGCTAGTACTATGATCCGGGCTTAAAAATTACAGTTTAGTAATAAAAAAAATAAAGACCATATGCGAGATCAAAAGAAAATATATAACATACATGCGCATTCAGCACAAGTTCAACCAACAGAATTATTACAAGCATAATAGAAAAAGTAGGGCAGGAGGGTGACTTCCGGTAGGCCTATCTTGGGGTCGTTACCACCAGTGAAAAAGATCTAAATAAAGACAAATTTTATTGCCCAAAAAGATAAACAATACATAGGTATGCCCCCTTATTTATAGAAAATGGGGGAGATGAGAGAATACAACAGGCGATGTGGGACTAAATACAAGTCGCACGACTAAGCGATTTGACATAGTCAAACCGACATGTTATATAGACTATAAAACCAGTGAAGCCTCTGAACTCCATCGCCAGCTAACATCTAGACCGTAGTTCCAACTAACACTCAGACCGATGTTGTGGTTAATTACCAGACCGTTGCTGCTAATTGCCAGACTGCTGGTATGGCTAACCAACAGACCGCTGCTGCGACTAATCACCAGACCACTGCTGTGGCTAACCACCAGACTGCTTTTGCAGGTAATCTCCAGACCACTACTGAGGCTAACCATCAGGCTTCTCTTACGGCTATCCTCTAGACTGCTACTACGACAAACCTCTAGACCGCTACTACGACAAACCTCTAGACCGATGTTATGGCTAACATTCAGACCGCTTCCGCGGCTAGCTCCCAGACTGCTGCTACGACGAAGCCTCAGACTGTCGTTGTCGCTATCCTCTTGACTGCTAGCTGAGCTTCACCACCAAACTGCTGAGCCGAACCTCCAGACCGAGGAGACTAGCTGACTGCTGCGGCTGGATATAAAAGAACCTGGTCTCATCAAGCTCCAACACTCCCCCTCAAGCTGGAGCATATATAACTACCATGCACAGCCTACTACAAACCTCCCTAAAAGAGTAACTATCTTGGTGAAGAAATCAACTACTTCTCTCTCTTTGGTAACAAACAGAGTGCAGATCTGATTCTTCAAAATCTCCTATCTGATCAAGTTGCAATCAACCTCGATATGCTTCGTGCTCTCATGAAAGACTGGATTCCTCAAAATATATATAATTGTCTTATCATCATAGAATATTGGCAGAATATGATAATAAACCTCTCCAAAATCAAGCATAAGTATTTGTAACCATTTCAGCTCGCAAGTAGTTAGATTCATACTTCTATAATCGGCTTTGACACTTCACCTAGAAACTACAGCTTGTTTCTTGCTCTTCCAGCTGACCAAATTTCCTCCAACAAAAGTACAGAACCCTGACGTAGACTTCCTATCTTCCTTATCATCTATATAGCTAGCATCAGAGTATGCATCAACCTTCAAATGTCCCCTTTTCTGAAATAGAAGTCCTTTCCCAGGATCACCTTTCGCATACTCTGATGCAGGCCCACACGTTGACACCATAAAGATGTCGAACTAATCACGATTGCCTCTCAATGATCAAATTCTACACTCACACAAAGTTCAATGCAACACACATGCAAGCAATTATTTCAATTAGATGCTAACGTACGCGTAGCCAAACCGTTTAGTATCGAATAATAGGCTATAGGCGTATATTATTTTTGACTAAAATGACCCACCCGGTCCGATCGAGCGAAGGTTGTACCAAAAGAGATCTACCAAAAATTACGATTCGGAAAACGGTAGATCTCTTCCAACAAAAGTAGACGAGGTTTGTCAATCCTCTTGAAAAATAAATCAATCCAGATAAACACAATTCGTTCGGAGAAAACCACGACTATTCAAAGCTATCAAGATTCAACGCCAAAGTTTACCACCACAGGAAAAAACTAGGAAAAGAAACACACGAAGGTAGAAGTTATTTTTCATTACCCAATCGGAATGTATGATTCTGATATCTCTAACTTGGATCGCTCTTCAACGGCTCCGCCGGAGTCACGTCCGATGGAGAGGAAACTCGTCTACCTTCGTCGCTTCACGCCGGAGTTGGAATCACACGGAAGGATCTCTTTTGCCTTGGCCGAATTCCACTTAAAAGGTTGAGGGCTGATCGGTTTTTGTTATGATGGCTAGTGGTCAGGTTTTAGGGTGTTGTAGGAGGCCGGGTGTTAAAGGTGGGGAGAGAAAAGGTGGAGGCTAGAAAATAGGAGGGGTGGTCGGGTTTTGGAGAGGTGGTCGGCTTTGTGGGTGGTGGTGGAGGAAAACCAAGAGGTGGGAGAGAGGGAGGATTATGGCGGCTAGGAAGAGTGGTCGTGCACATAAGAGAGAGGGGGTAAAGGAGGGTCGGCGGCTTCGAGGAAAGGAGAAGGCTATGGTCAAAGTTTATGAAGAAGGAGGAGGAGAGAATTTCTCAAAGGGAGGAATTAGGGTTTCAATTTATTTTCATTCAACTTGAAATGAAAATAAACTCACCATAGTCTTATATAGGCTTACATCCAAGGGTTTGGCTACATGCAGGCCAAATATAAAAAAATAACAAACACCATAGTTTTAAACATTAGATGAAAAAAACATGCTCATAAAATAGCAAATAAATTAAAATAAAATTAAGATGTAGTCTTGCGCCGAGGGTGGAGATTGTAGCGTCGCTCCACAAGATCACCACAGCGCCGCATGTCTTTGACTGAAGACGGAGAAAAATCTTTCGTATGGAGTCCGTCGCCGTCTTCGTCATGTTGGGGGTCGTTGTCTCCATCAATCCTCCCCCGCTCAAAAGTACTCATCACCGATGAGTTGTCCTGAAGGTACCGATGCAGAAGAGCATCATCCAAGAGAGCCACCTCCGATTCCGGAAGCCAAGAGTCATCGGAGGTCGGACGATCACGCCATCGAATCAAGAAGCGGCAAACATCACCACTTGGAGAGGAAATCACTTCATCCTTGATGATCCTGTCTGGCAAAAAGTTGGTCCTAGGAAACTTGGGAGAAGCATTAGGAAATAAAGGAGGAAATGTTTCTTCATCAACAGCCAACGTACCTCCATTGGAGACCAATGGAGAGAGCGATCCAGGTACAAGCTCACCCCCCAACCCATTAAAAAGTGCAATGGAGCTAAACGGACAGTTAGATAATTCAAGTAGTGGAGAAACATATAGCGTTAAATCAGAAATATTTAAAATATGGAAAATACCCCAATCAGTGGGTAACTCCAAAAGATATGCGTCTTCTCCTAATTTCTTTAAAATCCGAAAAGGTCCAGCTCGCCTATTCGCCATCTTTTTTATGGTGCCCGAAGGCATCCGTTCAGGGATGAGACGCAGCAAGACCAAATCGCAAACCTTAAAGTGACACTCTTTTATGTATGTTAGCATGAATTTGATAAGATGCATATTGTGTGGTTAGCGCTTCATTAATGTGTTTATGCAAATTATGAACATGAGAGGCAAAATCCTATGCAAATTGACTTGACTTATAAGATGGCGGTAATGGAATCAAGTCAAGTGGCAGTGGTGCTTTATATCCATGCACAATCTCATTCGGTGATAAACCTGCGGACCTATTTTTTGAGTTATTATACACTAATTGAGCATGGGGAAGGATGAGGTCTCATGTACCCTTGTGGTCACCCACAAGACTACGTAGCAAACTACTCAAACTTTTGTTTACCACTTCTGTTTGTCCATCCGTCTGTGGATGGTAGGCCGAAGAAAACAATAGTTTGGTGCCCATAATACTCCATAGGGTCTTCCAAAAATAGCTAGGAAATTTTACATCCCTATCGGTCACTATAATTTTTGGAACGCCTCTATGCCCAACAACTTCGTTAAAGAATAATTTTGCTACATGTGACGCATCATTGGTCTTACTACATGCAATAAAATAGGCCATTTTTGAAAATCGATCTACTACCACTAGAATGGAATCATGACGTCTAAACGTAACCGGTAGGCCTAGAATAAAATCCATACTAACATCTTCCCAGGGAATGGAAGGAATCGGAAGGGGGGTATAAAGTCCCGCGTTCGTTTTATTACCTTTTGCTAATTGGCACGCGCGATAACTTCCCACAATTTTGTTAACCGTAGATTTAAGGCCCGACCAGTGGAGCTTATCTTCGACTAATGTGATGGTCTTATCATGCCCAAAATGTCCACCTAGACCACCACTATATAACTCTGATACAATGAAATGCCGAAGGGAAGAACGAGGAATACAAAGCTTCGAATGTTTAAATAAATAACCATCCCATATATAATAGGCTTAAATGGTAGTGGGAGAGTTGTTTTGAGTGGTATAATAGATTTCCTTGAAATCCGGACAATTAGCGTACTCATCCTTTATTCTATCAAAACCAATCACTTTTACCTCTAGCGTAGACAACAATAAGGAGACACGACTAAGAGCATCTGCCACACGATTTAAAGTTCCCTTTAGATGTTTAATTATGAAGGTATTCTCATGAAGATAGGAGACCCATTTAGCATGACGTGGGCTAACTTTATTTTGGGAATTAATAAACCTCAACGCTTCATGGTCGGATAAAATAACAAATTCCTTAGAGATCAAGTAATGTCGCCAATGCTGTAGACACCGAATAACCGCATAAAACTCTCTGTCATAATTAGAATAATTTAATTTTGGTCCCGAGAGTTTCTCACTACAATATCCAACAGGATATCCCTCTTGACTCAAGACACCACCAATACCGACTCCCGACATGTCACGGGACAATTCAAAAACTTTATTAAAATCGGGTAATCGTAAAAGAGGAGCTTCCGACATTCGAGATTTAATTATTTCAAACGCTTTGGTGCCCGATTTGGTCCACATAAAATCTCTCTTTTTCATGCACTCCGTGATTGGTGCCATGATACTACTAAAATCTCTGATAAATCGGCGGTAAAAGTAGCTAATCCATGAAAACTCCTAACATCGCGTATGTTGGATGGTTCCGGCTAATCATTGATGGCTTGAACCTTCTTAGGGTCAACATGGATGCCCTCTGAACTAACTATATAACCTAGGAACTCCACAGAAGGAACATTAAACATACATTTGTTAAGATTAACAAATAATTTTTTTGTACGCAATGTGGTAAGTACAGTCCTCAAGTGAGACTCATGATCGTTCGGTGAAGCACTAAAAACTAAGATATCATCAAAATAGATAACTACGGATTTTCCTAAATAAGGCTTGAACACTAAGGTCATCAACCTCGAAAATGTACTCGGGCCATTTGTGAGCCCTTCCCCGAGCACTAACCACTCATAGAATCCATCCTTTGATTTAAATGCTATTTTCCACTCGTCTCCCTCCCTAGTCCAGATTTGATGGTAGCCACTCTTAAGATCTAACTTGGAGAAAATCATGGCCCCGGCTAACATGTCCAACAAGTCGTCCAATTGATGGATGAGAAACCTATATTTAATAGTTATTTTATTGACGGCCCTATAGTTTACACACATCCTCCAAGAACCATCTTTCTTAGGGACCAATAATGCAGGTACAGCACAAGGAATCTTACTATGACGAATGAACCCCTTAGCAAATCCAAAATTAATTTTTGTAACTCTAAGTGTGTGGAGGGGTTTAGTCGATAATGGGGAAGATTTGGCAATGAGGATCACGGGACAAAATCAATCTCGTGTTGAATTTCCCGCATGGGGTGTAACTCAGGCGGTAAATCATCCGGATAGACATCCTTAAATTCGTCTAGAAGGGACTTCAATGTTGGAGGTAAATTTTCAAAAGAGGGACTATCTTCCGTGATTTGCAAACAAACTAGCGCATATATGATGTCATCTATAAAAGACTCGCGCTCAAGCTACTTCTTACCTATCAAACTTAACATCTTCTTCTCTACAGGTACAATAGTGCCTTTGGAAGAAACCAATGGTTCTTTAGGCGGAGTGGGTTTAAAAATAATGGTCTTACCATTAAATTTAAATTCATAAGTATTAGCTCCCCCTAGATCAGTAACGTCATGGTCATAAAGCCATGGGCGTCCAAGTAAGACATGACAAGCATCCATGAGGATGACGTCACACCATATCTTTCAGAATAAGCCTTGATGGTTCGGGGTACCAAACAACGCTTCGACACCGGGAGGGTCATTTTGTTTACCCATGCCACCTTATAATGGCGAGGGTGTGGCTCGGTAGCTAATGACATTCGGGTCACCGTATTTTCAGAAATTACATTCATACAACTACCACTGTCAATAATCAACTTACACCACTTCTCTCCAATCTAAAAATTTAATGCAAAGATATTCGTCATATTCCATTCATCTAAAGCTCGTGGAGTAGCCAGAATACACTGCATGACCATCATATGGGAATCATCCTCTAAATCGCTCAGTACTCCTTCTGACTCGCTATCTTCACCTGCCTCATATACAAAGTCGTCAGACTCACAAGTGGAATCTGAAAGTGCAGTTAGATCTGATATACTCTAGAGGGGGGGTGAATAGAGTATATGGTGATTTTAAAACTTTTACAACTGCTGTTATATTTTAGGTGTGTGTGTGCAGCAAATACAATAACTCAGAAAGCAGCAATGGACTAACCACAGCACAATCACAGAGCAAGGCCAGAAAACAAAAAGGAAAAGAAAGCAACCAGACGACACAAGAATTTTATAGTGGTTCCCCAAATCTGGGTAGTCCACTCTTCTACCACCCTGGTAGGAATCCACTGCAGGAAGGGGTTGATCATGTGTCCTGGCACCAATGGGGTTTTGATCAGGTTCCCAAAAACCAAACCCTCAAGTCTTTTGGTGGGAGACTTGCAACCAGAAAAATTTTGAAGGGAATTAAAACCCTGTACAAAGGTGGAGTGAGAGGGTGATGAGGTCTTCTCTTTCTCAAGTCAACTGAGAAGACTTGTGGATGTTGTTTAGCAGCTTTGCTCCCCCTGAGATGTCGGATGGTTCAGGAAGAATACTGGAGCACTGCTTCAGGGTGATAGGTCTTCAAAGACCTAGACTTCCAGGTCCAGAGAAATTCTTCAGGAACTTCTTGCAACTGATATGAATGTATTGTTTTGAAGTTCTCCTGAGTAAAAGCAGATGAAGAAGACTCTTGATATTGATGTAATGTTTTTCTTCTT
Organism: Platanthera guangdongensis; assembly: GCA_039583875.1. NCBI lineage: Eukaryota > Viridiplantae > Streptophyta > Magnoliopsida > Asparagales > Orchidaceae > Platanthera > Platanthera guangdongensis. The sequence goes on along the minus strand of CM077167.1, from coordinate 57,796,251 downwards.
CTAGATCAATTTCTCTCTGGGCCAAGAATGAAATCCTTTTCTTGTGTTATCCAAATCACTGTCTGTCTTCTTCTTGTTATTGACTGGTGTTGTGTACTTGTTGAATTTCTTCTAGTTTCTGTATTTCTCTATCTGTCATGGAGAGCATTCCAATTTTTGAATGTCGAGCAGTAATGACAGACGGCCTGGAAAGGAAGCAGCAATTAATTATTTCCCCAACTGTTTCCATGGGAAAACGGCATGAAATAATCCAGAATTAACTGCGCATCCTAACGGTAGTATTCTGTAAAGAACTTCCATTAATTGTCCAGGAATCAGCGCCATGAAATGAGACGGGAATGGAAGAAGACCTAGTCTGGAATCGTCGAACGAAGAACAGAATTCGTCGAGCTGAGTCTTGAATTCGTCGAGTTAAGTCTTGAATTCGTCGAGCTGGGCTGAGTTCGTCGAGCTGAGCTGAGTTCGTCGAGCTGAGCTGAGTTCGTCAAGCTGAGCTGAGTTCGTCGAGCTGAGAAAAGTTCTGGACTTGGACAAAATACTCCGCATCTGCTGAAATACTGTGTCGACACAAAATGGTGTCGACAGATTGATCTTTGTGTCGACACAACTCCTCTGGTGTCGACCGATTTGTCTAGGTGTCGACACAAAACCTCTGGTGTCGACACAAGCTGGTGTCGACTGAAATCCTGGGTGTCGACACAAATCGCCTGGTGTCGACACAAGCCCTAAGTGTCGACACAGATTCTCTGAGCACAAAAATCGTCGAGTACAGATTTAGCATTCGTCGACCTGAGAAGCTGTGAACTTGAGGTCCAAGTTCGTCGAGCTCAGAAAATAATTCGTCGACTGAAGCATGAAGCTGGACTTAGAGAAATTCTGAAGTAGTCCTGAGAATGCTTGAAGTAGAACCTAGGGTTCGTCGAGCAAAGAACAAAGTTCGTCGAGCTCAGTACTGCGAATTGTCTCACGATCGTCGAGCGCACAACTTCCTTCGTCGAGCTGAGTTCGACGAACGTCGAACTCATTTCACTTAGTCTGAAAACCTGATAGATCTGGAGTTCCTGAAGGTCTTGAAGAAGGCTGATCCATCTGAAGTTGAGATTGAAGACTGTCCTAGACTCTAAGACACAAACTTGACCCAGACTATACATGATGGGTCACATCCTAAGTCAGTGAACCTAGCCCAAATCAACTAGGGATCCAACAATCTCCCCCTATTTGGGTGAGGTCACTAACATAAACTCCAAGCAAAGAACAAACAGAAAAACAAAGCAAAATTAAGAGATATATCTGGCAGAGAATTTACAACACATGCAATAGATATATATATACATACTGGCTTTGTTTTAATACAAAAGTATAGACTGAAACAGAAGCTGAAATGAAAAGAAAACACAAAATTACTTCTCTGATTTCTTCTGTTTTGGCTTGACTTCTGGTGCTTTTTCTCCTGGCTTCTTGAAAATGATTTCCCTATTGGGATCTGAAGCTTGAGCCTTGGTCATAGTCATGTCAGCTGCCCCTATGATGTTCAGTGAAGTGGCTCTGTGGACAACTGCTTCTGGGTGAAGATTCATGTATTCATCAACATTGAGTAGCTTGTTTGCTTTCCCAAATCTTTTTAGTTCATCTCTCATGTACTGAGACATAGTGGTTAAGCCTGTTGTGTCCTTGCCTTCAGCTTTAGCTTTATTGATTAGAGATAAGCCAATGATTTCTTGGAATCTTGCCATTCTGGCTGTATTGGCTGTTTCTGGATCTTCAGGAGGGGAATAAGGCCTTTCAGCTTCCTGTTTCTTAGATTCCTGGGGCTGCTGCTGTTGTTGTTGATGGTGTTGACTGCTTGAAGATGGTGGCCTTGGCTGACTACTTCCAGAGGATCTCCCTGTTTGTCTCTGATAGGTTTGAATAGGAGCAGATCTTTGAGAGCTTGAGCCAGAGGCACCTGCTGCTAGAGGAGGAGGAGGAGGAGGAGGAGGATCCTTTCTGTATCTATGAACTGGGGGAGGAGAGTATCTCCTACTCCTCTTCCTCTCTTTTTGCTGGTTCTTAGATAACCACATCCATGCAGGCATCCCTTTGTAAGGAGCAACATTATGCAGAATATAATATGGAGTGTCTGCAGTGGGATTAGGCTTGGGAGCAGGAGGAGGAGGAGCCTTCCTTTTCTTAGAGAGCAACTTATTTCTCTTATTAGCAGCCTCCTCATCTGATTCATCATCATCATCAGAATTTGAACTCTAAGGGTTATCATACAAAGCATTCAGCTTCCTCAGAGTGGCATCAGGAATGGTAAGAGGTTTGTCTTGAGGGGGAATAGAATGTTCAGATGGTGAAGGTACAACAGTAGTAGAGGCAGAACTTGCAGCTGCTGCCTTGTTCTCTTCCTCAATGTCTACCAGAATAAGCTCATCCAGATCAGGCATGGGAGAATCATCCATGACAAAATCTGGGACAGGGCAGATTTCTGGGATAGACACAGAAGTTGGAACAGCAGAGGGAGCAGCAAAGGATGCACAAAGTTGTCTGGCAACTGCTGGACTTGCTGGAGAGGTATAATGGACAATAGCTAAATATGGCTTAGCAGTCTCTACTGAAGGAAGTTTCAAATATACAGGATCAAAAATCTGAAGAATCTCAGATAAGTTAACTGTGGGATTTATAAGGAAATCACCAGCAGTTGTTATTGGATCTACTGACTCATCAAAGCTACTGTCAGTGTCCATGAATTGAATAAAGTCTATTGTTGTATCTGTAACTGCATTATCAGGCACTGTAATAACTGTATCTGTAGTATTTGTATCTGTATCAACTATATCCACTTCTACAGCTGCTGCACCAGATTCATCATGGAGCATCTCCCCCTGCCTGGGTTTAGGAGAGCCTGGAGCCAGGCCCTTGATTGAAGAGGGGGCAGCAGAGAGGGCTGAGATTTGGGCAGATAAAGAATCAATGGAATTCACCAGAGGTGTAATGGCCTCTGTGATGAGTGATTTAATAAGAGGAGTCAGAAGAGAGATGAGGGTGGGAATGGTGTAAGAATCCATAGGTGGAGAAAGAATAGTAGAGGAGGAGGGAAGAATATGTGGAGGGGATAAGGGAGGTAGAATAGGTTGTGGTTCAGTGGGTATGGTGTAGGATGGAATAGAGGAAAGGTGTGGTGGAAGAGGGGATTGAGGAGGAGAGGGAATATTCGTTTCAGTGGGGGAAACTGGAGGTGTAGGCATATATGTAAGATCAGGCGGTGGAGATTGATGTTGAGGAGGAGTCAGTTGAAGTGCGGAAGGAGTGGGAAGAGATTTGGTAGGGGGAACGACCTCTTCAGAGTCAGGGTGGGGAGCGACCTTTACGGTCCTCGTGCTCTCAGAAGCATTAATGGAGGAGGAGGAACCCTTGGAGGGTTTGGAGATTGTCCTCTCCCATCGGCCGAACAAGGCGCAGGTGAGGCGCTTGCTGGCATTGATGAATGTGGTCAGGGAGACCAAACATTCACTGGCCTTTTCCTGGAGGAAAATTCCCAGGATTCGACCGTAGCAGACTTCCTTCTTGCTAGTTCTTTTCTTGATAAGGTCAAAGAAAACCATGCCTCAATCAACCTGACGCTTGTTGAGCACTGCGCACGTGATCAGGAATTGATGGCGAGTGATGTAGTCGTGTGCCGAGTGCTTGCCCATTAGAATTTTCCCGACAATGTCAGCCAAAAATTGATAAGCGGCGGACAGTTGTTTCTTCAGAAGCTTATTAGGGTTGTTGCCGGAGAAACCCATGACTTTCAGCATATCAGCATATTCCTCAGCGTTCATTTCCAAGTTGTCTTCCCCATTTAACATACCAAATATTTCATAGATTACTGCTGGGGCCAGAGAAACGGCAGTGTTTCCAATTATTCCTGTCAGATTTCCATCTTCAGAAAATGTAGCAGTGTACACCCATTCTCTTATCTCTGTTGAGTGTAGCTTGATGTTGCGTGTCATGAAGTCCTTGAGATGCAGTTCTTCCAGTAATTCAAGGATATATAGAAAAATGGGATCGGAATGCTGGAAGGACTCAAAGTCCATTGAGAATGCTGCATCAAACTTCATCGCTGCAAGTGCTCCTGGAGGAATCGTCATTGATGACCTCCAAAGAAAATTACAAAGAAAACGGTGATCAAGAGCAAAAGAACTGAAAGCGCGGGACGGAGGTCGAAGAAAACCTAGATATAAGATTTTCAGAATATGAATCGACAAGCTCCGTTCCACGAAAAAGAACAGATCTTCGAACTGAGATCGACGAAATAAGGTATAGGAGAGTAGTTCGTCGAACCCATTCAGAAGAAATGAAAGCAGTTCGTCGAACTCCGTTCGACGAAATAATTTCTGAAGCAAGGTTCGTCGATCGCCGGTCGACGAAATTTGTTTCCACACAGAGAATTCGTTGATCTCCATTCGACGAGAATCTCTCGAACTTTCCCTAATTCGTCGAACTCCGTTCAACGAACTCTGGAGAATTCGTCGAATGCAAACAGAAATTAATTTAACTCTTCTCCATCAATCATTCCCAGTTGATTTATAAAGAACAGATGGGTTTTCTCATCCAAAGGCTTGGTGAAGATATCTGCTCTCTGTAGATCAGTAGGAATGTGGATCAAGTTAATTTTCTTTTTGTCCACATTATCTCTAATGAAATGATGTCTTATTTCAATATGTTTAGTCCTAGAATGATGAACTGGATTCTGTGCTATAGCAATAGCACTAGTATTATCACAAAATAAGGTTGAATTATTTAAGTTGATACCATAATCTAGGAGTTGGTTTTGTATCCATAGCATCTGTGAGCAGCAGCTGCCAGCAGCCATGTACTCTGCCTCAGCAGTTGATGTAGACACAGATGTCTGCTTTTTGCAAAACCAAGAGACAAGTCTCATACCCAGGAACTGACAAGTTCCAGAGGTACTTTTCATGTCCACCCTACATCCAGCATAGTCAGCATCTGAGTATCCAGTTAACTCAAATTCTGACTCTGCAGGATACCAGAGTCCTAAACTAGGACAACTCTTTATATATCTCAAAATCCTTTTTAGAAAATAAGGTGAGATTCTTTAGGATTCACTTGGAATCTAGCACAAAGACATGTGGCAAACATTATGTCAGGCCTGCTAGCTGTTAAGTATAATAGGGATCCAACAATTGCCCTATAATGTTTCTGATCTACAGGTTTCCCTGCTGCATCAGAATCCAGAACAGCATTTGTAGCCATAGGTGTTTTCATTCCTGAAGCATCACCCATCCCAAACTTTTTAATAAGCTCTTTGGCATACTTAGATTGGGAGAGGAAGATACCATCAGGGAGCTGCTTCACTTGGAGACCAAGAAAGTAGGAAAGCTCATCCATGCTACTCATCTCAAATTTGGAATGCATAAGGTTAGCAAACCTCTGGCACAATTTGGGATCAGTAGACCCAAAAATAATGTCATCCACATATATTTGTACCAATAGGATTTGGTCCTTATGATGTCTAGTGAAAAGGGTTTTATCTATGGTTCCTCTTGTAAATTTATGCTCTAAAAGAAAGCTAGCTAGGGTCTCATACCAAGCTCTTGGAGCTTGCTTTAAACCATAGAGAGCTTTATGCAATATGTAAACATAAGAGGGTTGAGTTAGGGAGATAAAACCTGGAGGTTGTTCTACATAAACCTCTTCTTGAAGTACACCATTCAGAAAGGCACTCTTAACATCCATCTGGAATACCTTGAACTTTTGTATGCTGCATAGGCTAGGAATATTCTAATGGCCTCCAACCTTGCAACAGGGGCAAAGGTTTGGTCATAGTCTATTCCTTCTTCTTGCATATATCCTTGAGCAACCAGTCTAGCCTTGTTCCTTACTATGTTCCCTTCTGCATGTAATTTGTTCCTGTAGACCCATTTGGTTCCAATGACTGGGTAGTTATGGGGTCTTGGAACCAAATCCCAAACTCTACATCTCTCAAACTGATTTAGTTCCTCTTGTATTGCAAGAATCCAGTGGGGATCTTGCTCAGCTTCATGGATGGTGAGAGGTTCAATTTGAGAGAGAAAACAGGCATGCATCAAGTCTTGATTGAGTTGATGTCTTGTCTGTACACCAACTAAAATTTCCCCAATCGCTTGAGATCTGGGGTGATCTCTAAGTGTGACAAGATCAGTTGGTGGAGTTGGTTGAGCAACAGCTTCTGCAAATAATTCCTCTTGAGGAATGGTGTTGGCTGTTGATGGAAGTTCAATTACTTCCTCTTGAATTTCTTCTTCACTATCTTCAGCATCATGTGGAGTGGGATGAGTTGGAACCTCTTGGGTAAGGTTTAGTCCATCCATAGACTCACACATTGGTGAAACCTGCAAAGGACTATTGGTAGAAATGTCTATCTCCTTATAAGACATGTTAGCTTCATCAAAAGACACATGGACAGATTCTTCAATTTTAAGGGATGATTTATTGAAAACCCTATAGGCCTTGCTTACTTGGGAATATCCTAGAAAAATCCCTTCTTCAGCCTTAGCCTCAAATTGTCTGATGTATCTTTTGTTATTAGTGTGGATGTAACATATGCAACCAAAAACTTTAAAGTAAGTGATTTTAGGTTTCTTTTTTTAAAGTAATTCATAGGGGGTCTTGTGTTTTAGTTTATGGATAAGACATCTGTTCAGGACATAGTTAGCTGTGTTTACAGCTTCTGCCCAAAAGGATATAGGCATGTAGGCATCTGCTAACAATGTACCTGCAGCTTCAATGAGTGTCCTATTTTTCCTTTCAGCAACCCATTTTGTTGGGGAGTTCTAGGAGCTGAGAAGCACTGCCTGATACCTTCCTTCTCACAGAACTCATGCATAAGAAGAGACTCAAACTCTATGTCATGATCACTTCTGATCAATGTAACATGAGTAGAGAACTCAATCTGTATGGTCCTGAGAAAATCTGTAAGAACTTTGAATGTATCTGACTTAGCTCTCAGGAAGGCTACCCAACTGAATCTGGAGAAATCATCAACAATAACTAAGGTGTAAGACTTCCCTCCTAGGCTTTGTACTGCAATGGGTCCAAAAAGGTCCACATGAAGCAGATACAATATCCTAGGTGAATCACTTTTATTAATGGATTTAAAGCTAGTTTTAGTTTGCTTGCCTAGTTGACAAGCCCTGCATAGGCTTTCCTTCTTGTAGGGACCAGAAGGTAAACCTCTAACAAGGTTGTCTTTAGATAACCTAGATATGTTCTTAAGGTTTATATGTCCTAGCCTTTTGTGTCATAGCTCATTTTGGTTACTAGAGATATTGAGTAAACAAATATCAGTTGTGGCAGAAGTGAAATCTACTAAATATATGTTTCCTTGTCTAAGTCCAATTAAAACAGTTTGGTTTTTATCATTTATAATAGAACAAGAGGTAAAGTTGAAATGTACCTGATAACCTTCATCACATAATCGACTTGTGGATATAAGGTTATGTTTAAGTCCTCTTACATATGTCACCTTTTTGAAGGTCACTGCTCCAATGCTTACTCTTCCATATCCTTCTGACTGACCACTCTTTGAGTCTCCAAATATCACCTTTAGTCCTAGCTTGGATTTATAGTTGGTGAGATTTGCTTTGCTGCCAGTCATGTGCTTGGAGCAGCCACTGTCCAGGTACCATGTCTGACTTAGCCTTGGACAGTTCTTCACCTGTACTTGCATCAGAAAAAAAAGTTCAATCGTTCTTGACCCAGGTTACCTTGGGTCCTTGGTTTGGTTGAAAAGAAAAACTAGAAATGACTGATAATGCATGTTGAGACTTATACCCCAGTGGGTGATATCTCCTAGGTGGAATTATCCAATCAGCTACTGGATTAAATGTCTGGTTAGCTGTTTTAACATTTCTATAGGAGAAATTATTTATGTTTGGTCGTTCTGGGATCGATGAATTATTGTAAGTTCGTCGACCAGAGTTCGACGAATGGGGATGAGATCGTCGACCTCCACTCAGAGAATGACCATGGTCATTTTCTGCGTCCCACGTTCGTCGACCTCTGCTCGACGAACCATACACAGTTCGTCGATCGCAGTAAGACGAATAATTATTTCTGAAGTTTGTGTTCAACGTTCGTCGATCGGGGTTCGACGATCTTGCAGGATTTCGTCGATCTAGGTTCCACGAATTTTACTGAACTTGGTTTTTGACAGCTTTCTTATTTTTTTTATTATTGTCTAAGAGATTTGACTTGTTTTCTGATCTGGGTTTTTCAGTTAGTTTCTCTTTTCCTTTAGCAGTGATAAACTTTATGGGAGTGGAAAGTATATTCTTCTTTATTATGGGGGTAAACCTGATGAAGCACCCAAGCCCAGCCTCCCATTTAATCTGGCATTTACTGTGCTTGTGATATCCATCAGCTTGAGGCTTCTCCCATTGAGAGATTGCTCAAGTTGTTTTGCCTCACAAAATTCAGATTTTAATTTGATTATCTGTTCATTAGCTAGAGTCAATTGGTCAGTTAGTTTTCTGTTTTCTGTGCTGACAGATTCTAGATTTTCTAGTCTAGTTCTCAGGGTTTTTATCTCTTTCTCTGAGTTTATTAAATCCATGCACATAGTTTTAAATTCTACTTTAAACAAATCAGAATTGAAATCAAAACTAGAAATCACCTGATCAGCCTCTGAGTCTGAGGCACCTTCATCTTCAGAATCCTCTTCTGATCCATAGTTGCTTCTGGAGGCATCTATTGCCATTAGGCACACTTCCTTGGATCTGGCTTCTTCCTCTTCTTCACTGGAGCTAGAGGAGGATGTTTCCTCTTCTGTGTCACTCCAGGACTCAGCAACAAATCCTTTGTCCTTCCTTTTATACTTATTGGAGGAGGGTTTGCTACTTTGTTTTCTTCTGGAATCCTTGTCCCTGCCCTTGTCCTTTTTCTGATTTTCTGGGCATTCTGAAATATAGTGCCCTGGCTTTCTGCATCCAAAACACACAACCTCCTTAGTTGGTGTCTTGTCATATTTGGGTTTATCATCCTGCCTGGATGATTTTCTTCTAAAATCCTTTCTTGCCATTTTGTAGAATCTTTT
>CM077167.1:55805353-55922225 GCA_039583875.1 Platanthera guangdongensis | reverse complement strand
CCGACTTCGAGGTACACCAGGATGTCATCAATGAACACTATCACAAAACAGATCCAGGTACTCGCGAAAAATACGGTGCATCAGATCCATAAATACCGAGGGCGCATTCACAATCCAAAGGGCATGACTGTGAACTCATAGTGCCCATAACGCGTTCTAAATGCGGTTTTGGGAATGTCACCTTCCCGAATTCGTAACTGGTAGTAACCAGACTTCAGGTCCAACTTCGAATAGACGGTCGAGCCCACCAGCTGATCGAATAACTCATCAATCCGAGGTATAGGATACTTATTCTTCTCGGTCAGCTTATTCAATTCACGGTAATCAATACACAACCGTAACCCACCATCTTTCTTCTTGACAAAAAGCACAGGCGCGCTCCAAGGTGACATACTTGGGCGGATATGCCCTTGCTCCATCATTTCTTGTAGATGAACCTTCAACTCAGCCATCTCTTTAGGCGCAACGCGATATGGCGAACGGGCCACGGGTTTCGCACCTGGCACCAATTCATTGTGAAGTCAATCTCCCGCTGGGGTGGTAGCCCAGGAGATCCGTGGGAACACATCTGTAAATTCTGCCACAATCGGAACCTCGCACAACGTGGCCTTAGGCTCAACAGCCTGAATTAGTGCAAAGTAACACTCCGCACCTTCCGAACATCTTTGACTAACTGGAGTGCAGACATCAACATCCCGCCTACTCCTCGCATACCCACGAACTTGGTCTCCTGTTCGGTATTCTGGCCCAACGTGATTTCTTTGGACTGACAATCAATCATAGCATGCTGCTCCGCAAGCCAATCCATCCCAAAAATCACATCGAATTCCTATTGGCAAAACAAATGCGGTTAAACAAAATCCCGACTTCCTAACTGAACCGCCACATCGCAAGCTTGATCCGCAAGCATCCAACATCCATTCGGCAACACCACTCTGACGCTATCTGTCTTTGCACGACTGGATATCCCAAGCCGCGTAACAATTCACGAGACAGAAAAGAATGCGATGCACCTGTATCGAACAGTGCTCGCGCCAGCGTGTCCCGAATCATTACAAAACCTATGGCAACCATGTCACACACACAAACCACAAACATAGGCATACTAAGCAAAGCATACAAACAATCGCATATGCAAAACTAAACTCATACATGTGACCACGTCACTCTGCTTGATGGCCTCTTGCAGGCCAAGTTTGTAGACTCGGGGTTGCGCCTGCGAGGCAGAGGAATCCACCACCGCCTTTCCTTTTTCCGCATACGATGCTCTCGCCTTCTTTTCACTCTTCGGCGGCATCCGACAATCTCGCGCAATATGCCCCATCCTACCACAATTGAAGCAGGTACGAGTGTCTGGCCTGGAGGTTGCCCCTGATGTTGCTCCCGTTGCAACTGATGAAGGAGCTTGTCCACTCGGCTTGGACTTCTTGCCCCATCTCTTCTTATAAAATGACTTTCCCGATCGGGGCGCCTTCCACTCTGGTTGCGACACAGCCAATGCTCTCTTCCCTTGCACCCTCTTCATATCTTTTTCCAACGCGGTCGCGGTATCAACCAACGCTTGGAAACCTTGGTTCACAGAACTTGACACAAGGAACCTCAACTCGTCCCTCAGGCCTTCATAGAACCTGTTGGTCTTCCGCTGCTCATCAGCAAATATCGAACCCGCATACCGCCCCAAGCGCGTAAATTCATGCAGGTACGCGTCAACACTGCCATCACCTTGAGTCAACCGTTGGAATTCGTTTTCCATGGCTATCCATTGCGCCACAGGAAGCTGCTTCGCTAGGAAGAGCCGGGAGAATTATTCCATCGACACTTGGGTTAACGGACGACCCGCCAAATGATGCAACTCCATCTCATCCCACCATAAACGCGCTTCTCCTTCAAGCAAGAAGGTGGCTAAGGTAACTTTCTGATGTTCCGCCGTGCCTATCGCCGTCATCACTCGCTTGACGCGCGATAACCAATCTTCAGCCTGCGTCGGGGTTCCCGCTCCCGAGAACGTAGGCGGATGGAAACTCATAAACCGTGTTAGCTGCTTCTCAGCCGCTCGAGGAACCACATCCATAACAGGTTCAGGCCGTGCCACCACCTGTTCTGGCCTTACAGCCGCTTGCTCCTGCCTAAGTGGCTGACCTTGGATCATGGTAAATAAGGCCTCCGCAACTAAACGGACATGTTCCGCAGACGGTGGAGGTGTAGGCACCGCTGGTGCCGTACTTTCATCAGAACGCTGGGGCTCAGACGGCCCAGCTCCACTTCATGTCACCTAAAGGTGGACAAGACACACACATTAGCGGTCGTACCAAGCAAACAACACAAAATAGGAACACGCAGGTTCCACAAACATACAAAATGCATTCCTATCATGGACATTCAGGAGTTCAATCGTAGACTTTGGTGTGCACAAACACGTGCTCGCCACCCCACAAAAGAAGTCGACCACGACTTCGAGAGGGAAAGACCAAGACAACCGATACAAAAATGTAACAACCCATCCGTTCAATGATATATTCTAGAAGGTCCGGCCGGGGCCCCACATGATATACCACAAAACAGTCGGTGAAGGTACAGGATGATACCAGAGTAGCGCATCGCACCTATCACAAGCAATCTAGCGGAAGCCTAAACTACTTGAACTCCTCATGAATGTCCAAACATAAAACTCCACATTTTATATATAACTAGGAATGTCTTACAACATGTCAAAAGAGTTGGCCTTATGGCCTTACATGGCTTTCAAACAGTGGCCTAAACAAATTGGCGCGCAGGCCGGCCACAAGAAAAGAAAACACTCAAAAGAACACACGTAGCCTTCGAGGGCTAGCAGTAGCAGCAGCAACACCAGCAGGAGCATCAACCTCTACGCGTCCCGCTCGGCTCTCCAGCACCTGTGCAAGGACAATCCACCCAACGGTGGCAAACAAAAGCAACGGTCAGCGTTCAGCTGACCAAATTATAACGACCCTACCCCTTCTCTCGGGGCAGCGGTATTTTTCCCTGCAGGCATATCATATCACAAGTATGGCAAGCTATATCATCAAAAGGTGCTTTCACGCACGCAAGCCATCACAACCGTTCGCCACCCGACCCAACGGTCCGTGCACTCAGGGCACATTCTTGGTGTTATGGCAACCTCTTGCCCACCACCGTATCAGGGTTATCACCCAACGGTAAATCTCTTGAGCATTTACTCCAGGGCGTGCAGCCGGAGTTAGTCCTCGGACACCGGGATGGCCCGTAGCCCCCCGTTGTGTCATGGCGCGCAGGCCGAAGACTCTTGCTATGCGCTCCAACAGACCGCACTTTTTGGTCTCACGTCAGACGGACATAGCGCAGGTCGGAACCTCCACCCCCCCCCCCCCCCCCCACCGTTGCTCAAGTCGCCTTGCCTTTTCCGCGTGCAGCGTACTCATGGCTATAACAAAGGCACGGGTCGGTCTCACCAATCCTGTTCTGGCATTCAAGCCTAGGTATTTCACTATACCCATTTTCTCACAACAACAGCGGGTCTTTCTTGGGCGCACCAGTACTTCCTGTGACTCTCTCCACAGGTGGACACCGCACAAGCACAAATGTCAGGGGTCTTTCCTGGGCACACCAGTACTTCCTGTGACTTGCTTCACAGGTGGACACCCTATGACATCAAGCATCACAAAAAGGGCCTTTCCTGGTCCCACCAGTACTACCTGTGCCTCATTCACAGGTTGGACCCAAAACAGCACACGGCTATTTTCCTGGGCTACCACCCCAGTACTTCCTGCTACTCCTTTTCGCAGGTATAACCCGTAGACTCCGTACACTACACGTTTATCACGGAGTCTTCTCCGGTTCGTATGCAACATCACCAATCCAGACCAACCTGTCCAGATGAGCTTCACACAGCATGCCTATTCCGTACTCCATTTCCGGATCTATATGCACAACAAAAGGGGATTTCAAGAATCACCCAAACGACTCCCAAAAGTAGCCACCTCTTGGTGGGGGAATCAAAAGATATGCCAAAACGGAAGCCTTCACATGGCTAGGAAGAAAAGTCGTTACCCTTGACGATCGCTTCGGTGCCATGGCCTCCAAGCTAGCTTGCAAGACTCGCAAGAGCGTTTCCTCCGCAACGCTGGCTTCGGATCTCTCGTCGTAAACCGCAGCACCACCAGCAGCAGCCCCTTTCCCTCTTCCTCCTCCTTTTTCTCTCTCTTTCTCTCTCTTGAAGAAAGATGAAGGCCAAATTAAAGTGAGCAACACTTCTCTGATTTCGGCCCTTAAGGAAAAAGAAGAAGAGGCTTCAGCCCTTGGATCCAGACTGAAGGAATGGACGGCCACGATTCTGCCAAAAACACAAATTTTGACCAGACACGACCTCGAACACGGCCGTGTGCCTGGCCGTGTGCCTCAAGCGGTGGTCAACCGACTTATCCAAACCAGTGACACGCCCACGGGACACGCCCATGTCATGGGCCGTGTCACCAACACGCCTTCAGACACGCCCGTGTCTATGGCCGTGTACCTGGGGAAAAAATCCCAAATCATCCCGAGACTTCACACGGCCTGTGACACGCTCGTGTCCCAGGCCGTGTGCCCAGACACGGCACCCAGACACGCCCTGTCGAAATCCTTTGACGGGCTGCGTTCGTCGACCCGATTTGACACGCCCTGTGACACGCCCGTGTCACAGGCCGTGTGCAACATCTCGACACTCGACACCCACACGTCTCGACACTCGACGATCGTCGAGTAAAACTCGTCGAGCATGCGACACGGCCTTGGACACGCCCGTGTCTTGGGCCGTGTGCCTCCTCTCGACACATCGTCGAGCGAAAAATCGTCGAGACAAAGACCGATCGTCGACACAACCTCGACACGCCCTGCGACACGCCCGTGTCGCAGGCCGTGTCACCTGACACGCCCTGGGACACGCCCGTGTCCCAGGCCGTGTCACCCAAATTTTCCTGTTTCAGAACTTTGGGCTGTTACACGGTCATAATTAACATTAATAACGTACACGTGGACCAATCACATCAAGGCATTTGAAAATCCTGTCATATCTGGAATTAGCAGAAATTTCTAAAAAACTATCTGGAGTACTCGAGTAGAAGGATAGGTGCTCGAGTACTGAGATTAGATCTCGAGTAGATGAAGTTAGACTACTCGAGTGGGAATCCTTCAGAAAATTCAGAACATAATATATGAGTACTCGAGTGGAATAAAGACTACTCGAGTATATTAAAATCACTCGAGTGGTAGGGATGAACTACTCGAGAGAAAAGACTTAGAAAAATTCTGGAGGATAAAGCTGACTACTCGAGTATATGATCTAAACTACTAGAGTGGGAAATTACTACTCGAGTGGGAAAGGTTCTACTCGAGTACTTGACTTCTGTCACACGAGTTGAGAAGCTCAACTACTCGAGTGGGCAATTGGACTACTCGAGTATGGGACTTAGAAAAATTCTGAGATGGAAATTCTGTTAACTCGAGATTAAGAGAAGGCCTACTCGAGTAGTGGACTTGGCCACTCGAGAGCTATGTTCAGACTGCTCGAGAGCCATTTCCCTTACTCGAGTTCAGACAGACCAACTCAAGTATATACTAAGTGATCAACTCGAGTATATAATCTTCTACTCGAGTGAAATACTTAAAATATTCTCTATCATGAGAATTTCCTTTCTTCAATAAAATCAATAATACTTCTTTCTTCAATCAGTCCTAGTGCTTGAAAAATGAAGTGTATCCCAATAGAGAGACTACACATGAGTCAACACCATGGATCACACAATGAGAGATTACATTGTATGGTCCTGTGTTTGGTGACCCATTATAGACTGACATTGGTCTACACTTGGAAATTTAGTCCTGCAAACACATAACTCAAACAAAACATCAAATACAACTTAATTCATCTTAGTCCAAGTGTGACTTCATCAAATCTGGGTTATTGTGGACACGATACCCAACAAACGGAAACAATCGTTCAGCCTTACGTATGCCCTCTAGACGGCTAGTCTTGGGACATAAGATCAAATCCTAAGAGAAATCGGACGGCTACGAAGCGAATCGACGGAGCTACTTCCGTCCGCTACCGCCGGGCGATAACTTTAACGTCAGGTGGTAATCTGTTCGATTAAAACCCGCTCGATGCCGGGTTATGACCCGTTCAAGGAAAACCCCGCTACCACCAGACGATAACGTTAACGCCATCTGATAACTTCCTGAGTCACAGGACAGAAAATAAAGCCCGCGCTAACGCCGACAATAACACTATCGTGCCGCGATAGCTTTCTCAACACTCTCAATGCCTGGCCACTCAATGCTCTCAACGCCTGGCCACTCAACGCTCTCAACACCTAGCTATCGTCGGGCGATAACTACTACCATCGCACGATAACCCCTCAACACTTAGCCCGACGAATGGGGCTCGATGAATGGGGCTCGATGAACGGGGCTCCATGAAACAAGGCTATAGTCGGGCGATAGCTACGATCGTCACGCGGTAGCTTCCACAGATTAAATTTCTGGAAAAACTAGGGTGTTACAACTCCTCCCCCTTAAAAGAATTTTGTCCTCGAAATTATTCTTCATACAGTAAAATAGCAAGAAATTTGTCGTTACATAACAAAACATTGTTACAACAACGTTATATAAATAACTCGGGATAGCCCTCATGCATTGCTTGCTCACGTTCCCAAGAGAACTCATCTCACCCGCAGTTGTCCCAATGCACCTTTACGAGTTTAACCTCTTTATTCCGCAACTACCAAACTTCTGAATCCTCTAAACTAACTGGATGTACTTTTGTTCTCATGTCCTCTTCTATCGACATCATCGCCGACTTGACCACAACACTAGCCTCCACCAAGTCTTTCCTCAAGACGGAGACATGGAAAACATCGTGTAATCCACTCAACTCTGTGGACAACGCCAATAGGTAAGCTGTTTCTCCAATCCGTTCTATAATCTCGAACGGTCCCAAAAACCTCGGACTCAACTTCTTGAGTTGGTGAATCCGCAAAACGCCTTTAAACTGCTTGATCTTTAGATAGACCCAGTTTCCTATCGCAAAATCCACATTACTATGGCGAGCATTAAAATACTTCGCTTGCCGGTCCTGAGTAACCTTCATGCGCTCCTGAATGGTTCGCACCAACTCACATGCATCATCCACCACTTCTTTTCCCAAATGTTTGGTGTCTCCCGCCTCTGTCCAAGACATCGGTGTTCGACACCGCCTTCCATACAAAGCTTTGTATGGCGTCATATTTATACTTTCCTGGTAACTATTGTTATAGGCGAACTCTACCATGAAGAGGTGATCTTCCCACTTCTTAACAAAGTCAAGAGTACACATCCTCAGCATATCCTCCATTGAACGATTCATTCTTTCTGTTTGTCCATCGGTTTGAGGATGGAATGTTATACTAAACTTAAGTTTCATGCACAGACTCTTCTGAACCAACCTACAGTCCTTGGACGTGAAACGTCCATCGCGATCACTAACTATACTCCTAGGAATCACATGCAGTTGCATAATGTTGCGAACATACAACTCCACCAACTTCTCCACGCTGTCCTCTTTTCGATTTGGGATGAAATGAGCCACTTTGGTCAATCGATCCACGATCACGCAAATCGCGTCGTTACCCTATTGCGATCGAGGTAATCCATGCACAAAGTCCATAGAGATGTCATCAAATTTCCACTCAGGAATAGGAAGAGGCTTCAGGAATCCGCCCGACTTCTCACACTCGGCATTCACTATGGCACAAGTTTGGCACCGACTCACGTACAAAGCTATATCCCGCTTCAAACCCGGCCACCAAAAGAATTTCTTCATATCCAAGTACATCTTTGTACAGCCTGGGTGAATGGAGTACTTTGTGAAATAAGCCTCAAGCATCAACTCCTCATAGAGCTTGCCGAACTGCGGTACACATATCCTTCCGTCCTTCCTCAGAATCCCATCAATCATATCCCAGGCGCTACCCTCTCCCTTTTGAGCATCCACCACAAATGGCGGGAACTCTTCATCCAAACTGGTCGCTTACCGAATATAATCGGACAAGTCGTTATGCAATTCAATCCAGTTCAACTGAGCCATGCCAGACTCTCCTCTTACTACACACTCAATGTCAAGGAACTCATAGTCCCGCATCAACTGCTCATCATGAGCTTCGATCCAATTCCCTTTTCCAGAGTACTTCCTACTCAAGGAATCCTCCATCACGTTGGCTTTGCCTGGCGTATACGGAATTTCCATGTCTTAGTCTCCAAGGAACTTGACTCATCTGCGTTGCCGTATATTCAAGTCCTTTTGATCTAGAAGATACTTCAGGCTTTTGTGGTCCTTGAAGATCTCCACCTTCGCACCATATACATAGTGCCGCCATAATTTCAATGCAAACATTACTGCTCCCAATTCTAAGTCATGGACGAGGTAATTCCTCTCGTGAGGCTTCAACTGCCTAGACCCAAAGGCTATCACACTGCCATATTGCACCAACACGCAACCCAAACTGCATCTTGATGCGTCACTGAAAATCTGAAATCCTTCAGTCCCTTTAGGAAGAATTAGGATTGGAGCTGTCATCAGCCTTCCCTTCAGGGTGTCAAACTCCTGATTGCACTATTGTGTCCACACAAATTTCTGGTCCTTACGAGTCAGCGAGGTGAGGGGTAGATCTATCCACGAAAAGTTTTCCACAAACCTTCTATAATACCCTGCTAGTCCAAGGAAACTTCGGACTTCCGCCATGGTTCCCAAAATGTGTCAATCCCTAATGGCTTCAACTTTTGCCGGATCTACCGCCACCCCATCAACACTAATCACATGGCCCAAAAATGCCACCTTCTCTAACTAGAACTCGCACTTCAAGAACTTTGCATAAAGCTGGTTCTCTCTCAACTCCTGCAAGACTACTCTCAAGTGAGTTTCATGCTCCGCCTCTGATTTGGAATACACCAAAATATCGTCAATAAAGACAACTACAAAAGAGTCCAAGTATTCCAGCAATACTCAATTCATCAAATCCAAGAATACTGATGGCGCGTTTGTCAGCCCGAATGACATCACCAAGAACTCGAAGTGACCATACCTCGTACCAAAAGTTGTCTTGGGTATATCCACGTCTCGAATTCACAATTGATAGTATCCTGACTTCAAGTCCAACTTAGAATACACCACCGACCCCACCAACTGGTCGAACAAGTCATATATCCGAAGAATCAGATACTTATTCTTGACAGTCAGTTTATTCAACTCTCGGTAGTCTATGCACAATCGCATACTACCATCTTTATTCTTCACAAACAGCACTGGCACGCTCCATGGTGAAGAACTAGGTCTAATATACCCCTGCTCCAACAGTTCCTACAACTGCACTTTGAGTTCGGCCAACTTCTTTGGTGCCATCCTAAAAGGAGGACATGACACCGACCTAGCCTCTGGTACTAAATCAATTGAGAAATCAATCTCCCGTTGAGGAGGTGCTCCAGGAAGCTCCTCAGGAAACATATCCTCGTACTCTGCCACTACCGGCACTTCCCCGAGTGATAACAGGGAAAGGAAAACATCCAACAATGCTACCATAGCTACTCCTCCCTGGTTAACTGGTCGCACCAACTACATGGCCGAAATCAGGGAATAGGCCACTCCACTAAGGCCCTTAACTTAACTTCTACATGCCCTTCACTTCTCATGGTCACCACCTTAGATAGGCAAACCTTGTCGACGCAGGAATGTACTTCTTTAGAAAAGCATTCCCGAACTCTTCAATGGAAGGGGTGCGCCCAGGAAATTGGCGACTGTTATGGCTTACCCACCATAACTTAGCGTCACCTTCTAACATAAAGGTCGCAAACTCAGATTTATTTTCCTCTAGAGTCTCTGCCGCCCTTAGCAGTTCTTGAATCCTTTCCCACCAATCCTCCTCATCGGTTGGCATGTTGACTCCCTTAAATGTTGGAGGATGGAAGCTTAAAAAGTATTTCATTTGCCGGTCTCCATGCCCGACAACCACTCGTTCAGCCAACGGCTCTACTTTCCTGGCTCCTCCACCGGTTATGGCTGGTGTTGTATCCGGGGTAATGGGAGTTGTTACCTGTACAACTGGGGTAGCAACTTGCATTGCTGCTGCAGCTTGGGCTGCCACCATTGCTTCTGCAAGCATGCGATAAAAATCAGTCAGGCTTACACCCATGCCCAAAGGACCCTGAGCAGTACCACTGCTCGCCGAAGGCTCTTCTAATGGCCTCGACGTCCCTGCCTTGTCACTTCCACCCTTAATAAAAGTAAGGTAAAACAAGAATCAGCTTCCAGTCATAGAACTAGACACAAGGACACTCATGGTCCTGCAATAATCCTAAGTGGATAACATCTTAACGCGATCCGATTATGACATTCGACCATGAAACCTTACCTTGGACACTAACCTTGCTCTGATACAAAATTATAACACCTCCCCTGTAATGACCGTATTTTATGGGTCCGGCCGGGGCCCCACAACATACATACACCACAGCTTAAGCATTATAAGATGATATAAACTACCCAAACTCAAAACTCATTATATAACATCGGAAATAAATAACTAAACTAGAAGTTATCCACCACAAATCAAGAGTATCACAATGGCCTTAAGGCCTTACGCAACATAAATCCAAAACATGAATGACAACAATGTCAAACATTAACGTGCGTAAGCACTCCTAGGCTACCTCGGCTTGCAAGCCGGATTACATCTCATGGATCATATCATAGCATCAAAACATAAGCAAATAAAAGTTCACTTCATGAGGCTTAGGCCTTTTTGGCCGGCGAGCTTGCTCCCGCTTGCGATCCTTGCCCTGTAAAATTTGGGGGTAACGTGGGTCAGCAAAGGCTGACCTCAACTGTGTAACCAACACATCTCGTCCGGCCGTCCCTAATGGACCTCGGGGTACACCACCTCCCTACAAGTAAGCACTTCGTATGCAATATACATAAACATGTAAAGCTATAAAAACATATAAGGATGTCTCATACAACAAACACGTTCTCTATATTGAACATATAATCAAAAAGGGCCTACAATGCAGCATATATGCAAACTCGGGTTTCACCCAAGGCACCCTATAGCGCATGATTCTAACACAACATCATAGCACAACATTTGGGTACTTCCAATTTCCCCATCGGCATTCAAGCCGCACACGTAAGGGTACTTTAATTTACCCTAACGGCATACAAGCCTCCACACGGAACTCTTGTCAAGGCCCCACCCGCTCGTCGGTCTCAAAACCTGGGCTTTCCTGCAAGCTCTGAATTATCACGTTAGCATTCCATCTCAAACACACAAACCGATTCTAAGAACCCTTACTGGACCTCACCCACTCGTGGGCTTCATTGCCTGGGCTTGTCCTAAGCTTAGCTTTCTCGTCAGTTTCACAGAAGGGGAATAGTCTCGACGGGACGCTCTCCCCACATGACTTGCACGTCACGGGATAGCTATCCGACCACGGAGACAAAGCCACACCTTAGCACATCACAATCCATAGACCTTCCCACTCTAATCCATCATTCGTACTGTAACGTCCCTGCGCACCAAGGAAACAATCTACCGCCAACGCAGAGCTAACCTTGCTTACTTCCGGCTACACGTACTCCATTGAATAAGGGGGAAAAACACATCACAAACAACATCTTTACGCAACGAATTTCTACCAAAAATCCTTAAGGCTCGCTATGCAACATCACCGAGTCGGACTAACAATCGCGACTACGGCTTCACCCACAATTCCCAATCCACTAACGAAGCGGATTTTTAGTCCAATATGATGCCCAGAACGGACACAATCGACCCTCTTGAACTAAGGCAACCCAAACCCCTCTCATTTGAGAGATTTGGTGCCTACATTCTTGACATAAAACAAGACAAGTAAACATTTCATGCATGTATCCTATAACCAAGAGGAGAAATGTCGTTACCTTTCGACTACTCTTTCTTGTCATGGAAACCTTGCTTTGTACAGATGAAAACGAGCGCCTCCACGTCCTTTCCACGGATCTGGCCTCGGAACTGCGTTCAGAGCTCAGAAGCTCCGTCAATGGCAGAAGAAAACTTTCTTCTTCCTCCTAACTCTCTCTTCCAAACCCTAAGTCAACTCCAAAATGAGAAGAAATGAGGGGAAACAATTGTTCAGCCCTACTTATGCCCTCTAGACGACTAGTCTTGGGCCATAGGATCAAATCCTAAGAGAAATTAGATGGCTACGAAGCGAATCGACGGAACTGCTTCCGTCCGCTACCGTCGGGCTATAACTTTAACGCCGGGCGGTAATCTGTTCGACGAAAACCCGCTCGACGTCGGGTTATAAATTGTTCGTTGTAAACCCCGCTACCGCCAGACGATAACGTTAACACATCTGATAACTTACCGAGCCGCAGGACTAAAAATAATGCCCGCGCTAACGTCAGCGATAACACTACCATGCCGCGATTATGTTCTTAACGCTCTCAATGTCTGGACACTTAACGCTCTCAACGCCTGGCCACTCAACGATCTCAACTCCTAGCTATCATCGGGCGATAACTACTACCTCCACGCGATAACCCCTCAACACTTAGCACGACGAATGGGGCTCGACGAACGGGGCTCGACGAACGGGGCTCGATGAAACAAGGCTATCATCGGGCAATAGCTACTATCACCGCGAGGTAGCTTCCACAGATTCAATTTCTGGAAAAACTAGGGTGTTACACCCTTGCCTTCCCTTAGGAATAATGTCTTGTATATCTTTCCCCTTGAGAATTTTTTCCTAATGAAAAGGCTAGACAAGGTTTCATACCATGCCCTAAGTGCTTGCTTTAACACATATAATGCTTTCCTGAGCTTATAAACATAATCGGGATAGTTAGAATTAACAAAACCCGAGGGTTGCTCAACATAGACCTATTCTATTAGGTCATCATTAAGGAAAGCTGACTTTACATCCATTTGGTAGACCTTAAATCCTTTATGTGCAGCATATGCAAGGAATAGTCTTATAGCTTCCAATCTAGCTGCTAGTGAAAAGATTTGATCAAAATCAATACCTTCCTCTTGTCTATATCCCTTGGCCACCAGTCTAACTTTATTCTTTATTATAACACCATTTTCATCAAGCTTATTCCAATAGATCCACTTGGTTCAATGATGTTATGTCCTTGTGGTTTGTGAACCAGCTTCCAGACTTAGCATCTCTTGAACTGCTTCAGTTCTTCTTGCATAACCACAATCCAAAATCTGTCTATGTTGGCATCTTCAAACCTTTAAGGTTTAACCTGAGACAGAAAGCTTGAATACATAGCTATGTTGAGGCTTCTGCTTCTTGTTGTAACCCCTTGGCTATCATCTCCTATAATCTAATTTCTAGGATGATCCTTCAGATGCCTAACTGCTGGAGGCATTCTTTCTTCAGCATCATGAACTTCAATGGCTAGATCTTGCTGGTCTTCATCCATATTATATATACTCTGTCCTCCTTCTGGAAGGCACACACCATCATCTTCTTCTAGGGTAATTGGAGAAGTTTCCATGATGGTTAGTTTATCCATCTTCTACTCTACACCTACAGATCTAGATGAGCTAGGCAGCTCATTATTAATCATTGATGATTCATCAAAGACTGCATTAACAGATTCTTTTACTACTTAATTTTTCAAGTTGTAGACTCTATAAGATTTGCTATGGTTATTGTACCCAACAAAATTTCCTTCAAAGGATTTGGTAGTAAACTTAGTCAAGTATGACTTCCCATTATTGAGCACAAAACACTTACTACTAAAGATCCATAAATAGGCTAGATTTGGTTTTCTGCCTTTCATAATTTCATAGGGAGTCTTCTTGTGGTACTTGTTGATAGAGGCCTTATTTAGGACATGACATGTAATGTTCACTGCCTCAGCCCAGAAGTATTCTGGGAAAGTAGTGTCATTGAGTAGTATCCTGTCAGTCTCTATGAGAGTTCTGTTTTTCCTCTCAGCTATGCCATTTTGCTGGGGAGTTCTAGGATAAGAAAATTCTTGGTGAATCCTTTGGTCTTCATAGAACTTTATCTTGTCTTCAGATTGAATTTCAGTACCATGGTTACTTCTGATTTTGACCACAAAATTATCTTTTTCATTCCAAACTTACCTAACAAAAGTCATAAAAGTGTCAAGGGTTTCAGACACTTTCTTTTGGAAGAACACCCAAGCAAACCTAGAGAAGTCATCAACTATCACAAGTATGTAGACTTTCCTACCTATACTATGAATTAGCATAGGACCAAACAAGTCCATATGCAGGAGGTACAAACATCTCACAGAATCCTTGACCCCAATGCTCTGAAAGGATGTTTTGGACTGCTTGAGCTTTTGACATATAGAGCAAATGCCCTGCTTGGTGCATCTTATAGTGAGTCCATTTTTGACTAGCTTTTCACTGAAGAGCTTACTAATTGACTTGTAGTTTAAGTGAGCAAGCCTCTTGTGCCATTACACATAGTAAGAGACTTTCTCATTTGCTACCAGACATACTTGCGTGTCAGAACTTAAACAGAAAAAGTTTAAATAATAAATATTCTCACTCCTAGTGTCTGTCAAAATGACCTTTTGGTCACTTGACCTTTTAATTAGATACTCATCATTGTGGAAGACAATGACATAGCCAAGATAACATAATTGGCTTATGCTTATCAGGTTGTGTTGCAACCCTTCCACATAAGCCACATTTGTGATTGAGACTATATCATTGGTGATCAAAACATAGCCCTTGGTGACTCCTCTGTCTGAACCTCCAAAGATTACTTTAGGTCCATTATTCATAGGATTTTAGTCCTTCAGGTGACACCTTGTTCCAGTCATGTCTCTGGAACAACCACTGTCCAAGTACTATATTGGTGCATGTGTACTTGGACTATCCTGCTAAAACAATTTAGTTTACCTTAGGACCCCAAAAGGGATTATGTCCTTGGTTCTTGTTAGTCTGAAAATGAACATATCTCCATCCAACATTTCTGACAGGAAGACTTACCCTTGCCCTAGGCACATTAGGTTTGTGCTAGAAATCTATGGCAAAGTGTCCCACCTTGCCACAACACCAACATTCATGAATGTTGTACCTTCACTTCTGAATAGTTCTAGTAGATTCAAAGCTGTCAGCAATTGACTGTTCAGAAGGGAGAGCAGCAGCCTTCTTCTTGTTTCTTTCAATAACAATCTGACGAAAAGTGAGTCTGTCAGTAGAAGTACTTGGATTACTCTGAGTTCCACCAACAGTGGTCTTCTTTGCAAAAGACATGTTATTAATCGCATCAAAAATACCCAAGTAAGGCTTACTGAATGACTTACCCTTAGTCTGAAATTTTGCTGGGAGAACCTGAGAATAGGACACTACCTTATTCTTGAGTATGGGGGCTGGAGCACCAAACACAAATGGTTTATGATGGGATATCTGGATTTCCTCATGTGGGGACTTAAAAGTACTTAAGCCCATGCCCTTCCTTCCACGATAGTTGTGAGCAATGTTGTTCACACTAATGGATCTTCCATTCAACCAGTGACCATATATACTCTCTTGGTTATACTTGTTGGATAACAACACAACTTTATCAAAAGAGATAGCATACTGAATTGTAACTTTGCCCTTACTCCTATTTCTTTTACCATTATTCCTCTCAATGTACCCTAGCCCCTTCTTATTAGTTTGGGAGGTGAAGGTATCAATGAGTGGCAATACTGATTTATGTTTGGAGTATTGTTCCACTAACTTCCTCTCTTTGAGGAGCTTATCTTCCAACCCTTTAATTAAAGAGCTCTTACTATTTATGGTTGAACCTTGGATAATGGTGATGGATTTAAGTTGGGATATCTCTCTGCTCATCTAGCATACCAATGAGGCTGACTCAGTGTGCAAAGAGAGATCTTTCCTTAAAGTGACTATTTTCTTGGCTTGTCTTTTGATAAGCAACTTGCTCTTTTTCAGAGCTTTCAATATTAACCTATAGTTGTCATTCAATAGATTGGCATCTTCCTCAGATTCCGAACCATCTTCATCATAGGATGAAGATGCATTAGAATTAGGACTAGTTTTATAATCAGATTCAGAGGAAAGGATGGAGTGAGTTAGTACCTCATCTAGACCAGGCTGGTCCTGGCTAGATTCTCCATCTATCATGGCCATGAATAACTATCATTGACATCATCATCCACCCCAGTATCACTATCTGAGTGTGATAGAGGGGCCCTAATTCCTCTCCTCGCAGCTAGATAGTCCCCATCCTCTTTAGCAATATTAGCAGCAAACAACCCAATATATGCTTCATCTTCTTCTTTAGAGTCTGAAGAAGTTGAGTCAGTTTGACTCTAGCTCTTCTCATTCTTGGAAATGAAGTTTTTTCATTCTTTCCCTTTTGGTGGTGATGCTTCTTCTTGCCTGTCTCTTTTCTCTTGACTGGACAGTCAGCAATGACATGTACATGCTTGCTACAACAATAACAAATAATTTTAGAAGAATTATGTTTGATTTGTTTAGTATCATAGATGTCTCCTTTGGAGAACTTCTTTCTGGATTTGTTGTGATCCTTCTTGTTGGGTACATTGAAATGTGTGTACCAGATTTGGGGAAGCCTCACATAACTCAATGATATACATCGGTTTGTATTTGATGGCATTTTGAGTTTACTTGTGCAGGCTAAAGATTGCAGAAAACATTCTAAGTACAAAAGTGTCGAGACACTTATTTAGTGTCGACACCATTGAAGGAGATGTGTCGAGATAAAAAGCTAGTCTGTGTCGACATACAGGACGTATGTCGACACACAGAGGTTAAGTCGACATCAACTGTGTCGACACTTAGGACTAGTTTCGACACACTTAGACTTGCTGTGCTGACAGTTACAAAGAAACAACTATGTCGACATCCAAGACTTGGGTCGATATATGGAGAAGCTGTGTCGACACACAGGACTTGTGTCGACACATTCTACAATAGCTATGTCGAGACCTTGATAAAGAGCTGTGTCGATAGTTTTTTGAAGATGTCAACAACATTAAAGAAGCTATGTCGACACTACGGAATTGTTTTGACACACATTACATTTGTGTCAACACATTCTATACTTATGTCTCGACACATTCAGCTGGGTTAAATAACTCTAAGTACCAGATCTCAAGGCTGAAGACTTGGCATAATTCAGAATCATCAAGCTTGTCAGATATGTCAGAACTGTCAGATGTCAGTTATCCATCGGATCAGCCAGTTGCCTCTGATGAGATCTATATAAAGAGCTGGTCTTTTAGAGAAAAAGACAGTTGTTGTTGTTCGAGGAAGAAGAATTCACAGAATTCTAAACACCATGAAGATTCTGATTACAAATCAGAAAGGTGGACAAGATCTCATCAGATCTTTCAGTGTTTGCAGATTCAATTCTGTAAGGAAGAAGAAGCTGGATCTACACCAACTTCTCAAGAAGATTCAACCTAGGTTCTCTCTTTCAAGAAGTTTTGAATAAGCTAAGTCGAGTTGAATCAGATCCGTTACAGCACGGGTTAGAAGTAAGCAGATCCATCAAGATCTGATCAAGATACCCTCACCCCTCTCTCTCTCTATCTATCTGGGTGAAGGAAGAAATACATTCATTATCCAATTTTCTGTAGGATCTATATTTAGATCTTAGTGTAAGAGATTTCAATCTCTCTGAGTTGTAAGCCTATACTTATAAAGGCTGAGGTAGGGCTATTTTCCTGACGTAGGAGATTAATTTCTCTGAGATGTAGGCCTGGTGATAAAGGTTGAGGTAGGGCTATTTGCCTGAGGTAGGAGATTAAGTTCTCTGAGCTGTAGGCCTGGTGATAAAGGCTGAGGTAGGGTTTGCTCAAGTCTGAGCTCTAGGGCTTGTTTAAGTCTGAGCTGTAGGAACTAATTGGTGTTCTGAGTTGTAAGATCTGAAGATCTGAGCAAGTGGAAGGAAGTTAGGCCGAATCTAGTATACTGCTAGATAGGCGAAGGGGAAAGTGGATGTACCCATCAATTGGGGAACCACTATAAATCTGTGTGTATGCTGTGTTTGATTGTGCTGTTCTGTGATAGCTATAGATTGACTAGATCTTCTATGCTTATTTTTTAACTGACTAAGTAAATAAGAATTGAACCTATTCACCCCCTAGGTGTTTAGTGTTTCTTGAAACCAAATCTTTCAAGTGGTATCAGAGGGAGGTTGCTCAAAATTAGACTTAACAGTCTGAGTATATCTCCAAGGCAGTAATAAGATAGCCAAGATGGGTTCAGGAGAAAATAACAAAGAACTTAGATCCATGAAGCTTCCCATCTGTAGAAAATAAATATTTGGGATATGGAAAGAGAGGGTCAGATTATATATGGAAGCATCTGATTCCAAAATCTACATCACAGTACTAGAAGGTCATTTCATCCCAATGAAGATTTCTGCTCTAGATGCAAATCTAAGGACTCTAAAGAGTTATTCAGAGATGACAGAGGATGAGATCATCTTAGCAACCTTGGACAAGAGAGCACAAAACATAATAGTTAGTGTAATAGATGACTCCACCTTCCAGAATTTGGTCCACTACAAAACCTCCAAGGAGATGTGGGACACTTTGATTGTCTACATGGAGGGGACTGAAGAAGTTAGGGAAGACAGGAAGTCCATGCTCAATCAAGAGTATGAAAGCTTCAGACAAGCCAAGACAGATAACATATCTGAGTGCTACAAAATTATTCTTTAGAATTATCAAAGAGCTGATGACTTATGGAAGAGTCTTCAGCACCTATGAACTGAATGATAAGTTTCTCAGATTTTTAACCAAGGACTGGGATACCAAAATCTGTGTCATCAGAGAAGTGGCCAGACTTACTGATACACCTCCACCTACATTGTTTGGTAAATTACTGTCATATGAAATGCAGCTAACAGCTAGAAAGGAAGAGGAGAAGAGCAGCAGGTCTCTTGTCAAAGATAAGTTTGAGGCTTTCAAAGTTGAAGCTACAAGGAAGGGCAGGAGAAAGACTAATTCTCCTCCCAGAAAAGTTGCTGAAACTGATTCAGAAAGTTCAAACACAAGCACATCAGATTGCCACACTCTGATGAAGATCTTGCTGTCTTTTCTAGGCAATTTCAAAGGTTATTGAAGAAAAAGAACTGGAGAAACAGGCCATCCTCTTCTCCCCAAGGATGACTACTACAAGGTAAATAATAAATCCTCTAAAGAGGAAAGGTATGGTTCTAAACATGATAAACAAGCTTCTACTGAAGTTGTTTGTTATTATTGCAGCAAGCCATGACATGTCATAGCAGAATGTCTTGTCAAAAGGAAGGAGTCTGTTGAGAAAAAGAAACACCAGCAAAAAGGCAAGATGGAGAAATCCTTTGTGGCCAAGAAGCAGAAAAGCTGGACTGACTCTTCTTCATCAGAGTTAGAAGAAGAAGAGGAAGTTGAAGCCTACATTGGGCTGTTTTCAACTGAGGAAGATTCCATAAGAACAGAATTCTTGCAGATGTTGGTTGCTATCAATAAAGCAGAAGACATCCAATGCATAGGGCTGATGGCTATAGCAGAGGACAGACATAGCCAGGAGCAGTCTGGTCCTAGCAAGGTACAATCATCATCTTCAGTATTAGATTATGTTAATAGCACAGAGTTAGAAGCTTCTCCATCAAGAGATGCAAGTGGCTCTGAATCTGAAGGAGACATCAAGCAACTGATTGATGATTGTTGTGAGCTCCTGCAAGGCTTTAAGGAGAGCAGGATCCTAGACAAAAAGCTGGCAAAGGAGAATGCCTCTCTAAAATTGGCTGTTTCAAACTCAGCAAAAGTGTTGGATTTGAAGATAAAAGAGATTAGTAAACTGAAGAATATAACTGTTATTCAGATGGGTACTATTACTTTCAAGAATGATCACATCGGGAATCTTGAAAGTAGACTTCAAAAGGAAAGGGAGCTAGTGGCCAAATTTTCTAAACCTAGTTCAGTGTTACCTTTGATAGATTCATTCTTTTCCCAAAAGGGTAAGAAGGCATTAGGTTTCAAAGGTAGAACAAGAGCTGCAAATTTCAAAAGGAAAGGCAAAACCCCAGTTCAACCACTAGCCTCTATGCCTCCAATTCAGTTTAGAAAACTGGTTGAACATTCTAAGAGGTATGACCATGAAAGTATTTATGGTCACTGTGAGAAAAGTAGAAGAAATGGAAAGGGTGCAAGTGCCTATTGGGTTGCCCATGAGAAAACCCAAATGGTCCATAATGGACCATTTGTGTTTGGTGTACCAACCCCAACACTCAAGGACAATGTAGCAGCTAACTCACAAAGTCTGCCAGTCAATTATCGAGCTAAAGGAAACTTTGTTAGCAAAGCATACATAGGAATATCAGAAGCTATCAAAAGTATGCATTCTGAAAAGAAGGCAGCTGCAGATAGGGTTCAAGATATCCCAAGTATATCTGCTGCCAGACAAGTCCCTAAGCAAGTTGTGGTTGAAAGACTTAAGAAAAAAACTGATGTACCTACTGGTTTGAGAGCTACAAACAACTATGTTATTAAGCCAGTTCTTAAAAGAAGGTGCAATGTGCATGAGTGCTGGTGTTGTGGCAAAGTGGGCCACTATGCCATTGATTGTTGGAACAATGAGTGTGTCTAGAGATATATTGGTGGCTTACCTGTCAGAAAATCTGTAGGTAGGAATGTTCAGTTTGAATCTAACTTGTACCTAGGACCCAATAAAAGTTGGGGTCCTAAGGTTAGATAATTTTTTGTGATACAGGTGAGTCCAAGTGGCCATACCCCTATATGGTACTTGGACAGTGGATGTTCCATGCACATGACTGGAACAAGGAGCAAGCTAAAGGAATACACTCATATTGAGAATGGACCCAAAGTCATCTTTGGTGGTTCAGAAAAAGAGGTAACCGAATGTCTTGGGATTCATCAAGAATTCTCCTCACCTAGAACTCCCCAGCAAAATGGAATTGCTGAAAGGAAGAACAGAACTCTAATTGAGGCTGGTAGGACCTTGTTAAGTGACACATCTCTCCCAGAATATTTTTGGGCTGAGGCAATAAATACTGTTTGTCATGTTCTCAATAGAGCTTCCATCACCAAAAGCCACAAGAAGACTCTCTATGAGATTTTGAAAGTCAAAAAACCAAACTTATCCTATTTTAGGATCTTTGGTAGCAAGTGTTATGTACTTAACATTGGCAAATCTCATTTGACTAAGTTTGCTGCCAAATCCCAAGAAGGGATATTTGTTGGGTACATCAATAATAGTATGGCATATATGATCGATAACTTGACAACTCAAGTTGTAGAAGAATCTGTCCATATTGTCTTTGATGAGTCTAAGTTAATTAACTGTGAGCTGACAAACACTTCTTCTAGTCCTGCAGGTTTGAAGGATAAGATGGGCAAGCTAACCATCAGGGAAGATACACCAGCAGGCCAGGATATTGAATATAATGGATGTTGTCCAGGGGGAGCTCAAGACTTGCAAGCTGAGAATGAAGAACAACTAGCTGAGGACATTGAAGTACAACAAATTGATGGAAATATAGTATAACATGCTTAAGGAAGATTGCCTCCAGCTATGAGACATCGAAGGGACCATCCAGCTCATCAAATAATTGGTGATACAAGACATGATGTAATGACTAGAAGCAAGAGCTTGAACTCAGCACTATGTTCAAGATTCTTGTCTCAAATGGAACCAAAGAAGTTTGAAGAGCCTATCCAAAACTCATACTGGATTGGTGCTATGCAGGAAGAACTGAACCAATTCAAGAGATGTAAAGTCTGGAAGCTGGTTCCCAAACCTAAGGGACACAATGTCATATGGACCAAGTGGATTTACAGGAATAAGTTAGATGAAAATAACATTATAGTCAAGAACAAAGCCAGATTGGTGGCAAAAGGCTATAGGCAAGAAGAAGGAATAAACTTTTACCAGACCTATGCCCCAGTAGCAAGGCTGGAAGCAATAAGAATATTCCTTGCATATGCAGCCTATCAAGGATTCAAGGTCTTCCATATGGATGTCAAATCAGCATTTCTGAATGGAGATCTAAAAGGGGAAGTATATGTGGATCAGCCATCAAGTTTTGTAGATCCTCATTTTCCTGATTATGTTTATAGGCTTAAGAAGGCTCTATATGGGTTAAAACAAGCCCCTAGAGCATAGTATGAGACATTGTCTACTTTTCTCATTGAGAACAAATTCTCAAGAGGGAACATAGACAAGACCTTATTCCTAAGGGAATCCAAGGACAAGATCATTCTAGTCCAGATATATGTTGATGACATTATCTTTGGATCAACTGAGAACAACCTTTGTAGGAAGTTTGCTAAACTTATGCAGGGGAAGTTTGAGATGAGTAGCAAGGGTGAGCTGAAGTTCTTCTTGGGACTCCAAGTCAGACAGACTGATGATGGCTTGTCCATATCCCAGTGTAAGTTCACCAGCGAGTTGATTAAGAAATATGGTATGGAGACTGCCTCCACCATGAGAACTCCAATGGGGTCAAGTATGCCTATAAGCAAATATAAAGCAGGGAAACCTATTGATGAGTCTTTGTATAGAGGGATAATTGGCTCCTTACTATACTTGACTGCAAGTAGGCAGTACTGATAGAGGGAAACCTATTTCTTTTACCATTATTCCTCTCAATGTACCCTAGCCCCTTCTTATTAGTTTGGGAGGTGAAGGTATCAATGAGTGGCAATACTGATTTATGTTTGGAGTATTGTTCCACTAACTTCCTCTCTTTGAGGAGCTTATCTTCCAACCCTTTAATTAAAGAGCTCTTACTATTTATGGTTGAACCTTGGATAATGGTGATGGATTTAAGTTGGGATATCTCTCTGCTCATCTAGCATACCAATGAGGCTGACTCAGTGTGCAAAGAGAGATCTTTCCTTAAAGAGACTATTTTCTTGGCTTGTCTTTTGATAAGCAACTTGCTCTTTTTCAGAGCTTTCAATATTAACCTATAGTTGTCATTCAATAGATTGGCATCTTCCTCAGATTCCGAACCATCTTCATCATAGGATGAAGATGCATTAGAATTAGGACTAGTTTTATAATCAGATTCAGAGGAAAGGATGGAGTGAGTTAGTACCTCATCTAGACCAGGCTGGTCCTGGCTAGATTCTCCATCTATCATGGCCATGAATAACTATCATTGACATCATCATCCACCCCAGTATCACTATCTGAGTGTGATAGAGGGGCCCTAATTTCTATCCTCGCAGCTAGATAGTCCTCATCCTCTTTAGCAATATTAGCAGCAAACAACCCAATATATGCTTCATCTTCTTCTTTAGAGTTTGAAGAAGTTGAGTCAGTTTGACTCCAGCTCTTCTCATTCTTGGAAATGAAGTTTTTTCATTCTTTCCCTTTTGGTGGTGATGCTTCTTCTTGCCTGTCTCTTTTCTCTTGACTGGATAGTCAGCAATGACATGTACATGCTTGCTACAACAATAACAAATAATTTTAGAAGAATTATGTTTGATTTGTTTAGTATCATATATGTCTCCTTTGGAGAACTTCTTTCTGGATTTGTTGTGATGCTTCTTGTTGGGTACATTGAAATGTGTGTACCAGATTTGGGGAAGCCTCACATAACTCAATGATATACATCGGTTTGTATTTGATGGCATTTTGAGTTTACTTGTGCAGGCTAAAGATTGCAGAAAACATTCTAAGTACAAAAGTGTCGAGACACTTATTTAGTGTCGACACCATTGAAGGAGATGTGTCGAGATAAAAATCTAGTCTGTGTCGACATACAGGACGTATGTCGACACACAGAGGTTAAGTCGACATCAACTGTGTCGACACTTAGGACTAGTTTCGACACACTTAGACTTGCTGTGCTGACAGTTACAAAGAAACAACTATGTCGACATCCAGGACTTGGGTCGATATATGGAGAAGCTGTGTCGACACACAGGACTTGTGTCGACACATTCTACAATAGCTATGTCGAGACCTTTATAAAGAGCTGTGTCGATAGTTTTTTGAAGATGTCAACAACATTAAAGAAGCTATGTCGACACTAAGGAATTGTTTTGACACACATTACATTTGTGTCAACACATTCTATACTTATGTCTCGACACATTCAGCTGGGTTAAATAACTCTAAGTACCAGATCTCAAGGCTGAAGACTTGGCATAATTCAGAATCATCAAGCTTGTCAGATATGTCAGAACTGTCAGATGTCAGTTATCCATCGGATCAGCCGGTTGCCTCTGATGAGATCTATATAAAGAGCTGGTCTTTTATAGAAAAAGACAGTTGTTGTTGTTTGAGGAAGAAGAATTCACAGAATTCTAAACACCATGAAGATTCTGATTACAAATCAGAAAGGTGGACAGGATCTCATCAGATCTTTCAGTGTTTGCAGATTCAATTCTGTAAGGAGGAAGAAGCTGGATCTACACCAACTTCTCAAGAAGATTCAACCTAGGTTCTCTCTTTCAAGAAGTTTTGAATAAGCTAAGTCGAGTTGAATCAGATCCGTTACAGCACGGGTTAGAAGTAAGCAGATCCATCAAGATCTGATCAAGATACCCTCACCCCTCTCTCTCTATCTATCTGGGTGAAGGAAGAAATACATTCATTATCCAATTTTCTGTAGGATCTATATTTAGATCTTAGTGTAAGAGATTTCAATCTCTCTGAGTTGTAAGCCTATACTTATAAAGGCTGAGGTAGGGCTATTTTCCTGACGTAGGAGATTAATTTCTCTGAGATGTAGGCCTGGTGATAAAGGTTGAGGTAGGGCTATTTTCCTGAGGTAGGAGATTAAGTTCTCTGAGCTATAGGCCTGGTGATAAAGTCTGAGGTAGGGTTTGCTCAAGTCTGAGCTCTAGGGCTTGTTTAAGTCTGAGCTGTAGGAACTAATTGGTGTTCTGAGTTGTAAGATCTGAAGATCTGAGCAAGTGGAATGAAGTTAGGCCGAATCTAGTATACTGCTAGATAGGCGAAGGGGAAAGTGGATGTACCCATCAATTGGGGAACCACTATAAATCTGTGTGTATGCTGTGTTTGATTGTGCTGTTCTGTGATAGCTATAGATTGACTAGATCTTCTATGCTAATTTTTTAACTGACTAAGTAAATAAGAATTGAACCTATTCACCCCCTAGGTGTTTAGTGTTTCTTGAAACCAAATCTTTCAAGTGGTATCAGAGGGAGGTTGCTCAAAATTAGACTTAACAGTCTGAGTATATCTCCAAGGCAGTAATAAGATAGCCAAGATGGGTTCAGGAGAAAATAACAAAGAACTTAGATCCATGAAGCTTCCCATCTGTAGAAAATAAATATTTGGGATATGGAAAGAGAGGGTCAGATTATATATGGAAGCATCTGATTCCAAAATCTACATTACAGTACTAGAAGGTCCTTTTATCCCAATGAAGACTTCTGCTCTAGATGCAAATCTAAGGACTCTAAAGAGTTATTCAGAGATGATAGAGGATGAGATCATCTTAGCAACCTTGGACAAGAGAGCACAAAACATAATAGTTAGTGTAATAGATGACTCCACCTTCCAGAATTTGGTCCACTACAAAACCTCCAAGGAGATGTGGGACACTTTGATTGTTTACATGGAGGGGACTGAAGAAGTTAGGGAAGACAGGAAGTCCATACTCAATCAAGAGTATGAAAGCTTCAGACAAGCCAAGACAGATAACATAGCTGAGTGCTACAAAATATTCTTTAGAATTATCAAAGAGCTGATGACTTATGGAAGAGTCTTCAGCACCTATGAACTGAATGATAAGTTTCTCAGATCTTTAACCAAGGACTGGGATACCAAAATCTGTGTCATCAGAGAAGTGGCCAGACTTACTGATACACCTCCACCTACATTGTTTGGTAAATTGCTGTCATATGAAATGCAGCTAACAGCTAGAAAGGAAGAGGAGAAGAGCAGCAGGTCTCTTGTCAAAGATAAGTTTGAGGCTTTCAAAGTTGAAGCTACAAGGAAGGGCAGGAGAAAGACTAATTCTCCTCCCAGAAAAGTTGCTGAAACTGATTCAGAAAGTTCAAACACAAGCACATCAGATTGCCACACTCTGATGAAGATCTTGCTGTCTTTTCTAGGCAATTTCAAAGGTTATTAAAGAAAAAGAACTAGAGAAACAGGTCATCCTCTTCTCCCCAAGGATGACTACTACAAGGTAAATAATAAATCCTCTAAAGAGGAAAGGTATGGTTCTAAACATGATAAACAAGCTTCTACTGAAGTTGTTTGTTATTATTGCAGCAAGCCATGACATGTCATAGCAGAATGTCCTTTCAAAAGGAAGGAGTCTGTTGAGAAAAAGAAACACCAGCAAAAAGGCAAGATGGAGAAATCCTTTGTGGCCAAGAAGCAGAAAAGCTGGACTGACTCTTCTTCATCAGAGTTAGAAGAAGAAGAGGAAGTTGAAGCCTACATTGGGCTGTTTTCAACTGAGGAAGATTCCATAAGAACAGAATTCTTGCAGATGTTGGTTGCTATCAATAAAGCAGAAGACAGCCAATGTATAGGGCTGATGGCTATAGCAGAGGACAGACATAGCCAGGAGCAGTCTGGTCCTAGCAAGGTACAATCATCATCTTCAGTATTAGATTATGTTAATAGCACAGAGTTAGAAGCTTCTCCATCAAGAGATGCAAGTGGCTCTGAATCTGAAGGAGACATCAAGCAACTGATTGATGATTGTTGTGAGCTCCTGCAAGGCTTTAAGGAGAGCAGGATCCTAG
Organism: Platanthera guangdongensis; assembly: GCA_039583875.1. Lineage (NCBI taxonomy): Eukaryota > Viridiplantae > Streptophyta > Magnoliopsida > Asparagales > Orchidaceae > Platanthera > Platanthera guangdongensis. Next base: position 55,895,461 of record CM077167.1, on the reverse strand, counting down.
ACAAAAAGCTGGCAAAGGAGAATGCCTCTCTAAAATTGGCTGCTTCAAACTCAGCAAAAGTGTTGGATTTGAAGATAAAAGAGATTAGTAAACTGAAGAATATAACTGTTATTCAGATGGGTACTATTAATTTCAAGAATGATCACATCGGGAATCTTGAAAGTAGACTTCAAAGGGAAAGGGAGCTAGTGGACAAATTTTCTAAGCCTAGTTCAGTGTTACCTTTGATAGATTCCTTCTTTTCCCAAGAGGGTAAGAAGGCATTAGGTTTCAAAGGTAGAACAAGGGCTGCAAATTTCAAAAGGAAAGGAAAAACCCCAGTTCAACCACTAGCCTCTATGCCTCCAATTCAGTTTAGAAAACTGGTTGAACATTCTAAGAGGTATGACCATGAAAATATTTATGGTCACTGTGAGCAAAGTAGAAGAAATGGAAAGGGTGCAAGTGCCTATTGGGTAGCCCATGAGAAAACCCAAATGGTCCACAATGGACCATTTGTGTTTGGTGTACCAGCCCCAACACTCAAGGACAAGGTAGCAGCTAACTCACAAAGTCTGTCAGTCAATTATCGAGCTAAAGGAAACTTTGTTAGCAAAGCATACATAGGATTATCAGAAGCTATCAAAAGTATGCATTCTGAAAAGAAAGCAGCTGCAGATAGGGTTCAAGATATCCCAAGTACATCTGCTGCCAGACAAGTCCCTAAGCAAGTTGTGGTTGAAAGACTTAAGAAAAAAACTGATGTACCTACTGGTTTGAGAGCTACAAACAACTATGTTATTAAGCCAGTTCTTAAAAGAAGGTGCAATGTGCATGAGTGCTGGTGTTGTGGCAAAGTGGGCCACTATGCCATTGATTGTTGGAACAATGAGTGTGTCCAGAGATATATTGGTGGCTTACCTGTCAGAAAAGTTGTAGGTAGGAATGTTCAGTTTGAATTTAACTTGTACCTAGGACCCAATAAAATTTGGGGTCCTAAGGTTAGATAATTTTTTGTGATACAGGTGAGTCCAAGTGGCCATACCCCTATATGGTACTTGGACAGTGGATGTTCCATGCACATGACTGGAACAAGGAGCAAGCTAAAGGAATACACTCCTATTGAGAATGGACCCAAAGTCATCTTTGGTGGTTCAGAAAAAGAGGTAACCGAATGTCTTGGGATTCATCAAGAATTCTCCTCACTTAGAACTCCCCAGCAAAATGGAATTGCTGAAAGGAAGAATAGAACTCTAATTGAGGCTGGTAGGACCTTGTTAAGTGACACATCTCTCCCAGAATATTTTTGGGCTGAGGCAATAAATATTGTTTGTCATGTTCTCAATAGAGCTTCCATCACCAAAAGCCACAAGAAGACTCTCTATGAGATTTTGAAAGTCAAAAAACCAAACTTATCCTATTTTAGGATCTTTGGTAGCAAGTGTTATGTACTTAACATTGGCAAATCTCATTTGACTAAGTTTGCTGCCAAATCCCAAGAAGGGATATTTGTTGGGTACATCAATAATAGTATGGCATATATGATCGATAACTTGACAACTCAAGTTGTAGAAGAATCTGTCCATATTGTCTTTGATGAGTCTAAGTTAATTAACTGTGAGCTGACAAACACTTCTTCTAGTCCTGCAGGTTTGAAGGATAAGATGGACAAGCTAACCATCAGGGAAGATACACCAGCAGGCCAGGATATTGAATATAATGGATGTTGTCCAGGGGGAGCTCAAGACTTGCAAGCTGAGAATGAAGAACAACTAGCTGAGGACATTGAAGTACAACAAATTGATGGAAATATAGTATAACAAGCTGAAGGAAGATTGCCTCCAGCTATGAGACATCGAAGGGACCATCCAGCTCATCAAATAATTGGTGATACAAGACATGATGTAATGACTAGAAGCAAGAGCTTGAACTCAGCACTATGTTCAAGATTCTTGTCTCAAATGGAACCAAAGAAGTTTGAAGAGCCTATCCAAAACTCATACTGGATTGGTGCTATGCAGGAAGAACTGAACCAATTCAAGAGATGTAAAGTCTGGAAGCTGGTTCCCAAACCTAAGGGACACAATGTCATATGGACCAAGTGGATTTACAGGAATAAGTTAGATGAAAATAACATTATAGTCAAGAACAAAGCCAGATTGGTGGCAAAAGGCTATAGGCAAGAAGAAGGAATAAACTTTTACCAGACCTATGCCCTAGTAGCAAGGCTAGAAGCAATAAGAATATTCCTTGCATATGCAGCATATCAAGGATTCAAGGTCTTCCATATGGATGTCAAATCAGCATTTCTGAATGGAGATCTAAAAGGGGAAGTATATGTGGATCAGCCATCAAGTTTTGTAGATCCTCATTTTCCTGATTATGTTTATAGGCTTAAGAAGGCTCTATATGGGTTAAAACAAGCCCCTAGAGCATAGTATGAGACATTGTCTACTTTTCTCATTGAGAACAAATTCTCAAGAGGGAACATAGACAAGACCTTATTCCTAAGGGAATCCAAGGACAAGATCATTCTAGTCCAGATATATGTTGATGACATTATCTTTGGATCAACTGAGAACAACCTTTGTAGGAAGTTTGCTAAACTTATGCAGGGGAAGTTTGAGATGAGTAGCAATGGTGAGCTGAAGTTCTTCTTGGGACTCCAAGTCAGACAGACTGATGATGGCTTGTCCATATCCCAGTGTAAGTTCACCAGCGAGTTGATTAAGAAATATGGTATGGAGACTGCCTCCACCATGAGAACTCCAATGGGGTCAAGTATGCCTATAAGCAAATATAAAGCAGGGAAACCTATTGATGAGTCTTTGTATAGAGGGATAATTGGCTCCTTACTATACTTGACTGCAAGTAGGCAGTACTGATAGAGGGAAACCTATTTCTTTTACCATTATTCCTCTCAATGTACCCTAGCCCCTTCTTATTAGTTTGGGAGGTGAAGGTATCAATGAGTGGCAATACTGATTTATGTTTGGAGTATTGTTCCACTAACTTCCTCTCTTTGAGGAGCTTATCTTCCAACCCTTTAATTAAAGAGCTCTTACTATTTATGGTTGAACCTTGGATAATGGTGATGGATTTAAGTTGGGATATCTCTCTGCTCATCTAGCATACCAATGAGGCTGACTCAGTGTGCAAAGAGAGATCTTTCCTTAAAGAGACTATTTTCTTGGCTTGTCTTTTGATAAGCAACTTGCTCTTTTTCAGAGCTTTCAATATTAACATATAGTTGTCATTCAATCGATTGGAATCTTCCTCAGATTCCGAACCATCTTCATCATAGGATGAAGATGCATTAGAATTAGGACTAGTTTTATAATCAGATTCAGAGGAAAGGATGGAGTGAGTTAGTACCTCATCTAGACCAGGCTGGTCCTGGCTAGATTCTCCATCTATCATGGCCATGAATAACTATCATTGACATCATCATCCACCCCAGTATCACTATCTGAGTGTGATAGAGGGGCCCTAATTCCTATCCTCGCAGCTAGATAGTCCCCATCCTCTTTAGCAATATTAGCAGCAAACAACCCAATATATGCTTCATCTTCTTCTTTAGAGTTTGAAGAAGTTGAGTCAGTTTGACTCCAGCTCTTCTCATTCTTGGAAATGAAGTTTTTTCATTCTTTCCCTTTTGGTGGTGATGCTTCTTCTTGCCTGTCTCTTTTCTCTTGACTGGATAGTCAGCAATGACATGTACATGCTTGCTACAACAATAACAAATAATTTTAGAAGAATTATGTTTGATTTGTTTAGTATCATATATGTCTCCTTTGGAGAACTTCTTTCTGGATTTGTTGTGATCCTTCTTGTTGGGTACATTGAAATGTGTGTACCAGATTTGGGGAAGCCTCACATAACTCAATGATATACATCGGTTTGTATTTGATGGCATTTTGAGTTTACTTGTGCAGGCTAAAGATTGCAGAAAACATTCTAAGTACAAAAGTGTCGAGACACTTATTTAGTGTCGACACCATTGAAGGAGATGTGTCGAGATAAAAATCTAGTCTGTGTCGACATACAGGACATATGTCGACACACAGAGGTTAAGTCGACATCAACTGTGTCGACACTTAGGACTAGTTTCGACACACTTAGACTTGCTGTGCTGACAGTTACAAAGAAACAACTATGTCGACATCCAGGACTTGGGTCGATATATGGAGAAGCTGTGTCGACACACAGGACTTGTGTCGACACATTCTACAATAGCTATGTTCGAGACCTTGATAAAGAGCTGTGTCGATAGTTTTTTGAAGATGTCAACAACATTAAAGAAGCAATGTCGACACTAAGGAATTGTTTTGACACACATTACATTTGTGTCAACACATTCTATACTTATGTCTCGACACATTCAGCTGGGTTAAATAACTCTAAGTACCAGATCTCAAGGCTGAAGACTTGGCATAATTCAGAATCATCAAGCTTGTCAGATATGTCAGAACTGTCAGATGTCAGTTATCCATCGGATCAGCCGGTTGCCTCTGATGAGATCTATATAAAGAGCTGGTCTTTTATAGAAAAAGACAGTTGTTGTTGTTCGAGGAAGAAGAATTCACAGAATTCTAAACACCATGAAGATTCTGATTACAAATCAGAAAGGTGGACAAGATCTCATCAGATCTTTCAGTGTTTGCAGATTCAATTCTATAAGGAGGAAGAAGCTGGATCTACACCAACTTCTCAAGAAGATTCAACCTAGGTTCTCTCTTTCAAGAAGTTTTGAATAAGCTAAGTCGAGTTGAATCAGATCCGTTACAGCACGGGTTAGAAGTAAGCAGATCCATCAAGATCTGATCAAGATACCCTCACCCCTCTTTCTCTCTATCTATCTGGGTGAAGGAAGAAATACATTCATTATCCAATTTTCTGTAGGATCTATATTTAGATCTTAGTGTAAGAGATTTCAATCTCTCTGAGTTGTAAGCCTATACTTATAAAGGCTGAGGTAGGGCTATTTTCCTGACGTAGGAGATTAATTTCTCTGAGATGTAGGCCTGGTGATAAAGGTTGAGGTAGGGCTATTTGCCTGAGGTAGGAGATTAAGTTCTCTGAGCTGTAGGCCTGGTGATAAAGGCTGAGGTAAGGTTTGCTCAAGTCTGAGCTCTAGGGCTTGTTTAAGTCTGAGCTGTAGGAACTAATTGGTGTTCTGAGTTGTAAGATCTGAGCAAGTGGAAGGAAGTTAGGCCGAATCTAGTATACTGCTAGATAGGCGAAGGGGAAAGTGGATGTACCCATCAATTGGGGAACCACTATAAATCTGTGTGTATGCTGTGTTTGATTGTGCTGTTCTGTGATAGCTATAGATTGACTAGATCTTCTATGCTTATTTTTTAACTGACTAAGTAAATAAGAATTGAACCTATTCACCCCCTTAGGTGTTTAGTGTTTCTTGAAACCAAATCTTTCAAGTGGTATCAGAGGGAGGTTGCTCAAAATTAGACTTAACAGTCTGAGTATATCTCCAAGGCAGTAATAAGATAGCCAAGATGGGTTCAGGAGAAAATAACAAAGAACTTAGATCCATGAAGCTTCCCATCTGTAGAAAATAAATATTTGGGATATGGAAAGAGAGGGTCAGATTATATATGGAAGCATCTGATTCCAAAATCTACATCACAGTACTAGAAGGTCATTTCATCCCAATGAAGATTTCTGCTCTAGATGCAAATCTAAGGACTCTAAAGAGTTATTCAGAGATGACAGAGGATGAGATCATCTTAGCAACCTTGGACAAGAGAGCACAAAACATAATAGTTAGTGTAATAGATGACTCCACCTTCCAGAATTTGGTCCACTACAAAACCTCCAAGGAGATGTGGGACACTTTGATTGTCTACATGGAGGGGACTGAAGAAGTTAGGGAAGACAGGAAGTCCATGCTCAATCAAGAGTATGAAAGCTTCAGACAAGCCAAGACAGATAACATATCTGAGTGCTACAAAATATTCTTTAGAATTATCAAAGAGCTGATGACTTATGGAAGAGTCTTCAGCACCTATGAACTGAATGATAAGTTTCTCAGATTTTTAACCAAGGACTGGGATACCAAAATCTGTGTCATCAGAGAAGTGGCCAGACTTACTGATACACCTCCACCTACATTGTTTGGTAAATTGCTGTCATATGAAATGCAGCTAACAGCTAGAAAGGAAGAGTAGAAGAGCAGCATGTCTCTTGTCAAAGATAAGTTTGAGGCTTTCAAAGTTGAAGCTACAAGGAAGGGCAGGAGAAAGACTAATTCTCCTCCCAGAAAAGTTGCTGAAACTGATTCAGAAAGTTCAAACACAAGCACATCAGATTGCCACACTCTGATGAAGATCTTGCTGTCTTTTCTAGGCAATTTCAAAGGTTATTGAAGAAAAAGAACTAGAGAAACAGGCCATCCTCTTCTCCCCAAGGATGACTACTACAAGGTAAATAATAAATCCTCTAAAGAGGAAAGGTATGGTTCTAAACATGATAAACAAGCTTCTACTGAAGTTGTTTGTTATTATTGCAGCAAGCCATGACATGTCATAGCAGAATGTCTTGTCAAAAGGAAGGAGTCTGTTGAGAAAAAGAAACACCAGCAAAAAGGCAAGATGGAGAAATCCTTTGTGGCCAAGAAGCAGAAAAGCTGGACTGACTCTTCTTCATCAGAGTTAGAAGAAGAATAGGAAGTTGAAGCCTACATTGGGTTGTTTTCAACTGAGGAAGATTCCATAAGAACAGAATTCTTGCAGATGTTGGTTGCTATCAATAAAGCAGAAGACAGCCAATGCATAGGGCTGATGGCTATAGCAGAGGACAGACATAGCCAGGAGCAGTCTGGTCCTAGCAAGGTACAATCATCATCTTCAGTATTAGATTATGTTAATAGCACAGAGTTAGAAGCTTCTCCATCAAGAGATGCAAGTGGCTCTGAATCTGAAGGAGACATCAAGCAACTGATTGATGATTGTTGTGAGCTCCTGCAAGGCTTTAAGGAGAGCAGGATCCTAGACAAAAAGCTGGCAAAGGAGAATGCCTCTCTAAAATTGGCTGCTTCAAACTCAGCAAAAGTGTTGGATTTGAAGATAAAAGAGATTAGTAAACTGAAGAATATAACTGTTATTCAGATGGGTACTATTAATTTCAAGAATGATCACATCGGGAATCTTGAAAGTAGACTTCAAAAGGAAAGGGAGCTAGTGGCCAAATTTTCTAAGCCTAGTTCAGTGTTACCTTTGATAGATTCCTTCTTTTCCCAAGAGGGTAAGAAGGCATTAGGTTTCAAAGGTAGAACAAGAGCTGCAAATTTCAAAAGGAAAGGAAAAACCCCAGTTCAACCACTAGCCTCTATGCCTCCAATTCAGTTTAGAAAACTGGTTGAACATTCTAAGAGGTATGACCATGAAAGTATTTATGGTCACTGTGAGCAAAGTAGAAGAAATGGAAAGGGTGCAAGTGCCTATTGGGTAGCCGATGAGAAAACCCAAATGGTCCATAATGGACCATTTGTGTTTGGTGTACCAGCCCCAACACTCAAGGACAAGGTAGCAGCTAACTCACAAAGTCTGCCAGTCAATTATCGAGCTAAAGGAAACTTTGTTAGCAAAGCATACATAGGAATATCAGAAGCTATCAAAAGTATGCATTCTGAAAAGAAGGCAGCTGCAGATAGGGTTCAAGATATCCCAAGTACATCTGCTACCAGACAAGTCCCTAAGCAAGTTGTGGTTGAAAGACTTAAGAAAAAAACTGATGTACCTACTGTTTTGAGAGCTACAAACAACTATGTTATTAAGCCAGTTCTTAAAAGAAGGTGCAATGTGCATGAGTGCTGGTGTTGTGGCAAAGTGGGCCACTATGCCATTGATTGTTGGAACAATGAGTGTGTCCAGAGATATATTGGTGGCTTACCTGTCAGAAAAGCTGTAGGTAGGAATGTTCAGTTTGAATCTAACTTGTACCTAGGACCCAATAAAAGTTGGGGTCCTAAGGTTAGATAATTTTTTGTGATACAGGTGAGTCCAAGTGGCCATACCCCTATATGGTACTTGGACAGTGGATGTTCCATGCACATGACTGGAACAAGGAGCAAGCTAAAGGAATACACTCGTATTGAGAATGGACCCAAAGTCATCTTTGGTGGTTCAGAAAAAGAGGTAACCGAATGTCTTGGGATTCATCAAGAATTCTCCTCACCTAGAACTCCCCAGCAAAATGGAATTGCTGAAAGGAAGAACAGAACTCTAATTGAGGCTGGTAGGACCTTGTTAAGTGACACATCTCTCCCAGAATATTTTTGGGCTGAGGCAATAAATACTGTTTGTCATGTTCTCAATAGAGCTTCCATCACCAAAAGCCACAAGAAGACTCTCTATGAGATTTTGAAAGTCAAAAAACCAAACTTATCCTATTTTAGGATCTTTGGTAGCAAGTGTTATGTACTTAACATTGGCAAATCTCATTTGACTAAGTTTGCTGCCAAATCCCAAGAAGGGATATTTGTTGGGTACATCAATAATAGTATGGCATATATGATCGATAACTTGACAACTCAAGTTGTAGAAGAATCTGTCCATATTGTCTTTGATGAGTCTAAGTTAATTAACTGTGAGCTGACAAACACTTCTTCTAGTCCTGCAGGTTTGAAGGATAAGATGGGCAAGCTAACCATCAGGGAAGATACACCAGCAGGCCAGGATATTGAATATAATGGATGTTGTCCAGGGGGAGCTCAAGACTTGCAAGCTGAGAATGAAGAACAACTAGCTGAGGACATTGAAGTACAACAAATTGATGGAAATATAGTATAACAAGCTGAAGGAAGATTGCCTCCAGCTATGAGACATCGAAGGGACCATCCAGCTCATCAAATAATTGGTGATACAAGACATGATGTAATGACTAGAAGCAAGAGCTTGAACTCAGCACTATGTTCAAGATTCTTGTCTCAAATGGAACCAAAGAAGTTTGAAGAGCCTATCCAAAACTCATACTAGATTGGTTCTATGCAGGAAGAACTGAACCAATTCAAGAGATGTAAAGTCTGGAAGCTGGTTCCCAAACCTAAGGGACACAATGTCATATGGACCAAGTGGATTTACAGGAATAAGTTAGATGAAAATAACATTATAGTCAAGAACAAAGCCAGATTGGTGGCAAAAGTCTATAGACAAGAAGAAGGAATAAACTTTTACCAGACCTATGCCCTAGTAGCAAGGCTGGAAGCAATAAGAATATTCCTTGCATATGCAGCCTATCAAGGATTCAAGGTCTTCCATATGGATGTCAAATCAGCATTTCTGAATGGAGATCTAAAAGGGGAAGTATATGTGGATCAGCCATCAAGTTGTGTAGATCCTCATTTTCCTGATTATGTTTATAGGCTTAAGAAGGCTCTATATGGGTTAAAACAAGCCCCTAGAGCATAGTATGAGACATTGTCTACTTTTCTCATTGAGAACAAATTCTCAAGAGGGAACATAGACAAGACCTTATTCCTAAGGGAATCCAAGGACAAGATCATTCTAGTCCAGATATATGTTGATGACATTATCTTTGGATCAACTGAGAACAACCTTTGTAGGAAGTTTGCTAAACTTATGCAGGGGAAGTTTGAGATGAGTAGCAATGGTGAGCTGAAGTTCTTCTTGGGACTCCAAGTCAGACAGACTGATGATGGCTTGTCCATATCCCAGTGTAAGTTCACCAGCGAGTTGATTAAGAAATATGGTATGGAGACTGCCTCCACTATGAGAACTCCAATGGGGTCAAGTATGCCTATAAGCAAATATAAAGCAGGGAAACCTATTGATGAGTCTTTGTATAGAGGGATAATTGGCTCCTTACTATACTTGACTGCAAGTAGGCAGTACTGATAGAGGGAAACCTATTTCTTTTACCATTATTCCTCTCAATGTACCCTAGCCCCTTCTTATTAGTTTGGGAGGTGAAGGTATCAATGAGTGGCAATACTGATTTATGTTTGGAGTATTGTTCCACTAACTTCCTCTCTTTGAGGAGCTTATCTTCCAACCCTTTAATTAAAGAGCTCTTACTATTTATGGTTGAACCTTGGATAATGGTGATGGATTTAAGTTGGGATATCTCTCTGCTCATCTAGCATACCAATGAGGCTGACTCAGTGTGCAAAGAGAGATCTTTCCTTAAAGAGACTATTTTCTTGGCTTGTCTTTTGATAAGCAACTTGCTCTTTTTCAGAGCTTTCAATATTAACCTATAGTTGTCATTCAATAGATTGGCATCTTCCTCAGATTCCGAACCATCTTCATCATAGGATGAAGATGCATTAGAATTAGGACTAGTTTTATAATCAGATTCAGAGTAAAGGATGGAGTGAGTTAGTACCTCATCTAGACCAGGCTGGTCCTGGCTAGATTCTCCATCTATCATGGCCATGAATAACTATCATTGACATCATCATCCACCCCAGTATCACTATCTGAGTGTGATAGAGGGGCCCTAATTCCTATCCTCGCAGCTAGATAGTCCCCATCCTCTTTAGCAATATTAGCAGCAAACAACCCAATATATGCTTCATCTTCTTCTTTAGAGTTTGAAGAAGTTGAGTCAGTTTGACTCCAGCTCTTCTCATTCTTGGAAATGAAGTTTTTTCATTCTTTCCCTTTTGGTGGTGATGCTTCTTCTTGTCTGTCTCTTTTCTCTTGACTGGATAGTCAGCAATGACATGTACATGCTTGCTACAACAATAACAAATAATTTTAGAAGAATTATGTTTGATTTGTTTAGTATCATATATGTCTCCTTTGGAGAACTTCTTTCTGGATTTGTTGTGATCCTTCTTGTTGGGTACATTGAAATGTGTGTACCAGATTTGGGGAAGCCTCACATAACTCAATGATATACATCGGTTTGTATTTGATGGCATTTTGAGTTTACTTGTGCAGGCTAAAGATTGCAGAAAATATTCTAAGTACAAAAGTGTCGAGACACTTATTTAGTGTCGACACCATTGAAGGAGATGTGTCGAGATAAAAATCTAGTCTGTGTCGACATACAGGACGTATGTCGACACACAGAGGTTAAGTCGACATCAACTGTGTCGACACTTAGGACTAGTTTCGACACACTTAGACTTGCTGTGCTGACAGTTACAAAGAAACAACTATGTCGACATCCAGGACTTGGGTCGATATATGGAGAAGCTGTGTCGACACACAGGACTTGTGTCGACACATTCTACAATAGCTATGTCGAGACCTTGATAAAGAGCTGTGTCGATAGTTTTTTGAAGATGTCAACAACATTAAAGAAGCAATGTCGACACTAAGGAATTGTTTTGACACACATTACATTTGTGTCAACACATTCTATACTTATGTCTCGACACATTCAGCTGGGTTAAATAACTCTAAGTACCAGATCTCAAGGCTGAAGACTTGGCATAATTCAGAATCATCAAGCTTGTCAGATATGTCAGAACTGTCAGATGTCAGTTATCCATCGGATCAGCCGGTTGCCTCTGATGAGATCTATATAAAGAGCTGGTCTTTTATAGAAAAAGACAGTTGTTGTTGTTCGAGGAAGAAGAATTCACAGAATTCTAAACACCATGAAGATTCTGATTACAAATCAGAAAGGTGGACAAGATCTCATCAGATCTTTCAGTGTTTGCAGATTCAATTCTATAAGGAGGAAGAAGCTGGATCTACACCAACTTCTCAAGAAGATTCAACCTAGGTTCTCTCTTTCAAGAAGTTTTGAATAAGCTAAGTCGAGTTGAATCAGATCCGTTACAGCACGGGTTAGAAGTAAGCAGATCCATCAAGATCTGATCAAGATACCCTCACCCCTCTTTCTCTCTATCTATCTGGGTGAAGGAAGAAATACATTCATTATCCAATTTTCTGTAGGATCTATATTTAGATCTTAGTGTAAGAGATTTCAATCTCTCTGAGTTGTAAGCCTATACTTATAAAGGCTGAGGTAGGGCTATTTTCCTGATGTAGGAGATTAATTTCTCTGAGATGTAGGCCTGGTGATAAAGGTTGAGGTAGGGCTATTTGCCTGAGGTAGGAGATTAAGTTCTCTGAGCTGTAGGCCTGGTGATAAAGGCTGAGGTAGGGTTTGCTCAAGTCTGAGCTCTAGGGCTTGTTTAAGTCTGAGCTGTAGGAACTAATTGGTGTTCTGAGTTGTAAGATCTGAAGATCTGAGCAAGTGGAAGGAAGTTAGGCCGAATCTAGTATACTGCTAGATAGGCGAAGGGGAAAGTGGATGTACCCATCAATTGGGGAACCACTATAAATCTGTGTGTATGCTGTGTTTGATTGTGCTGTTCTGTGATAGCTATAGATTGACTAGATCTTCTATGCTAATTTTTTAACTGACTAAGTAAATAAGAATTGAACCTATTCACCCCCCTAGGTGTTTAGTGTTTCTTGAAACCAAATCTTTCAAGTGGTATCAGAGGGAGGTTGCTCAAAATTAGACTTAACAGTCTGAGTATATCTCCAAGGCAGTAATAAGATAGCCAAGATGGGTTCAGGAGAAAATAACAAAGAACTTAGATCCATGAAGCTTCCCATCTGTAGAAAATAAATATTTGGGATATGGAAAGAGAGGGTCAGATTATATATGGAAGCATCTGATTCGAAAATCTACATCACAGTACTAGAAGGTCCTTTCATCCCAATGAAGACTTCTGCTCTAGATGCAAATCTAAGGACTCTAAAGAGTTATTCAGAGATGACAGAGGATGAGATCATCTTAGCAACCTTGGACAAGAGAGCACAAAACATAATAGTTAGTGTAATAGATGACTCCACCTTCCAGAATTTGGTCCACTACAAAACCTCCAAGGAGATGTGAGACACTTTGATTGTTTACATGGAGGGGACTGAAGAAGTTAGGGAAGACAGAAAGTCCATACTCAATCAAGAGTATGAAAGCTTCAGACAAGCCAAGACAGATAACATAGCTGAGTGCTACAAAATATTCTTTAGAATTATCAAAGAGCTGATGACTTATGGAAGAGTCTTCAGCACCTATGAACTGAATGATAAGTTTCTCAGATCTTTAACCAAGGACTGGGATACCAAAATCTGTGTCATCAGAGAAGTGGCCAGACTTACTGATACACCTCCACCTACATTGTTTGGTAAATTGCTGTCATATGAAATGCAGCTAACAGCTAGAAAGGAAGAGGAGAAGAGCAGCAGGTCTCTTGTCAAAGATAAGTTTGAGGCTTTCAAAGTTGAAGCTACAAGGAAGGGCAGGAGAAAGACTAATTCTCCTCCCAGAAAAGTTGCTGAAACTGATTCAAAAAGTTCAAACACAAGCACATCAGATTGCCACACTCTGATGAAGATCTTGCTGTCTTTTCTAGGCAATTTCAAAGGTTATTGAAGAAAAAGAACTAGAGAAACAGGCCATCCTCTTCTCCCCAAGGATGACTACTACAAGGTAAATAATAAATCCTCTAAAGAGGAAAGGTATGGTTCTAAACATGATAAACAAGCTTCTACTGAAGTTGTTTGTTATTATTGCAGCAAGTCATGACATGTCATAGCAGAATGTCCTGTCAAAAGGAAGGAGTCTGTTGAGAAAAAGAAACACCAGCAAAAAGGCAAGATGGAGAAATCCTTTGTGGCCAAGAAGCAGAAAAGTTGGACTGACTCTTCTTCATCAGAGTTAGAAGAAGAAGAGGAAGTTGAAGCCTACATTGGGCTGTTTTCAACTGAGGAAGATTCCATAAGAACAGAATTCTTGCAGATGTTGGTTGCTATCAATAAAGCAGAAGACAGCCAATGCATAGGGCTGATGGCTATAGTAGAGGACAGACATAGCCAGGAGCAGTCTGGTCCTAGCAAGGTACAATCATCATCTTCAGTATTAGATTATGTTAATAGCACAGAGTTAGAAGCTTCTCCATCAAGAGATGCAAGTGGCTCTGAATCTGAAGGAGACATCAAGCAACTGATTGATGATTGTTGTGAGCTCCTGCAAGGCTTTAAGGAGAGCAGGATCCTAGACAAAAAGCTGGCAAAGGAGAATGCCTCTCTAAAATTGGCTGCTTCAAACTCAGCAAAAGTGTTGGATTTGAAGATAAAAGAGATTAGTAAACTGAAGAATATAACTGTTATTCAGATGGGTACTATTACTTTCAAGAATGATCACATCGGGAATCTTGAAAGTAGACTTCAAAAGGAAACGGAGCTAGTGGCCAAATTTTCTAAGCCTAGTTAAGTGTTACCTTTGATAGATTCCTTATTTTCCCAAGAGGGTAAGAAGGCATTAGGTTTCAAAGGTAGAACAAGAGCTGCAAATTTCAAAAGGAAAGGCAAAACCCCAGTTCAACCACTAGCCTCTATGCCTCCAATTTAGTTTAGAAAACTGGTTGAACATTCTAAGAGGTATGACCATGAAAGTATTTATGGTCACTGTGAGCAAAGTAGAAGAAATGGAAAGGGTGCAAGTGCCTATTGGGTAGCCGATGAGAAAACCCAAATGGTCCATAATGGACCATTTGTGTTTGGTGTACCAGCCCCAACACTCAAGGACAAGGTAGCAGCTAACTCACAAAGTCTGCCAGTCAATTATCGAGCTAAAGGAAACTTTGTTAGCAAAGCATACATAGGAATATCAGAAGCTATCAAAAGTATGCATTCTGAAAAGAAGGCAGCTGCAGATAGGGTTCAAGATATCCCAAGTACATCTGCTACCAGACAAGTCCCTAAGCAAGTTGTGGTTGAAAGACTTAAGAAAAAAACTGATGTACCTACTGTTTTGAGAGCTACAAACAACTATGTTATTAAGCCAGTTCTTAAAAGAAGGTGCAATGTGCATGAGTGCTGGTGTTGTGGCAAAGTGGGCCACTATGCCATTGATTGTTGGAACAATGAGTGTGTCCAGAGATATATTGGTGGCTTACCTGTCAGAAAAGCTGTAGGTAGGAATGTTCAGTTTGAATCTAACTTGTACTTAGGACCCAATAAAAGTTGGGGTCCTAAGGTTAGATAATTTTTTGTGATACAGGTGAGTCCAAGTGGCCATACCCCTATATGGTACTTGGACAGTGGATGTTCCATGCACATGACTGGAACAAGGAGCAAGCTAAAGGAATACACTCGTATTGAGAATGGACCCAAAGTCATCTTTGGTGGTTCAGAAAAAGAGGTAACCGAATGTCTTGGGATTCATCAAGAATTCTCCTCACCTAGAACTCCCCAGCAAAATGGAATTGCTGAAAGGAAGAACAGAACTCTAATTGAGGCTGGTAGGACCTTGTTAAGTGACACATCTCTCCCAGAATATTTTTGGGCTGAGGCAATAAATACTGTTTGTCATGTTCTCAATAGAGCTTCCATCACCAAAAGCCACAAGAAGACTCTCTATGAGATTTTGAAAGTCAAAAAACCAAACTTATCCTATTTTAGGATCTTTGGCAAATCTAGCAAGTGTCCCAAGAAGGGATATGTACTTAACATTGATAACTTGACAACTCAAGTTGTAGAAAATCTCATTTGACTAAGTTAATTAAGACAAACACTTCTTCTTTGCAGGTTTGAAGGATAAGATGCCAAATACACCAGCCCAGGATATTGAATATAAGATGTTGTCCAGGGATCAAGATTTGTTGGGTACAAATTGATGGAAATATAGTATCAATAATAGTATGACCATCCAGCATATATGATCATGATGTAATGATAGAAGCAAACTTGACAACTCTTGTCTCAAATGGAACCAAAGAAGTTTGAAGAGCCTATCCAAAACTCATAGTTGTGCAGGAAGAAGAAGAATCTGTTCCCAAACCTCCATATTGTCTTTGATGAGTCTAAGTTAATTAACTGCAATGAGCTGACAAACACTTCTTCTAGTCCTGGATCAGCAGGTTTGAAGGATAAGATGGGCAAGCTGAGACATTGTCTACTTTTCTCCATTCTCAGGGAAGATAGACAAGACACCAGAATCCAGGCCAGTCCAGATATGTTTGAATCTTTATAATGGAACAACCTTTGTAGGAAGTTGCTAAACTTATCAGGGGAAGTTTGAGATGAGTAGCAGGGGGAGTTCTTCTTGGGACTCCAAGTCAGACAGACAATGGCTTGTCCATACAGTGTAAGTTCACCAGCGAGTTGATTAAGAAATATGGTATGGAAGCCTCCACCTGAACTCCAATGGGGTCAAATGCCTATAAGCAAATATAAACAGGGAAACTATTGATAGCTTTGTATAGAGGGATAAGGCTCCTTACTATATGACTGAAGTAGGCCAACATGTATGCTAATGTGTCTGCGCTAGATACCAGGATGCCCCAAAGATCTCAATTCTGCTGCAAAGAGAATTTTAGTATAAGGGGTCAAGCTGAAGGTTCCTAAACAACTAAGATAGGTGCCTCAGAACAGCAGTTAATTAACAAAAATGAGTTCTACACATCGCTCAACAATAATAATACCACACAAGTCACAGGACCTGATTTATAGTGGTTCCAGTTCTGGGCTCACTTTCCCCCTTCGCCATCTAAGTGTGCTAATTGCCTAACTTCTTTCCTTCTCCTCAGATTCTGATCTTACATCAGAACAAGCTCCTACATGATGTCCACACTCCTACATCGCAGGCAATGCCCTACTAGCCTTCAATAAGCCTACAAGAGATCAAAATCTCCTACAACTCAGGCTCACAGGCCTACTCAGCCTACAACACTATGAACTTAATCTCCTATTCTTTATAAAAGCTTACAATTCTTGTCAGAAAATAGATGTTAATTTTAAATCAAACCCTGGTTGGAACCTTGATTAAAGAAGTTTGACCTGTCTTAGCTTTCTTCAAAGCCTATCCAGTAGGGTTGATCCTTTGAAGTCGATCTTCTCATACTTGAAATTCAGAAGTCAATCTGATCCTTCTTGTTCAGAATATGCTTAAGAGACTTGTTATGTCCCTTTCTTCACTTGATTAGATGGAGCTCTCTCTCTCTCCAAAGTCTTCTGAAGATTCTTCTGTATTCTTTTTGAATTCTCTTGACACTCTGATAGATCAAGAGATGTCTTCTTAAATCTACTTCTGTTTTTATTGATCTCTAGCTGGTATCTTTCCTGTTGATAGGGAATGTCTTTATAAACTTTCTCCTAAGGGAGACAATGTCATATGGACCAAGTGGATTTACAGGAATAAGTTTGAGTTCTGTGTGTGTCACTTCTTCTCTTCACAAAAATAACATTATAGTCAAGAACAAAGCCAGATTGGTGGCAAAAGGCTATAGGCAAGAAGAAGGAATAAACTTTTACCAGACCTATGCCCTAGTCGACACAACTTTTCTGGTGCAAGGCTGGCATTTTCTTAACCTACACATATAAACTCAAAATACCATCAAATACAAGCAATAAGAGGTGAGGCTTCTTATTCCATTTTCCAATGTACCCAACATCTCCCCCTATGGAGAAGTCATAACCCAGTAAATAATATACACCCTATAAACACACAAGGTATAATAACATTCAAGGTAACTTATCAAAATATGTATAAAATATTCCATATGGCCAACATGTCAAATCATTTTGTTTAAACTTACATTTCAAAAGTTTGAATGTTTAAAACTAAAGATTATAATGTTGTAACATCTAGTTAAAAGGCTCCTTGGAATGTCTTTGCCTGGTATCTTGGCTTGTATAGAGTCAGTTTCTTCAGATGGCTTCTTCCCCTTCATCTTTCTTCTTTTGTTCTTGCTTATTTTTGTCTTTCAAAATAGTGAAAACTTTGGGAAGCTTTAGGCTCAAGCATTAGGAGGTAGCTTCACAGCTTTTTCCTTTCTTCTATATTGCAGAATGGCTTCCTATCTAACTTCATGCTTTTGTCATTCTTTCTCAGTGTACCATTTGCCCCTATCATGGGTCTTGTCCTTTACAGCTTTTCAAGCATTCAAGATAATATTCCTAGAAGTAGGACTCCACTGCTCAAAATCAGGCTTCAACTCATCCTGTTCTCTGAATCTTTTCTTTGACAGTTGAGTTTCTTGCTCTTGATTCAAAGCTGCTTCTGACATTTCTACCTTCTCAAGGATAATATTTTTAGTACCCTCTGGAGGGTTGTACATTGACTGTACTTCTTGCTGAATCATATCAAAATCTGCTGGAGGGTAAATAAACTGAGCAACTTCAGGTTGAGCACCTTCAAAAGAAGTAGGTTGCACACCTGACTTAGCTACATTATCATCATCACATAGGGGTGGATATCCAAGGGTGTCTCTTATGCTATTAGATATCCATTTAGCATGATCTGAGCCTGCTTTGACTAACACCCTCTCCCCCTTTATGACTTCTCTGTCAATATGATCTCTGAGGTCATCTTTCTGAAATCTTATTTGTGCATCCAGATAATTAACACCATCTTTATAAAATGACCTTAATTTCAGTAGCTGATCAGAAATAATCTTTTGTGAAGTCTTAATAGCTGTTTGTACAGCAGCTAATTCTTCCTGGAATTTTTTATCAAAATCTAACTTGTCTTTAACCCTTGCATCAGTCTGGGCAGCAACAATATTCTTTAATTCTGTGACAATCACATTATGTGATTCAGTCAGATTGTCATTCATCCTTAGTTGTTTTTCAAGGACATAACCTTGCTTAACAGCTATATCATCAACTTGAGTCTTTATGTCTACTTGTTGTTTGGCAAGATAGACTACAACATTGCCACCTTTGTGGAAGCAATCTGTCATTTCCTTCATGTTCTGATTTACTTCAAACCTTGTGGATTTGATATCTTGAGCCAAGGAGAATTGCAGATCTTTATGGGTCTCATCCATATATTTCTCCATGGCTATCCTTTGTTCATCTAACTTGACTTGCAAGGATACCAACAAAGAGGTATAATCTGTGGCTGGAGCAGGTTGTGGAGCAGTTTGTAATGCCTTTTTATAGCTTTGGCTTCTCCTTTTGAAAACCATCAGCTTTCTCTTCTTAGCTTGTATTGCTGCTTCATCTTCAGAAGCTGAAGTACTTGCTATATCAACACTTTCCTTAGGACTAGGAGGCAATTCCTTTTCAGTCCTAGGTTGCTCCCCCTCAGTGTTAGCATGCTCCCCCTCAATTCTTACTTTCTCCCCCTGAGTCCCTTGCTCCTCCCCCTCAGTCCTGACTTGCTCCATATCAGGGAACAACTCTTCTAGGGTAAACTCGTGTTGAGTATGAACTGGATATACTCTTAACTCTGGAGCATCAGCAGCTGTAGATGTATCCTCCATGATAATATCCTGTGCTTGAGTGTTGTGTTGAGTGGGCTGGTCAACATCAACCAAAGGCACAGTTAGTGAGTCATCCTCATTATTGAAAATTGTTTGATTTACTTCCTGGATTAACTCAAGAATAGATTGTGTAGACATTTCACTTTCCAAGTGTGTTGGCTCTTCCTCAAGATGAGGCTCCCCCTGCACCTAAGCACCATCTGTAATGTCTTGAGCAGGTGATTTTTCAGGAATCTCTGGCCTCTCTTCATCAGGAATGTCCTTTGTTAGGACTCTGTCCCATCTGGAGATTATCCTTAGATCCATTCTCCTCATGTGATTGATCTTGGAACTAGCAGTCTGTTCCATTACTTCTAGAATTGTTCCAGCCAAGTATAAACTCATGATTCTCCCCAGATTTGGCTTCTTAATGACTTCCTTAATCTTTTTAAAGACTACTGCAGACCAATCTGTGTTCAATCTGAAGATAATCCTGATCATCAGGCTGAATATATAGGTTGAAACCCTATCATGTCCCTCTGGCTTGCATAGAATGACCTTTCTAACCACCTCAGAAAGGAATTTTCCTTGCAGATTCATCCCTTTTCTGTTTATTGCAGATCCAATCTTCATTGAGAGATCCAATCCACACCACTAAAGTGCTTCCCTAGTCTTGGTCGAGGTAACTTCTTCTTCTTCTTGAGTTCTTGGGAGGTGAAGAGTTTTCCTCAAGCTCTTCAAGGTAAGTTTAACTTTAGCTCCCAGAATTGTAGATTTGATCTTAAGTCCAGTTGAATCTAAAGTAGCTGCGCCATGGAATTCCAGTATTTCTTTCTTCCATATCTTTGTAGGTTCAGATACTAGAAATTCCAAACCATTTTCTGCAAGTAGGGTTACTACTGTTTTAATCTCCGGTTCCGCATTGTCAAAAGCGTTGCAAACCAGCTTATAGCCTTCGTTGATGTTATCTTCAAGCTTTGGCGTCATTGGGGTTGAGAGAAATCTTGAATGGAGAAGAGAGAGTTTGTCGACACAAGGTTTTGGTCTCGAAAGTATGTAGAGTGTGTCGACAGAATATGTCGTTGACCTATTTATACCCATCTAAATGATGAAGGTCAAAAGGCGCGACAAAATTCTCTTAATGTGTCGACATAGTGGAAATGTGTCGACACAGACTTCTAATGTCTCGACAGAAGTATTGACTTCTATATGTCGACACCAATTCTATTTGTCTTGGTCGCATTCGACAAAGAGCCCGTGAAGTCGACGATTTGAGGTCGATGAAGCGTTGTTGAATTTGCGCTCGACGATATGTGTCGATTCTGTGCTCGACGATTAGTTGATTCTGTGCTCGATGAAATCTGTGTGTTGACTCTATGTATCGACACAACTTCTCTGAAGAGTCAACACCTTATTTTCTTGATGTGTCGACACCACTTTCCTGGAGTGTCGACACCGATTTTCTAGATGTGTCGACATCACTTTCCTGGAATGTCGACACCAACTACTATGTGTTGATACAGACAACTTTTCGTGTCTACACCAATTCTACTTAGCCAAATTTGTTAAACTAATTTATGTTCAACATTCCTAATTCAATTTTGAAATTATTGAATTTAGTTTCATCTAATGGCTTAGTGATCATGTCAGCAATTTGTAATTCTGTATTAATAAATTCTAAAGAAATATCTTCTTTCTCTACATGATCTCTAAAAAATGGTATCTTATTTCTATATGCTTTGTTCTACTATGAGAAATAGGATTATGTGCAATAGAGATAGCACTAGTAGAATCACATAATAAAGGAGTTCTACTTACTTGAATACCATAATCTTCTAACTGATGTTGTATCCACAACAGTTGTGCACAACAATTTCCTGCAACAATATACTCAGACTTAGCTGTGGAAATTGCCACACTAGTCTGCTTCTTACAGCTCCATGACACCAATCTTCCTCCTAGAAATTGACAGGTGCCTGTTGTGCTTTTCCTATCTACTTTGTATCCTGCCAAGTCTGCATCTGAATAGCCCATTAGTAGAAAATCTCTATTCCTAGGACCCAAAGGCCTTGATTAGGTGTGCCCTTGAAATATCTCAAAATCCTTTTGACAGCAGTATAATGAGATTCTTTAGGGCAGGATTGGTACCTAGCAAAAACACATGTAGCATACATGATGTCTGGTTTACTAGCAGTCAGATAAAGGAGTGAGCCAACTATCCCTCTATACAAAGACTCATCTACAGGTTTCCCTTCATCATCTTTGCTTAGAGACATACTTGTCCCCATTGGAGTTCTCATGGTAGTGGATGACTGCATACCATATTTTTTAATTAACTCCTGGTTGAACTTAGACTCGGATATGGACAGGCCATCGTCAGTCTGTCTTACTTGGAGACCCAAGAAGAACTTAAGTTCTCCCATGCTACTCATCTCAAACTTCCCTTGCATAAGTTTTGCAAACTTCCTACAAAGGTTGATTTCAGTAGAACCAAATATTATGTCATCAACATATATTTGGTCTAGGATGATCTTTC
Organism: Platanthera guangdongensis; assembly: GCA_039583875.1. Taxonomy (NCBI): domain Eukaryota; kingdom Viridiplantae; phylum Streptophyta; class Magnoliopsida; order Asparagales; family Orchidaceae; genus Platanthera; species Platanthera guangdongensis. The sequence goes on along the minus strand of CM077167.1, from coordinate 55,873,748 downwards.
GTCTATAAACATAATTAGGTTTGAGTGGATCAACAAAACCTGAGGGTTGTTCTACATAGACCTCCTCTTTTAAGTCTCCATTTAAGAATGATGACTTAACATCCATTTGGAACACTTTGAAGCTCTGATATGCTGCATAGGCAAGGAATAGCCTGATAGCTTCCAACCTTACCACTGGAGCAAAAGTCAGATCAAAGTCTATGCCCTCTTCCTGCCTGTATCCTTTGGCAACTAGTCTTGCCTTGTTCTTTACTATGATCCCACTCTCATCAAGCTTATTTCTATAAATCCACTTTGTCCCTATGACATTGTGTCCATTTGGTTTTTGAACCAACTCCCAGACCTTGCACCTTCTGAATTGATTTAACTCCTCCTGCATAGCATCAATCCAGTGTGGGTCCTGAATAGCTTCTTCAAATCTCTTGGGTTCTAGTTGAGATAAGAAGCTTGAGCAAAGAACTGTATTTAAGTTCCTGCTTCTTGCTTGTACTCCATGTCTTAGATCACCAATGATCTGGTGTGCAGGATGATCCTTTAAATGTCTAACTGCTGGAGGTAATCTATCAACAGTTTGACCTTCTTCAATCTCTTCATTATGCTGCACCTCATGGTCTTCATTTTCTTCTTGAGTGTCTTGTACTCCCCCTGGACAGCAACTACCATTTTCCTCATCCTGCTTTGTAGTTGGATCTTCTTTGATAGTAAGCTGGTCCATCTTCTGTTGTATACCTAGAGAGCTACAAGAACTACTAGGCAACTCACTGTTAATAAGTCTAGATTCATCAAATATGACATGAACTGACTCTTCTACAATTTGAGTAGCCAAATTGTAGACCCTATAAGTCTTACTATTGTTGTTGTACCCAACAAATATCACATCTTGGGATTTGGCAGCAAACTTAGTTAGGTGAGATTTGTCATTGTTAAGCACATAGCACTTGCAACCAAAGATCCTAAAATAAGATAAGTTTGGTTTTCTGCCTTTCATAACCTCATAGGGTGTCTTTTTGTGGCTTTTGGTGATGGAAGCCCGATTGATCACATGGCATGCAGTGTTTACTGCCTCAGCCTAGAAATATTCTGGGAGAGTAGTGTCACTCAATAGTGTTCTTTCAGCCTCAATCAATGTCCTATTCTTTCTTTCAGCAATGCCATTTTGCTGAGGTGTTCTAAGTGAGGAGAATTCCTGATGAATCCCAAATTCTTCACACAACCTTGTCATACTTTCAGATTTCTGCCTCAGAAAGAATACCCATGAAAATCTAGAATAGTCATCTACAACCACAAAAGTGTAGACCTTTGTTGGGTACATTGGTCAAATGTACCTGATTTGAAGAAGCCTCACCTAACTCAATGATATACATCATAATGTATTTGATGTTTGTTTGAGTTACTTGTGCAGGTTAGGTATACACTGGACTGAAGCTAAAAGTTTCTAAGTCCATGTGTCGACACCCAGAGGGAAAGTGTCGACACTTGAGAAAGCTTGTGTCGACACCCAGACAAGCTGTGTCGACACTTGGAGTAATTGTGTCGACACCTGGGATGAAGAGTCGACACCAGACAGAAAGTGTCGACACTTGGAGCTGTGTCGACACTCAGTGAAGAAGAATGCAGAAAAGCTGTGTCGACACTTGGCAGAAGTATCGACACCTAGAAGAGCTAAGTCTACATCAGAAAGTGTCGACACTTGGAGCTGTGTCGACACTCAGCAAAATTCTGCAGAGACTAAGGACAAGTGTCGACACTCAACACAATGTGTCGACACTCAAACTGCAGAGTCAATATATGAAGAATGTGTCGACACTCAGCACAATGTGTCGACACACAATCAAAGGAGTCAACACTTGAAGTATGTGTCGACACTCAGCACAATGTGTCGACACACAACCAGAAGAGTCAACACTTGAAGAAAGTGTCGACACCCAGCACAATGTGTCGACACTTAGTTGAAGACTCTACACTTGAAGAAAGTGTCGACACAAGGAGCTGTGTCGACACTTAGCAAAGAACAGAAAAGTTTACAAAATATTCTAAGTACAAGTGTCGACACTAAGGGAATGTGTCGACACTCAGCTGAAGAAACAAGATTGAAGACTAGTGTCGACACCAAGAAGCAGTGTCGACACTTGACAGTTTCAACACATGAAGATGTGTCGACACAAAGGAGCTGTGTCGACACTTAGAAGAATACAGTTAAAGAATGAAGGACAAGTACTTGTGTCGACACTCAATTTCAGTGTCGACACATGCAGAAGTATCTGTGTCGAGACATACAAGGAATTGTGTCGACACCTTGTAGACTTGTGTCGACACTTACACAGCATGTGTCGACACTTAGTCTATAAGTGTCGACACTTAAGAACAGAAAGTCTCGACACTATCTGACAGTTAGAGAATTTCAAGAAGTGACTGGTTGACATGACAGCTGCCGATCCAGCCGGTCTACAGCAACTGTCAGAGAAGTCAGAAGTCTGTTATAAACCAGACCAGCCGGTTACCATGAAGGAAGCCTATAAATAGGCACCCATAGTTTACAGAATTTGATAGATTGATTGTGGTTGTTACAAGTAGTTGTTAAGAATACTTAAAGTGGTTGATCAGATCATCAGAAAAGTGATACACAGAGGATCAACACAAGAAGATCTGGCAGTCCAACTGCAGATCTAAGAAGTTGGAGAGAGAGAGCTCCAATTAAGAATTCAGTCTTTGGAACTAAGGCTGAGAAGAAGGATTCAGAATCATCTGGATCTCAAGAAGCAGAGGTCAAGGATCAACTGCAGAAGATTCAGACTAATTCAGTTCTAACTCAAGAAGCTTTGAAGGAAGCTAAGTCAGTTTGGATCTAACTGAGTTCTTCCAAGAACTCTTCAAGAAACTCTCAACTTCTCTCTTATTTTCTGAGTTGTAGAGTTAGCTATTGTATTTCTATTTTAACTTGTAGGATCCATTGGATCTGAGAGAATTGTAAGCCTATATTATAAAGGCTGAGGGTAGGGCTTGGTTGCCTGAGTGTAGGAGTTGAAGAACTCTGAGTGTAGGCCTTAATTGGCTGAGTGTAGGCCTGGGTGGCTGAGTGTAGGCCTTGGTGGCTGAGTGTAAGGCTTTGGGCCTGAGGTGTAGGAACCTTGTTGGGTTCTGAGATAGTGGAGAAGTTTGGCCGAATCTAGTACACTGCTAGATAGGCGAAGGGGGAAAGTGGATGTACCCAAAGATTGGGGAACCACTATAAATTAGTGTGTCTGCTGTGCTGTGCTGTGCTGTGGATTAACTGTGTATATTCTGTAATTGCTGTTAGCTGTAGAATTCTGTGAAATAACTGTTGTGCTGCCAACAAAGTTTTAAAAAGGTTTAGGTCACCTATTCACCCCCCCCCCTCTAGGTGTTTAGGTACCATATCTTTCAAGTGGTATCAGAGCCAGGTTCCTCAAAACAAGGACTAACAGTCTAAGGAGATCCTGTTTGGCAGAAACAGTCTAAGTCAGAAAACAGATTCAAGAAATTCAAGAACTTCAAGAAACATGGGTTCTTATGAGAATCACAAAGAGTTGGGTTCCATGAAGTTACCCATATGCAGGAAGGAGATTTTTGGAATCTGGAAAGAAAGGGTTAGGCTATTTATGGAGGCCTCAGACTCAAGAATCTACATCACAGTCAAAGAGGGGCCATATGTGCCCATGAAGATTTCAGTACTGGATGCAAATCAGAGGACTCCAAAGGATTTCTCTGAGATGACCAAGGATGAAATTGTCCTAGCCACTATGGACAAAAGGGCACAAAACATTATAGTAAGTGTCATTGATGATGCCACCTTCCAGAACTTAATTCACTGTAAGACAGCAAAAGAGATGTGGGACACTCTTATAGTGTATATGGAAGGATCTGAAGAAGTTAGGCAAGATAGAAAGTCCTTGCTTAATCAAGAGTATGAGAGCTTTAGGCAAGGAAGAGGAGATAGCATCACTGAATGCTACAAAAAGTTCTACAGAATTGTTAATGAACTCATGTCCTATGGAAGAGAGTTCACAAACTATGAATTGAATGATAAGTTCTTAAGGTCCCTAACTAAAGATTGGGACACCAAGATCTGTTCCATAAGGGAAATGGCAAAGTTGGGAGAAATTCCTCCTCCCACACTGTTTGGCAAATTGTTATCTTATGAAATGCAGTTGTTTGTGAGAAAAGAGGAGGAAAAGTTAACAAGGACTGAGCACAGGGAAAGGACTGTTGCCTTCAAGACAGAAGTACCTAGAAAGGGAAGGACTAAGTCATCAACTCCTCCTCCAGAGGTAGTTGAATCAGAATCAGATGAGTCTGTGAGCACAAAGTCTACAAGCAGTGAAAGTGATGAAGACTTTGCTGCATTCACCAGACATTTTCAAAAATTTCTGAAGAAGAAACAATGGAGGTCCAGACCTTCATTTTCCAAAGGGAAAGAAGTTCAGTATCAGGAGAAGAAGCCTTCAAAGAAGGACAAGAAAAAGACAAAGACTAGCAAGACAACTAGGTCTAAGATAGTATGTTACTGCTGCAATAGACAGGGGCATGTTATTGCAGATTGTCCTGAGAGAAGAAAAGAATCCAGTGACAGAAAGAAGACTCACTTCAAAGGAAAGAAGGAGAAGTCCTTTGTTGCAAAGAATGAGAAGACTCTTTCAGACATTTCTTCTTCAGACACTGAGACAGATGCTGAAGCCTACATAGGGCTATTTGCTGAAGAAGAAGAGGAGTTTATGCAGATCATGGAATCAATCTATGAACAAGAAGAGTGTCAGTGCCAAGGACTGATGGCATTGACTGAAAGTATCAAAATCCTGGAGCAGCCAGGACCTAGTCAGGTACAAAGTCCAACTCAAAGTTCAGATTTCAGTTCTAGTTCAGAGTCAGATTCATCTTCATCAAGTGATGGAAGTGTTTCTGAATCTGAGGGAGATATTCATCAGCTCTTAGATGAATATAAAGTACTGTTGCAAGCCTATAAGAAAAACAAGATCCTAGCCAAAAGTCAGGCAAAGGAGATTGCTGATCTCAAGGCAGCTGCAACAGATTTTGAAAAACAGTATGATCAAAAACTGAATGAAGTAGCCAGGCTGAAACACATTACAGTGATTCAGATGGGTACTATTACATTTAAGAATGATCAAATTAAGAGACTGGAGATCAATCTCCAGAAGGAAAAAGAACTTGCTGCCAGGTTTTCAAAACCTAAATCAGTATTACCATTAATTGATGAATTTGTTCATCAAAAAGGCAAAGCTGGACTAGGTTTTGTTAGACCTGCAGGGACTGTACAGTCCAAGTTCAAGTCCAAGGGCAAAGCCCCAACATTCAACAAGCCTGCTGTAGTCAAGACAACAAAGGTTGTACCTAAGCAAAGGTACAACAAGTTTGAATGCTGGTGCTGTGGCAAGATTGGCCACTTTGCCTTGGATTGTTGGCACAATGCCAGTGCCAAGTTGAGTAGCAAGTTACCTGGTGGAAAGCCAGTAGGTAGCTATGTCAAGTTGCAAACTAACAATCACCAAGGACCCAAGTTTACTTTGGGTTCTAAGGTTCATTAATTTGTTTTGCAGGTGAATCCAAGTGGCCATACCCCAACATGGTACTTGGATAGTGGATGTTCCAGACATATGACTGGAACAAGGGGACTACTGAAGGACTACATTCCAATCAAAAATGGTCCTAAAGTGACCTTTGGTGGTTCTGAAAAAGGAATCATCAAAGGGTTTGGTAACATCTCTTCAAACCTTGTTACCATTACTCAAGTGGCTTATGTTAAAGGGTTGAAACACAACCTCATTAGTATAAGTCAGTTAAGTGATGTAGGGTATGACATCTCATTTGTTAAAAATGGTTGTCATATCAAGAGGTCAAGTGATCAAGAGATCATTTTGACAGGATATAGAAAGAGGAATGTCTACTGCTTAGACATTATGATTGAGAACAATGGTTCTCCTGTTTGTCTTGTAGCTGATGAGACAGTCTCTCATTGTGTCAAGTGGCACAAGAGGCTAGCTCATCTTAACTACAAGACTATTAGCAAACTCTTTAGCAAAGAGTTAGTGAGGAATGGTCCTCAAGTTAAGTGTGTCAAAGATGGCATTTGCTCAGCTTGTCAAAAGGGCAAGCAGACTAAATCCACCTTTAGAAGCTTAGACAACAAAGATGCTGTGAGGTGTTTATACCTCTTGCATATGGATCTATTTGGTCCAATGCCAGTTCACAGCTTAGGTAGGAAGGTCTACACCTTTGTAGTTGTTGATGACTACTCAAGGTTTTCCTGGGTGTTCTTCTTAAAGCAGAAATCTGAAACACCTAGTGTCTTCTATAGTTTTGTTAAGCAAATTCAGAATGAATTGAACTGTACAGTGGTCAAAATTAGAAGTGACCATGGTACTGAGTTTCAGTCTGAAAGCATGACAAAGCTGTGTGAAGACTATGGGATATTTCAAGAATTCTCTTCACCTAGAACACCTCAGCAAAATGGCATTGCTGAAAGGAAAAATAGGACCTTGATAGAGGCTGGTAGAACCCTATTAAGTGATTCATCACTGCCAGAGTATTTCTGGGCTGAAGCAGTTAACACTGCATGCCATGTGATAAATAGGGCTACCATCACTAAAAGGTTAAACAAGACCCCCTATGAAGTTGTGAAAGGCAGGAAACCAAATCTATCCTACTTTAGGATCTTTGGTTGTAAATGCTACATACTTAACAATGGAAAGTCTTACTTAACTAAGTTTGCTGCCAAATCCCAAGAGGGAGTGTTTGTTGGGTACAGCAATAATAGTAAGGCTTATAGAGTCTACAACTTGACTACACAAGTTGTAGAGGAGTCTGTGCATGTAGTTTTTGATGAGACACAACTAATTAACAATGAGTTGTCTAGCAGTGTGTGCAGCCCCACAGGTCTTACTAAGAAGATGGACAAGCTAACCATAGAAGATGTACCTGCTGCAAGACAGCAAGTAGAAGAAGATGGCTTATGTCCAGGGGGAGAACTACATGTACCAGGAGTTGAAGAAGTACAAGGAACTCAGCTTGATGAAGATGCTGAAGAAGTTCAACCAGAAGTAAGGATGCCTCCAGCCAACAGGCATCTAAGAGATTATCCAGTAGAGCTAATTATTGGAGATCCAAGACAAGGTGTTCAGACAAGGAGCAGAAATCAGAATGCTGTAGTATATTCAAGTTTTCTGTCTCAAATAGAACCAAAGAAATTTGAAGAAGCTATACAAGATCCACAGTGGACTGAAGCTATGCAAGAAGAACTTAATCAGTTCAAAAGGTGCAAGGTTTGGGAGCTGGTTCCAAAGCCTAAAGACCACAATGTTATAGGAACTAAGTGGATCTACAGAAATAAGTTAGATGAACAAGGGGTCATCATAAAGAATAAAGCAAGACTGGTTGCAAAAGGATATAGGCAAGAAGAAGGTATTGATTTTGATCAAACCTTTGCCCCAGTAGCCAGACTGGAGGCCATAAGGATGTTCTTGGCCTATGCAACTTATCAAGGATTCAAAGTATACCAAATGGATGTGAAGTCAGCATTCCTAAATGGTAATTTGAAAGAAGAAGTATATATGGAGCAGCCTTCAGGTTTTGTTGATCCTACTCTTCCACATTATGTCTATAGACTTAGAAAAGCATTATATGGGTTAAAACAAGCACCTAGAGCTTGGTATGAAACCCTATCTAGTTTCCTCATTGAGAACAAGTTCTCAAGGGGGAAAATAGATAAGACTCTATTCCTTAGGGAATCTAGAGGCAAAGTCATACTTGTCCAAATATATGTAGATGACATTATATTTGGGTCTACTGAAAGTAGCCTTTGCAAAAAGTTTGCAAAGCTCATGCAAAGTCAATTTGAGATGAGTAGTATGGGAGAACTAAAGTTTTTCTTGGGTCTCCAAGTTAAACAGACTGAAAGTGGTCTATCCATATGTCAGTCCAAGTTCACCCTAGAACTCATAAGGAAATATGGTATGGATTCCTCCAGTACCATGAAGACTCCAATGGGGTCAAGTATCTATCTAAGCAAGGATGATGCAGGGAAACCTGTAGATGAAACCTAGTATAGAGGGATAGTTGGCTCCCTACTGTACTTGACTGCAAGTAGGCCTGACATTATGTATGCTACATGTGTTTGTGCCAGGTATCAAGCCTGCCCCAAAGAGTCTCACTTGACTGCAGTCAAGAGAATCTTGAGATATCTAAAGGGCACTCCCTATCTAGGCCTCTGGTACCCTAGGAATGGAGATTTTGATCTAACAGGCTATTCAGATGCAGACTTTGCAGGATGCAAAGAAGATAGAAAGAGCACTACTGGATCCTGTCAATTCCTAGGTGGAAGAATAATTTCATGGAGCAGCAAAAAGCAGACTAGTGTGGCTATCTCCACAGCTGAGTCAGAATATGTAGCTGCAGGAAGTTGTTGTGCTCAACTTCTGTGGATTCAACATCAGTTAGAAGACTATGGATTTCAGGTAAGTAGAACTCCACTTTACTGTGATTCTATAAGTGCTATTTCAATAGCTAACAATCCTGTATCACATAGTAGAACTAAACATATTGAGATTAAATATCACTTTCTTAGGGAGCATGTAGAAAGAAATGATATTGCACTTGAATATGTTAAAACTGATAATCAGATAGCAGATATGTTTACTAAGCCCTTAGAAGAAGCTAAGTTCAATAGGTTCAAATTTGAACTAGGTATGATAAACTTAGACTAAGTTTACAGTACTAAAAATTGGCTAAGTAAAAAGGTGTCGACACATAGACAAGTCTATGTCGACACAGAATAGTAAGTGTCGACACTTCAGAAAAATGGTGTCGACACATCTAGGCAGTTGGTGTCGACACATTCTATAAGGTGTCGACACTTAAGTTTTACTCAGAATTTTCTAAGTAAAAGTCTCGACTAACATGTCGAGTAGTGTGGTGTCGACACTTAAACAAGTGTCGACACATGGAATCTGTTGACTAATCTTGTGTCGACACATGAGTGTCGAGACATTATAAGTCAGTGTCGACACTTATTACAGTGTCGACACATCTTTAGAAATTCATCCCGCCTGTTCGTCTTCAAACCAGAAAGGTATAAATAGGATTCTGTCTTTGTTTGTCGACACGCTTTCAAAAGTTTCGAGACCAAAACTATTGTGTCGACATTTCTCTTCTCTCAAGACTAAATCTTCAAACCCTAATGGCTCCCAAGCTCGAGGAGAATGTTAACGAAGGGTATGAGCTCGTGCGAGGTGCTTTTGACGATGGCGATCAAGAAATCAAGTCGGTGGTAACCCTAGTCACCGATTCAGGATTGGAGTTCTTGGTTTCAGAACCAACCAAAATTTGGAAGAAGGAAGTTATTGAATTCCTCACTGGAGCGTCTGTAGATGATTCAGGCTACAGAATCAAGTCAAGGGTGCATGGCGCCAAGGTCAAGATTTCACCCAAGTCTCCGAGAAAGGTACTTCAGCTACCTAAAGTTCAGAAAGAAGAGGAAGTAACAACATCTAAGACCAGGGAAGCACTTACCTGGTGTGGACTAGATCCTAAGCTAAAGATAGGATCAGTATTCAACAGGAGAGGAATGAATACTCAAGGAAAGTTTCTGTCAGAAATTGTGGGCAAAGTACTCCTCAGCAAGACTGGAGGGCATGACAGGGTGTCAGCCTCCATGTTCAGTATTATGACTAGAATCATTTTCAATCTCAAAACAGACTGGTCCATGGTTGTGTTTGAGAAAGTAAAGGAAAGTCTGAAGAAGCCCAATCTGGGCAGGATACTTAGTCTCTACCTGGCTGGTACAATACCAGAGGTAATGAGCTCTGCTGCAGGTAGCAAAATCAACCACATGAGAAGGATGGACATGAGGATCTTCTCCAGGTGGGAAAGGGTGCTGTCAAAGGAATTGACCACCCCTGAGAAACAAGTTTCTAAGAAGGTTTCCCCTCCAAAGAAGAAGAGGAAAATAGCTGCTGTGACTCAGGAGTCCTCCAGCAGCTCAGGTAGTGAAGAACATGTGGTTTTCACTCCTGATAATCATGAGGATGAGGCTGCAGAGAAGTCACCTGCTCCTCAACAGCCAGCTGACATCCAGGGGGAGCCTCCAGCTGTAGAACAACCCTCTACACTGGAGAGTGAGCAAGCTACTCTCATTATCCAAGAGGTACTTTCTGACCTCAATACTTTAGATTTTTCTATAATAGATTCTGATTTGTCTGATATTCATCAGCAAACTCAGCAAGCAAACCAAGCACCAGATGTTGTTCTCCAAGACACATCAGTAGTACAAGAAGTTGTTCCTGATAAAGTAGTTGATGAACCCAGTACTTCTCCTGCACAGTCTCCTCCTGAATACACAATGGAAGATCTATTTCTGAATCTAGATCAAGAGGATTATGATATGGACAAGAATGCTGCTGATGAAGAGAAGGGTGCTGCTGCTGAGGGGGAGAACTTGGAAGTTCAGGAAGAGCCTATAAGGCTAGATACTGAGAAGGCACTAGATGTGCAAGCTGACAAACCCTCAAGCCCTAAGGATAGGGTAAATATAGCAAGTACTTCAGAGTCTGAGGATGATGAAGCTGAGCAAGATAAGAAGAAGAAGTTCTTTGTATTCAAAAGAAGGAGTCAGAGCTATAAGAAAGCTCTACAAACTGTTGCTCAACACTCTCTAGTCCAACAAGCTCCATCAAAAGATTACAGTAGCTTAATGGTAGCAATGCAAGTTAAGCTGGATGAGCAAAGGAGGGCTATAGAGACATATATTGATGAAGGCCACAAGTCTTTACAGTTTGATTTAGCTCAAGATATCAAGTCAATCAGGTTTGAGATGAACCTGAATAAGAAGGAAATGAATGATTGCTTCCACAAGGGTGGAAATGCAGTGGTATTCCTGGCTAAACATCAAGAACAGATCAAAGACAAAGTAGATGATATAGCACAGAAGCAAGGCTATGTGCTGGAAAATCAGTTGAGGATGAATGATAATTTGACTGCATCCCACAATGCAATAGTCACTGAACTGAAGAGTAAGTCTGCTGAACCTTCAACATCATCTGCTGCTACCAAAGCTGAATTTGATAAAGTATTTCAGGAAGAAATTGCTGCTGTCAAGACTGCCATTAAGGATTCACAGAAGGTCATTTCTGAACAGCTTACAAAGCTTAGACCTTATTTTAAGGAAGGAATCAGGTACTTGGACAGTCAGATTAGATTCCAAAAGGATGATGTAAGAGATCATGTAGCACAAGAAGTCATAAAGGGGGAGAGGGTGTTAGTCAAAGCTAGCTCTGACCATGCCAAATGGATTTCTAACTCTATCAGAGCTACACTGGGCTATCCTCCCCTGTGTGATGATGATAATGTAGCTGAATCTGGTATTCAAAGTGCATATCTTGGAGGTGAGCAACAGGAAGTAGCTCAGGTGATCTATCCACCTCCAGATTTTGACATGGTTCATGCTGAAGTAAGCACAATGTATAGTCCAACTGCTGGAAGGCCAAATGTTATTCTGGAAAAGGTTGTTCAACCTATTACAGCAGCCATGCAAGAGGCTATGGACAAAGAAGAAGAGACAAGGCTGTCAAAGAAGAAGTTCAGGGAACTGGCTGAGCAAAAACCAGATTTTGAACAGTGGAGCCCTACTTCTAGGAATATCATTCTCACAGCCTGGAAAGCAGCCAAGGACAATACTACTGATAGAAACAAGTGGTTCTCAGAAGCTGAATGGAGGAAGCATGAGATCAGGCAGGAAGCTATTGTCCAGCATAGAAGGAAGGCTAAGTTAGGAAAGCTACCTCCTACAGCTGTGGAGCCTAGCAAGTACTTTCCTAAGCCCTATCATTATTTTGAGAGACAAAAAATCAAGGCTGAAGAACTAAAGAAGAAGGACTCCAAAGGCAAGAAGCCTGCTGATGCTGAGCCTGCTGCTGCTGCTGCTGTAAAAGCCAAAATACAAGCTGGGAAAGGCATAGTTATAAAAGAACCAGAGCAGAATTAGATTAAGATTAGACTGAAGAATGTTGTAATTTGTTACATCTAAATATCTTTGTAAATCATTGACAATGTATTGAACACAATGTTTGAACAGTTTTTGATAAATATATTTCATGTTTGTTCAGTAGAATGTGTCTAATTCTTGTTTGTTGTGTAATGCTGAATGAGTATACATGTGTGCTTTATTACATGTTTAAGTTAACTCTGTTGATATATACCTGCTTTACATCATTCTCTAATTTTTAATTATGAGTGATGTATATCATTGACTAAGGGTTATGACTTCTCCAAATAGGGGGAGATTGTTGGGTACATTGGTCAAATGTACCTGATTTGAAGAAGCCTCACCTAACTCAATGATATACATCATAATGTATTTGATGTTTGTTTGAGTTACTTGTGCAGGTTAGGTATACACTGGACTGAAGCTAAAAGTTTCTAAGTCCATGTGTCGACACCCAGAGGGAAAGTGTCGACACTTGAGAAAGCTTGTGTCGACACCTAGACAAGCTGTGTCGACACTTGGAGTAATTGTGTCGACACCTGGGATGAAGAGTCGACACCAGACAGAAAGTGTCGACACTTGGAGCTGTGTCGACACTCAGTGAAGAAGAATGCAGAAAAGCTGTGTCGACACTTGGCAGAAGTGTCGACACCTAGAAGAGCTAAGTCTACATCAGAAAGTGTCGACACTTGGAGCTGTGTCGACACTCAGCAAAATTCTGCAGAGACTAAGGACAAGTGTCGACACTCAACACAATGTGTCGACACTCAAACTGCAGAGTCAATATATGAAGAATGTGTCGACACTCAGCACAATGTGTCGACACACAATCAAAGGAGTCAACACTTGAAGTATGTGTCGACACTCAGCACAATGTGTCGACACACAACCAGAAGAGTCAACACTTGAAGAAAGTGTCGACACCCAGCACAATGTGTCGACACTTAGTTGAAGACTCTACACTTGAAGAAAGTGTCGACACAAGGAGCTGTGTCGACACTTAGCAAAGAACAGAAAAGTTTACAAAATATTCTAAGTACAAGTGTCGACACTAAGGGAATGTGTCGACACTCAGCTGAAGAAACAAGATTGAAGACTAGTGTCGACACCAAGAAGCAGTGTCGACACTTGACAGTTTCAACACATGAAGATGTGTCGACACAAAGGAGCTGTGTCGACACTTAGAAGAATACAGTTAAAGAATGAAGGACAAGTACTTGTGTCGACACTCAATTTCAGTGTCGACACATGCAGAAGTATCTGTGTCGAGACATACAAGGAATTGTGTCGACACCTTGTAGACTTGTGTCGACACTTACACAGCATGTGTCGACACTTAGTCTATAAGTGTCGACACTTAAGAACAGAAAGTCTCGACACTATCTGACAGTTAGAGAATTTCAAGAAGTGACTGGTTGACATGACAGCTGCCGATCCAGCCGGTCTACAGCAACTGTCAGAGAAGTCAGAAGTCTGTTATAAACCGGACCAGCCGGTTACTATGAAGGAAGCCTATAAATAGGCACCCATAGTTTACAGAATTTGATAGATTGATTGTGGTTGTTACAAGTAGTTGTTAAGAATACTTAAAGTGGTTGATCAGATCATCAGAAAAGTGATACACAGAGGATCAACACAAGAAGATCTGGCAGTCCAACTGCAGATCTAAGAAGTTGGAGAGAGAGAGCTCCAATCAAGAATTCAGTCTTTGGAACTAAGGCTGAGAAGAAGGATTCAGAATCATCTGGATCTCAAGAAGCAGAGGTCAAGGATCAACTGCAGAAGATTCAGACTAATTCAGTTCTAACTCAAGAAGCTTTGAAGGAAGCTAAGTCAGTTTGGATCTAACTGAGTTCTTCCAAGAACTCTTCAAGAAACTCTCAACTTCTCTCTTATTTTCTGAGTTGTAGAGTTAGCTATTGTATTTCTATTTTAACTTGTAGGATCCATTGGATCTGAGAGAATTGTAAGCCTATATTATAAAGGCTGAGGGTAGGGCTTGGTTGCCTGAGTGTAGGAGTTGAAGAACACTGAGTGTAGGCCTTAATTGGCTGAGTGTAGGCCTGGGTGGCTGAGTGTAGGCCTTGGTGGCTGAGTGTAAGGCTTTGGGCCTGAGGTGTAGGAACCTTGTTGGGTTCTGAGATAGTGGAGAAGTTTGGCCGAATCTAGTACACTGCTAGATAGGCGAAGGGGGAAAGTGGATGTACCCAAAGATTGGGGAACCACTATAAATTAGTGTGTCTGCTGTGCTGTGCTGTGCTGTGGATTAACTGTGTATATTCTGTAATTGCTGTTAGCTGTAGAATTCTGTGAAATAACTGTTGTGCTGCCAACAAAGTTTTAAAAAGGTTTAGGTCACCTATTCACCCCCCCCCTCTAGGTGTTTAGGTACCATATCTTTCAACCTTCCTACCTAGACTATGAACTGGCATTGGACCAAATAAATCCATATGCAAGAGGTATAAGCACCTCACTGATTCTTTGGTTTCTAGGCTATGAAAGGATGATCTGTTCTGCTTGCCTTTTTGACAAGCTGAGCATATCCATTCCTTAAAGCACTTAACTTGAGGACCATTCCTCACTAACTCTTTACTAAAGAGCTGGCCAATAGTCTTGTAGTTAAGATGAGCTAGTCTCTTGTGTCATTTCACACAATGAGAGGCTTTCTCATCAGCCACAAGACAGATAGGAGAATTTTTATTCTCACACACAATATTTAGGCAATACACATTTCTATTTCTATAGCCAGTCAATATGACTTTTTGATCACTTGACCTCTTGATATGACACCCATTCTTGACAAAGGAAATGTCATATCCAAGATCACTCAGCTGGCTTATGCTTATTAAGTTGTGTTTCAAACCCTTCATATAAGCTACTTGAGTGATAGTGATTAAGTTGTAAGAAATGTTACCAAACCCTTTGATGACTCCTTTTTCAGAACCACCAAAGATTACTTTAGGCACATTCAGTATTGGTGAGTAGTCCTTTAGCAATCCTCTTGTTCCAGTCATGTGCCTGGAACATCCACTGTCCAAGTACCATATAGGGGCATGACAACTTGGACTCACCTGCAACAAAGATTACTTAACCTTAAAACCCAAATAACTTTTGGGTCCTTGGTTCAAGTTGCCTGAAACTTGACAAATCTGCCTGCAACTCTTCTAACAGGTAGACTGCTATCCTTCCTGACACTGGTATAGGCCAACAGTCTAAGTCATAATGGACTATCTTGCCACAGCACCAGCACTCATACTTATTATACCTCTTTTTTAGGTACAATCTTAGATGTATTGTTTGCAGCAGATCTTTTGTTTTGTGCTGGGGTTTTGCCTTTATTATTAGACTGTGTAGCTCATGCAGTTCCCTTAAAGCCTAATCCAGCCTTACCTTTTGAGACACAAAGTCATCAATTAGGGGTAGGACAGATTTTGGCTTAGAGAAACTAGCCACTATCTCCTTCTCTTTCTGAAGTCTATCTTCCAGACTTTTGATCTGATCATTTTTGAATGTGATTGCACCCATCTGAATAACAGTTATGTTTTTCAGCCAGGCAATCTCATTCATCTTCTGATACAGCAGCTTCTCTGAATCAGAGGCATCCAACTTAAGAGCTGCAATTTCCTTAGCCTGATTTTTGGCCAGGTTTTACTTCTCTTAAGTGCCTGCAACAAATCCCCATATTCAACTATAAGCTGATGAATATCTCCTTCAGATTCAGACCCATCCATATCACTTGATGCAGATGCATCTGATTCTGACCCAGTGAAGTAATCAGAATCTACAGATAAACTTTTTACCTTACTAGGGCCAGGTTGATCCTGACATTGGTCTTCTTTAGACATAGCCATTAGTCCTTTGCACTGATGGTCTTCTTTCTCATAGATAGAGTCCAGTAATTGCAGGAATTCATCCTCTTCTTCTGTTGCAAACAAACCAATATACGCCTCAGCCTCAGATTCATACTCTGAAGTTGATTGGTCTGTCCAACTTTTCTCTTTCTTAGCTACCAAGGATTTCTCCTTCTTGATCTTGTGCTGAGACTTCTTTTTATTAGCAGACTCCTTCCTTTTGTCTGGACAGTCAGCAACAACATGTCCAGGTCTGTTGCAGCAATAGCAAATAATCTTTGATGTAGTTGACTTGCTGGGCTTTGTCCCACTCCTGTCCTTCCTGGATGATTTCCTCTTCTGATAATAGTCATCCTTGGATTGAGAAGAGGATGACTTAGATTTCCACTGCTTCTTCTTTAAGAATCTCTGAAACTGCCTTGTGAAAGCATCAAAGTCTTCTTCTGAACTACTGCTGTCTGAACTGTGATTATCAAAATTTTCTGAGACCACTTCTGCATCTTTCTTAGGAGAAGATGGAGACATCCTCCTATTCTTCTTTGTGGCTTCTACCTTGAAGGCCACTGACTTTTCTCTAAAGTCAACATGTGTATTCTTCTCTTCCTCCTTTCTGGCCATCAGCTGCATCTCATAAGACAGCAATTTGCCAAACAGTGTTGGAGGTTAAATTTCTGCCAGTCTGGACACTTCCCTTATAACACAGATCTTTGTATCCCAATCCTTAGTCAATGACCTAAGGAATTTGTCATTCAGCTCATAAGTACTGAAGATTCTTCCATAGGACATTAATTCATTTACAATTCTGTAAAACTTCTTATAACATTCAGTTATACTATCAGACTTGGCTTGTCTGAAACTCTCATACTCTTGATTAAGCATAGACTTTATATCTTGCCTAACCTCTTCAGAACCCTCCATGTAGACAACCAATGTGTCCCACATATCCTTGGAGGTTTTGCAGTGAATCAGATTCTGGAAAGTTGAGTCATCTATGACACTCACTATAATATTTTGTGCTTTTTTATCCATTGTAGCCAAGATGATCTCATCCTTTGTCATTTCTGAAAAAATCCTTAGGATTCCTTTGATTAGCATCAAGAACAGAAACCTTCATTGGAACATATGGTCCTTCCTGAACTGTTATATAAATTCTAGGACCAGATGCCTCCATAAATAGTGTAACCCTTTCCTTCCAAATTCCAAAGATTTCCTTCCTATAGATAGACAACTTCATTGAACCAAGCTCTTTATGGTTTTCTCCTGAACCCATCTTCTTTAACCTAATTTTTCCTTACAGATCTTACTCAGACTGTTAAGTCTTTCTTTGAGTAACCTCCCTCTGATACAACTTGAAAGAATTGGTTCTTAAACACCTAGAGTGGGGGTGAATAAGTGCAATTCCTTTTTCTTTTAAAGCAGAACTTTAATGCAGTTAATTAACAAAAATAGATAGTTCTACAGCTATCACAGCACAACAATAATAATACAACACACAGTCACAGATTGCACATTGATTTATAGTGGTTCCCCAAGGTCTGGGTACATCCACTTTCCCCCTTCGTCTATCTAGCAGTGTGCTAGATTCAGCCTAACTTCTTTCCTTCTCCTTAGATCCTCAGATCTTACAGATCATAACCTAAACTA
The DNA here is from genome assembly GCA_039583875.1 of Platanthera guangdongensis. NCBI lineage: Eukaryota > Viridiplantae > Streptophyta > Magnoliopsida > Asparagales > Orchidaceae > Platanthera > Platanthera guangdongensis. Next base: position 55,856,243 of record CM077167.1, on the reverse strand, counting down.
GGCTCCTACAACTCAGAGTGAGTCCACACTCCTACAGCTCAGGTAATCTGCCCTACCTCAGCCTTCAACAAGGCCTACAACTCAGAGATCAAAATCTCCTACAACTCAGGCTCACAGCCCTACCTCAGCCTACAACAAGGCCTACCACTTAGAGAACGTAATCTCCTACAGCTCAGCCTTTATAAATCAGGCTTACAACTCAGATCTTAAAAAGATCCTACAAAAAATAGATGTTAATTTTAAATCTACCACCACCCTGGTTGAGATAGAAAGGATGGACGGTTTTTTGATCAGTTCTTGAACGAATCTGATGATAGTGATCAACCTGTCTTATCTTTCTTCAAATCTTCTTGAATCTAAACATAGTAGGTTGATCCTTTGAAGTCGATCTTCAATCAGCTTATTTCTTGAAATTCAGAAATCAATCTGAATATTTCTTGGCAGACTGGTTCAGAATCTGCACTTAAGAGGCTTGTTGATGTAAGTCCCTTTCTTCACTTGATTAGATGGAGCTCTCTCTCTCTCTCCAAATTCTTCTGAAGATTCTTCTGAATTCTTCTTGAATTCTCTTGACAAACTCTGAGTAGATCACCACTTGAGAATGTCTTCTTAGATATTCTGTTGAAAATCTACTTCTATTTTTATTGTCTATCTCTATGTATGTATCATATGTGTATCTTTCTTCTGTTGATAGGGAATGTCTTTATATAGACTTTCTCCATGGTAACCGGCTGATCCGGTTTCTAACAAACTTCTAACAGTTCTGACAGCTTCAGTAGACCGGTTGGTTATGCCAGCTGTCAAGTCTTCCAGTCACTTCTTGAAACTCTGTCTCTATCAGCAAAGTGTCAAGAATGAACTTCATCTTGTGTCGACACAAGTAGACTAAGTGTCTACACAAGCCTTGATGGTGTCGACACAGCTCCCTTGGTGTTGACACTGCTTCTCGACACAGCTTCTGTTGAATGTGTCGACACTAGTTCTGTGTGTCGACACTAGTTCTGTGTGTCGACACAGTCACTTCTTCTCTTCACAAAAAGTAACTTTGTTGAAACTCTGCTATGTGTCGACACAAGTCCTGTGTGTCGACACAGTTGATGTCGACAAAGTCTTCTGTGTGTCAACACTGCCTCTGTGTGTCGACACAGTTGATGTCGACTAAGTCTTCTGTGTGTCGACACTGCCTCTGTGTGACGACACAGTTGATGTCGACTAAGCTTTTCTGTGTGTCGACTCTGCCTCTGTGTGTCGACACAGTTTCTTCTGGTGTCGACACAGCCTTTCCAAGTGTCGACATAATTGACTCTAGGTATCAACACAGCTTTTCTCCAGTGTTGACACAAGCCTTCATAAGTGTCGACACAACTTTTCTGGTGTCGACTAATGGACTTAGAAACTTTTCCTGCATTCCTGCATTTTCTTAACCTGCACATATAAACTCAAAATACCATCAAATACACCTTGATGCATATCATTGAGTAAGGTGAGGCTTCTTCAAATCTGGTATGCATTTTCCAATGTACCCAACATCATGGTCTATGGTACCCTAGGAATAGAGATTTACTACTAACTGGTTTTTCAGATGCAGACTTTGCAGGCTGTAAGGAAGACAGGAAAAGTACCACAGGTACATGTCAGTTCCTAGGTGGAAGATTGGTGTCATGGAGCAGCAAAAAGCAGACTATTGTTGCTATCTCCATTGCAGAGTCAGAATATATTATAGCTAGGAGTTGTTGTGCTCAGTTGTTGTGGATACAACATCAACTTGAAGATTATGACATCAAGATAAGTAGAACTCCATTATATTATGATTCTACTAGTGTTATATCAATTACTAGAAACCTTGTTTCACATAGCAGAACAAAGCACATTGAAATTATGTACCATTTTATCAGAGAACATGTAGAGAAAGAGGACATTAGTTTAGAGTTTGTTTCTACTAATAAACAAGTAGCTGACATATTTACTAAACCTTTAGATGAAAGTAAATTCAATTATTTTAAAATTTAATTAGGCATGTTGAACCTGAAATAAGGTGAAAGATTAAGAAAAAATTCAAAATATGACTAAGTAAAATAGGTGTCGACACAAGTCATGTGTGTCTAGACCTTAAGGAGTCTGTGTCGACACACAAAAGTTGGTATCGACATATAGAAGTTGGTGTCGACACACGGAAGATGGTGTCGACACATATTATTGTCCAGACTCTAAATTCTCTGTCGAGACTTGAACAGTCTGTGTTGACACAAATCATCTTGTGTCGACATGCAAAATTCTAATTTTAGCGCGCCTTTTCATCTGCCCTATTTCGAAAACTATAAATAGGTGGAAACAAGCCCTTGTCGACTATGCTCTCAGAAATCTCGAGACTAAACCCTCTGTGTCGACCAGAAATTCTTCTTTTCTCTCCTTCATCTTCCACTTCCTTCATCTACAATGGCGCCCAAGATGAAAGACAATATTAACGAAGATTATGAGCTTGTCCGCGAAGCATTCAACAATATTTAACAGGATATCAAGGTGGTGGTGGACCTAATCCAAGACGCTGGATTGGATTATCTGGTTTCTGAACCAACAAGGCTATGGAAGAAGGAAGTTCTTGCATTCTACTCCAACGCCTCCTTGGATTCTACATGAAATAAGATCAAGTCTACAGCTCACGGAGAAAAGTTGAAAATAACTCTCAAGAGTCTAAGCAAATCTCTTCAACTTCCAAGGATTAAATAAGAGACTGAGATTGATTCTTCTTTGACTGCTGAAGCCCCTGAATGGTGTGGCCTGCCCTCAACTACCAAAATTGGGTCATCCATGAATAGGAAGGGGATGAACTCCAAAGGAAAGCTTCTATCAGAAATTATTGGAAAAATAATTCTCTACAAATCAGGGGGGCATGATAGGATCTCTTCCTACATGTTCAGCCTCATGACTAGAGTCGTCTTCAAGGTGAATACTAACTGGAGTGCTATAATCTTTGACAAGATGAAGGAAGGTATTAAGAAGCCAAATCTCGACAGAATCTTAAGCCTGTATCTTGCTGTCAATATACCTGATGTACTAAACCAGACTGCAGGTTCAAAAATTAACCACATGAGGAAAATGGATATGAGAATCCTATCAAGGTAGGATAGATTATTGTCCAAGGAAGCACCTCCACCAAAGGAACGGTCCAAAGAAGTCACCAAATTGACAAAAGCTGCTATAAAAGATATAGAGTCCTCCAGTGACTCGGAGGAAAGGGTTGAGTTCAGTTCTGATGAGGATAACACTGAACTACCAAGGAAGTATCCCAACCTCACACTTGGAACTGAAGGTCAAATCCAGGGGGAGACTGTCCAGATGATAAATACTCAAGAGATATCAGTCCCAGAGGGAGATATCAATGAAGCTGAGCTAGACAGTGAGACTGCAAACCTCACAGTCATGCAAGTGGTCCAGAAAATCAACACAGCTACTGAATCTTCTGAAAAAGAGATGCAAGATGTGCATATTCCTAATTTGCCAGAACAACCTCAGAATCCTGTGTCTGAGATAGTCCAAGAATTGGAAAATGACATCCAGGAGGAACAAGAAGAGATTAACAATGAAGATACTTCTGCTGGTATTCAACCAGATGCAAGGGTTGAGAGGGAGGTACCTAACCTATCCCCAGGACAAGATGCAAATACTCCAGAATAAAATCAACCAATGGACATTCTCAGTACATCTGATACAGATGCAGAGGAAGAAGCCCCTAAGAAAAAAATTTATAAATCTAAGGAAAAAGAGCTCTGGATATAAGAAAGCCTTAATGGCTGGATCATCAACTACTGCTCCTACAATGGACTTTAGTTCTTTGTTAGTGCAACTACAGGTCAAGCTTGATGAGCAAAAACTTGCACTAGAGAAGTATGTGGATGAGAGCCACAAGGAGTTGCAGTTCAATCTGACACAGGACATCAAATCTATAAGATATGAAGTAAACTTACTTAAGAAAGAAATGACAGGTTGCTTCCATAAGGGAGGCAATGTTGTAGTATATATTGCCAAGCAGCAGGTAGAGACAAAGTCTCAGGTGGATGATCTGGTTGTAAAGCATGGGTATGTGTTAGATAACCAGATACGAATGAATGACAACTTGGTTGACTCTCATAATACAAATCAGACTAAGCTAACTGAGCAGTCATTAGATATTAAAGCTCATGTGGACTCCCAAGCAAGTGTTGTGCAAGCACAAATAAAATTTGATCTGGCAGCAGTTAATACTGCAATCAAAACTTCTAAGTCTGCAATTTCAGCTCAACTAAAGAAGTTCAAGGACTTCTACACTACTGGAAATTATTATATTGCAAATCAAGTAAGGTTCCAGAAAAATGATCTCAAGGTTCATGCTCATGAATAAGTCATAAAGGGGGAGACAGTATTAGTCCAAGCTAGCCCTGAACATGCTAAATGGACATCTAATAGTATCAGAGCTACCTTGGGATATCCACCCTTATGTGATGACAACAATACTGCAGAATCTGGATGCCAACCTGCACTCTTGGAGGGGATGCAACATGAAGCAGCTAAAGTCATATATCCCCCTCCTGAGTATGAATAAATTCCGCAGGAAGTCCAGAATATGTACAACCCTCCACTGTAAAAATTTCCATTAATTTCTGAAGAGGTGGAAATAGTTGAATCAACTTTGCATAAAGAGCAAGAGGCTCAAGTATCCAAGAAAAGGTTCAAAGAACAGGCTGAGGCCAGGCCTGATTTTGAGCAATGGAGTCCAACCTTCAGAAATATCATCTTAACTGCATGGGAGGCAGTTAATAAGAATAATATTAACTGGGGTAAGTGGTACTCCAAGAAAGAATGGGATAAATATCTTGCATCAATGGATGCAATTTACAAGTTCATGAGGGACCTAAAAGCTGGGGTCATTCCTGCCAATTCCATTGAACCATTTAAGTATTTCCCAAAACCTTTTCACTATTATGAGAGGCAAAAGCTGAAAGCTGCAAAACTAAAGGCCAAAGACATCAAAGGTAAGAAGCCTGTTGCTGATACTAAAGCTGAAGTCAAAGCTTCTGTTCAGGCAGGCAAAGGCATTGTCATCAAGGAACCAGACCAATCTTAGCTTTAGATTGACTAGGTTTTAAAAGAACTATTTAAATTTTTTGTTGTTCTTAAAAACCTTGTAATATTACTCTGGTTAGATGAATTAAAGAAATCCTTGTTTGACAACAAATTTTTTTTCCTCGTCTCTGAGTTGCATGTTTTGTTTTCCTTTATGATGTTTCATTTTGGATATAACATGTTATTTCTGCTTATGATTAACCCTATTTGAAATGTCTGTATACATCATACTTATTACTGTTGTTATATTGGTGTATGTCATTGATTATGGGTTATGACCTCTCCAAATATGGAGAGATTGTTCGGTACATTGAAATGTGTGTACCAGATTTGGAGAAGCCTCACATAACTCAATGATATACATCAGTTTGTATTTGATGGCATTTTGAGTTTACTTGTGCAGGCTAAAGATTGCAAAAAATATTCTAAGTACAAAAGTGTCGAGACACTTATTTAGTGTCGACACCTTTGAAGGAGCTGTGTCGAGACAAAATGCTAGTCTGTGTCGACACACAGGACTTGTGTCAACACACAAAGGTTAATTCGACATCAACTGTGTCGACACTCAGGACTAGTGTCGACACACTTAGACTTGTTGTGCTGACAGTTACAAAGAAACATCTATGTCGACATCCAGGACTTGGGTCGACATATGGAGAAGCTGTGTCAACACACAGGACTTGTGTCGACACATTCTACAATAGCTATGTTGAGACCTTGATAAAGAGCTGTGTCGAAAGTTTTCTAAAGATGTCAACAACATTAAAGAAGCTTTGTCGACACTAAGGAATTATGTCGACACACATTACATTTGTGTCGACACATTCTATACTTATGTCTCGACACATTCAGCTGAGTTAAATAACTCTAAGTACCAGATCTCATCGCTGAAGACTTGGCATCGGTCAGAATCGTCAAGCCTGTCAGATATGTCAGAACTGTGAGATGTCAGTTATCCACCGGATCAGCCGGTTGCCTCCGATGAGATCTATATAAAGAGATGGTCTATTATAGAAAAAGACAGTTGTTGTTGTTCGAGGAAGAAGAATTCACAGAATTCTAAATAGCAAGAAGATTCTGATTACAAATCAAAAAGGTGGACAAGATCTCATTAGATTTGTCAGTGTTTGCAAATTCAATTCTGTAAGGAGGAAGAAGCTGGATCTACACCAACTTCTCAAGAAGATTCAACCTAGGTTCTCTCTTTCAAGGTTCTCTCTTTCAAGAAGCTTTGAATAAGCTAAGTCAGGTTGAATCAGATCCATTACAACACGGGTCAGAAGTAAGCAGATCCATCAAGATATGATCAAGATTCCCTCACCCCTCTCTCTCTCTATATATCTAGGTGAAGGAAGAAATAAATTCATTATCCAATTTTCTGTAGGATTTATATTTAGATCTCAGTGTAAGAGATTTCAATCTCTCTGAGTTGTAAGCCTATACTTATAGAGGCTGAGGTAGGACTATTTGCCTAAGGTAGGAGATTAAGTTCTCTGAGTTGTAGTCCTGGTGATAAAGGCTGATGTAGGGCTATTTGCCTGAGGTAGTAGATTAAGTTCTCTGAGTTGTAGGTCTGGTGATAAAGGCTGAGGTAGAGCTTGATTTCCTGAGTGGTAGAACTGTGGATTCACTCTGATGTAGGGTTCTTGGGAAGATCCTGAGTTGTAGGGCTTGTTTAAGTCTAAGCTATAGGAACCAATTAGGGTTCTGAGTTGTAAGATCTGAGGATCTGAGCAAGTGGAAGGAAGTTAGGCAGAATCTAGTATACTGCTAGATAGATTCTGTGATAGCTATAGATTGATTAGATCTTCTGTGCTATTTTTTAACTACCTAAGTAAATAAGAATTGAACATATTCACCCCACCCCCTCCTCTAGGTGTTTAGTGTTTCTTGAATACAATCTTTCACTTCTTATGATGTGAGGAGTAGGAAGGAATGTTCTTCAACTGCTTCCTCTTCATCATATTCTGGAATTGCCTTGAGAAAGCATCAAACTCCCCATCTGACATGTTGCTGTTAGATGAGCTAGACTCAAAGCTTTCTGGATCAACATGCCTTCTTGGGGGAGAGGCAATCCTCTCATTTCTCTTCTTAGAGCTATCAGCCTTGAAGGCAACTATCTTCTCCTTGGCATGGGACCTGATAGTGGTCTCCTCCTCCTTCCTGGATGATAGCTGCATCTCATAAGAGAATAGCTTTCCAAACAAAGTGTGAGGAGTCTCAACAAGCTTGGTCAATACTCTGATGACACAAATATTTTTGTCCCAGTCTCTGGTTAGAGATTTTAAGAACTTATCATTCAGCTCATAGTTGCTGAAAACCCTCCCATAGGTCCTTAGCTCATTGACCACTCTGAAAAACTTTTCATAGCACTGAGTTATGTTGTTCTTTTTGCTTTGTATGAAAGCCTCATATTCCTGATTAAGAAGGAATTTTCTTTCATTCCTAACCTCTTATATGCCCTCCATGTAGAAAATCAAAGTGTCCAACATGTCCTTGACTGTTTTGCGGCGGATAAAGTTCTGGAATGTTGAGTCATCTATGATACTAAAAATGATATTATGTTCCCTTTTGTCCATGGTTGCAAGGATGACCTCATCCTTGGTCATCTCAGTATTTCTCTTTGGTGTCTGGACATTTGCACCCAGAACCGAGAACTTCATGGGGATGAAAGGTCCTTCTTGTACTGTTATGAAGAACCTAGGGTCAGATGCTTCCATGAACAACCTGACTCTCTCTTTCCAGATTTCAAAATTATCTTTCATGCATTCTGGGAGCTTCATTGAGCTCAGCTATTTATGGTTCTCTCTTGAAGCCATAAAGATAATCTGTAGCTACTCTTGGATATCTGTTCAGACTGTTAAGTACTTTTTAAACAACCTCCCTCTGATATCACTTTAAAGTCTTTGTTTCAAGACTAAACACATAGAGGGGGGAGGGGGTGGATAGGAATTTATGTCTTTTTGAAGACTCTTTATGTTTTGGTGAGTTGTGATTTAGTTTTAGGTTAGCTTTCAAGAATACATAATAACACATAAGTTATTTATAGTGGTTCCCCAAGGTTTGGGTACATCCACTGTCCCTCCCACCTTTCTAACAGTTTGTTAGACAAGGACAACTTCTCCAATCTCAGCTCAATAAGCTTACAACACAGATCCCTAAAGATCTCTCAGACTCCTCCAAGTCCTACCTTAAGCCCAAGGCCATACACTCAGAGAAATAATCTCTTACTGCTCAATAATCTGCACCACATCACCTACCTCAGACTTTATCCAAAGTTTTATACTCAGGATAGGAGGTTAGCCATACACTCAGATCTAACACAAGATCGTACCTCAGAGAATCAATTTCCTACAGCTCAGGCACACATGCCCTACCTCAGATTTAGTGAAGGATCCTATAACTCGGCCCTTATAGTTTAGGATTACAGCTCAGATCTATTAATCTCCTATAGCTGAAGTGTTGGTTGTCGGTGACGAATGACTCCAGAGAAGTAATCTCTGAGTCTGCCTCTTCCTGAACTGAGAAGACTCAATCATATATCCTTCACAGTACCAAAAATGGATCTTCAAGGTTGTTCTGCTTGTACTGTAAAATAATAGTAGCTTAGGCTAACTCTGCTCTTTCTTCTAACTCAGAGAGTGAACTCTCTAAACTTGCTGTTGAAGATTTTACTTTCAATAGCTAACTATCTAAATTTTATACCAACAGACAGAGCAAGTTCTTCAAGCTCTACAACTAGGTCGAGAGGAATAAGATGATGCTCAAAAGATCTTGTTTCAAAAAAGTTAATTTTTGCTCTGCCTAGGCGTTGAGTGAAGCCTTGCCACTCAATGCTAAAGTACTTAACAGAATTCTGCACCTTAAAGCATCGAGTATCTATTCAACACTTAACGCACTATGTATTTTCAGTCTAACTGATAAGGTGTTGAGTGAGCCTTCATCACTTAATTCTTTTGTACTTGATTGCAATTTCTCTGTTTGGAGGCATTGAGTGGGTTGTCTTCACTCAACGCTTTCAGTCTTTGCATGGCTTCTTGATGAGGTATTGAGTGAAATGTCTTCACTCAACCCTTTTTGCCTTTGACAAATTTTTTGTTGAGTAGGCATCGAGTGAACTGCCTTCACTCAATGCTCCTCTCCTTAGATAGATTTCCTTGCCAACAACACTGTGGCTATGACTGTACTGTAGTTCATTCAGTGCTTTCTCTTCTTAGCATTGAGTGAAATGCCTTCACTCAACGCTTTTGCATGTAACCAGATTTCTTGTCTGCTTCTTTGTGGCATTGAATGCTTGAGCTTTACTCATCGCTTCTGGCTCTAGGCGTTAAGTGAACTTCCTTCACTCAACGCTTTTGTACTTAATCAGTTTTCTGCTTTGGCAATACTGAGGCTTTGACTACCTAAACTTCTGTCAACGCTTATAGTCATCTGGCGTTGAGTGAACTGCCTTCACTCAACGCATCTGGACTTAGCCAGATTTATACCTTGTCAATAACATGTCTTGTGTCCACCTGTCATTGTTACTTAGACAGCCTATTTAATGAGTGTAATAAAGAACAACCTGTATATATTGAACTTAGAGCATGCATCAGATACAATCATGTGTATACCATTGTCTTGTGGGTCTTCTTCAAATCTAGGACATTGTGATCAATGAACCCAACAAAACAGAAAAGAAAAATTTGTTTTTGGAGTTTTGGGATCTTTCAATTTTTTTTGATTTTTTTTAAAAAACTGAAATAGAAATACACATCAGACAAAAAGACTAAAAAACACAAACCAGAAAAACAAAATGAGCAAACACACAAAGGCAAAAAAACACTTACCGCTAGCGCTAGTTCTACCGCGCGGTGGTAACTCACAGAGAAGCACATTACTTAAAAATATTTCTCATATTTCAATAGTTGTTGCAACACGATTAAACAGAGAGATCTAAAACACCCAATTCTAGTCGAAGTAGAGAAAAACGAGCATCAGGAATGGGTTTTGTGAATATATCTGCAAGATGATCATTAGTGTGAATGAAGCTCACTTTCACGTTTTCTTTCTTAACGACGAATGTCTATGTGTTTTGATGGATAGTGGTGCACCGGGTTGTTCGTTAAGTCTATGACACTCTTGTTGTCGCACCTAATTTCAACGTTTTCTTGAAAGAGAGACCAAAGTCTTCTAACGTTTGTGACATCCATAGTGCTTGTGCGCAACAGCTTACTAGGGAAATGTATTCGGCCTTGGCCGTGGAGAGGGCAACAGAATCATGTTTCTTACTTGACCATAAAACTAGTGCAAGCCCTAAGAAGTGACATATGCCACTTGTGCTTTTGCGATCAAGTGAACAGCCGAAATAATCTGAATTATAATAGCCATACAGCGTGAATTTTGTGGTGTGTTGATACCAAAGACCAAGATTTTGTGATCCTATGAGATACCTAAAGATGTGTTTACTGACTTTTAGATGAGATTCTTTAGGATTTGTTTGATATCTAGCACAAAGGCACACCGTGTTGAAACCGGAATCCGGCCTCTTGTTGAGTTCGACCCTTGGGGAAGGGGTGGTCTCGCGCCTACTTTGCTCCTGCAAGAAAAACAACGAAAGAGACAAGAAAGAACAGACCCAAGGGCTCGGCAGGGAGGTCCCACCACAAACCCGGAAGATCTCTGAGCGCTTCCCCTCCTTAGCCAGAAGCCGAGCTAAGGTACTCTCAGAGAACACTCGAAAATGAGAGTCAGGAGGCACTGAAAGCGTCCCCTCTGAGGTACCCCTTGGGTCTTATTTATAGATTTTCGGAATCTGAACTGCCAATAACCAAAAGAACTGACCTGGAAATACCAAAAAGCCCTTGGTCGGGTCTGCCAACAGCCAAACTCCGCTGTCCTGAGCAGCTATGCGCAGTCCAACCTGGTCTGCCAATAGCGAGGCTCCGCTGTTCTGAGTAGCTATTCGCACCCCTAGGGGGTCAGCTCGCCTCCAATTCCCCTTCGCGGGAGGCGGACGCAAGCCGTGCTCTCGTGGCTCGTCCATCCTCCCTGGGCGAGTGCGAGCCGTGCCGGGCGAGCCGCCTGTCTTCTGCCGGGCGGACCGGCAGCCAGGTCACGTGTGGGGGTTGGCCGGCGGGCACCGCGACCCCGATCGACTCGCCAGTCGCGGGTCGCCAAACTTATCTGCTTTGGCCGCTCTTCGCGCGACCTGCTCGCTCGCCTCGCTGGCTCGCTCGCCTGACATGGATGGGAGCGGGCCAGCCCTTCTGCTGTATGTCTGTTTTGTCGTTCGTGTGCGGGTCGCGGGACCAGGTCGGCTCAATCTCTCTGGCGGGACCCGCTCGCCGGACACGGGGTTGTACACAATCCCCGCTCTTTTTGAGCTTGATCCAAGCTCGGAAAGAAACATCCAACCCGCGTGTTCGGCGAGCACTGTGCTGAGCTGGCAGGGAATCTTTTGGTGGGCCCCCACTGTCCGGCTATAAATACATACCACTGACCCCTGGAGGAGGCTCCCCAGATCCCTTTATTTTCTTTGAGCAGACTTTAGTTTCTCGATGCCGGTCAACGAAGAGGTGTGAGCTCGCCTGGCGACAGCGGTCCTGAAGACTCAGGAGGAGGCCCTCGAGGCCGCCCCTTGGCTAGCACGTGGGTCCCCCGGCCCTCTCTTTAGGCCGGCGAAGGGAAAGATCGTTAGGCGGTCTCTGGCGGGTGAATGTCCGGGCTCCAGCTCGGCGGCGGCTGTTGAGGTCGTCCCTGGGGTACGTGACCTTCCGCGGATTATCGCTGTACCTCTGACCTTTTGTTTTGCAGGCGATTCCTCGTGAAGAGGTGGGGAACGGGGGAGAGGATCGACCCCCTCGCTTGTCGCCTGAGAAGGTCGCTAGTTCCCCAGGTCCGGACCGCCCACCTCCGGAAACCCCCCGCCCGCCGGCTTCCCACGGACTGGGAAAATCTCTTGAGACCCTCGAGGGAGAAACCTTTCAGGGTCGGCCGGGCTCCTCTCGCCCATCCGTCAGTGCGGGCGACGTTCCAACCCCTGGTAAGCTGATATTTACATTTGGCTTTGTCCTTGTTCGCTCCTTTTGACTCACCCGTTTGTAGGCTATAACAGGGCCTCCTCCGAAACTGAGACGAGCGAAGGGTATTCGCCCCCGCCCGATGTGGACAGTGTCTCTGATTACCTGGGCGACCCGACTGATGCGGTGGGGATGAAGAGGCAGGTGACGCGGCTGTTCCAGAACACACGCTGTTGATCCAGGAGCTCGCGAAGAGGGTCGATGAAGACAAGGCCGAGACCGCGGCCCGACTCGCGGCCTTGGAGGGCCCTCCGCGCGAAGCGGAAGACGACGATGTCACTTCACCGGGCGTGCATATAACGCGAGCCGAGGGGTATCTTAGGAGCGCCACAGAGCAGGTCAGCCTGGCTCAGCGGGAACTGGTGGCGGTCCGCGATTACCACGACCCTCGCGTGCCGCCGCGATCGGGAACGAAGCGGCGGCACAGGTGGAAATGGGTCGAGTACTGACCCAGCCTTCTACCCCTCGCTTGCGGGATACCGCGGGATTGCTGTTATTTCGGAGTTACCTTGTAGTTGTAATCGCCTGCGACTCTTTTAGCCCGCCTATGGGCCTAACTTTTTATTGCTGAGATGTATTTGAAATTACTAAGCTGTTGTTTTTACTTTTTGGGGTAGGGGAGGCGTTCATTCTGCCCGACCTACCGATTGGGGCGGGGGTGAGCCGAGGGGCTTCGCCAGGCGGGAGCCTCCCGACTCGCGCTGAATCATGGGCGGGTGCGGGCCGAGACTCGCCCGCTCGGGTCTCCGCGGACGCGACCGGGCGGGAACCGCGCCTGATCGGCCTTTGCAGTGCGGTTGCGCGCGGGGAAGTCGAACCGTCGGGCTGATTTTTGCTATCCCACACCCCTTCTTTTCGGCAGGAAGTTTCCCGCCCTTTCTCTTCCCCTATAAATAGGCCTTGGAGGCCCTTATTTCCCCACCGATTCCAAACCCTCTCGCTTCCTGCTCCCCGCGAAGTACTGCTCGTGCTCGCCTTCTGGATCTGTCTCGCGCGTTCGGCGGCGATCTGATGGGAATGGGCGGAGGCGGCGGCGACGTGGACGGGCGAAGTAAGTGCGCTTGGACCTTCTCCGAGCTTGATTTTCCTCGCGCCGTCATCTCTGAGCGCGAGTACTTGGATGCTCTTAGCGACCACGTGCCGCCGAGTTTTTCTGCGGGACGGCCCGGGGATGGGGAAATGATCAACGACTTATCCAGGGATGAGCTCGCCATCCCGCTGGCTCACTTTGAGGTGGGCCTGCGACTCCCCCTGTGGCCCGAGGTGCGCCAGGTGCTGAAATACTTCGGGGTCGTCCTAGGCCAGATGACCCCGAATTCTGTCGCCGTCATGGTGGGGTTCGCCTGTTTCCTGCGCGAGGAGCGAGTGGAGTTCAGCCTCGCCGTGTTCCGGAAGTTGTTCTCCTTCCGGGTGAACCGAGATGGGACCGCCTACTTCTCCAGCGCCCACCTCAAGGTGCGGGAGACAGTCAATAAGAGTCACAATTGGCTCAAGAAATTCCTGTTCGTCAAAGGGGACTTCGGCAACGTCCCCTTCTCGCCGGTGCAACGTAGCGAGGCGAGCTACCGGCCGCCCAGCTTAGGTGGCCACGAAGCAGACTTGTGCGCGTTCTTCGCTGGGAAGAATTTCGAGGTCGCGTTCCTGCGCCGCCATCTTGACGACCTCGCTGCTGTCCCGCCGGGGGAGGTTTGCCACTCGCCTCTATTATGCCTTATCCCCCTCTCTTCCTTTATCTCACCCTTCTTTCTGACAGGCGAGCGCGACATCCCTCTTCACCCCCCTTACGAGAGCGCTCGGATTCCCCCCGGGTTCTCGCCCGTGCTCAGGCTACGGATGCCGCTCAGCGCGACATCCCATCAGTCCCGGCCAAGAAGCGGCCGGGTGGCGGACAGCCCGCCCCTCCGCCGAAGGTGGCGAAGACGGTGGATCAACAGCCCACCGCGAGCCAAAGGAAGGGCAAGGCTCCCGCGGTCTTACCGGCCGAGGGCCCCTCGCCCCCGCTGGTTGCTTCGACCAGCGACTCCCCGGTCAGGGCGGCGGGCACCTCCGCGCCGCCGGACGTGTCTCAAGTTGCTGCGGAGCCGGTGCCGAGAGGGCATCGTAACTTCGGCTACGGCGAGAGGTACCTGGACGAGCTCGGCGTCCCGCTCCTGTCGTTGGATAAGGAGTCGAACCGCGCGATGATTTCGACTCTGCTGCCGAGTTGGATGGAGCAGGATACCATCGGCGGGGAGTTGTACAACTTCTCCTTTGGTCTGTATTCGTGAGAAGATGCCGCCATCTACGACAGAGAGGAGACGCGAGTATTGGTTCATGAGAGCGCGCGGGCCCAGCTGCGCGGCCTGGAGCTGGCTCACATGGCGGGGAGGCGTTGCACTCAGCTGGAGCGGAACGCCGCCTCCCTGAAGAAACTGGCGGACGAGAGGGAGGCAGCCCAGAAGCTCGCTCAGGAGGACGCGACCCTTCAGAGGAGGCGGGCCGACGCGGCAGAGGAGACCCTTGCGCAATACCTGGGCGGGGTGGTACGTATTCACCCTGACTTACCGCCTCTTCTCGCGAATACAGCTCACGATTCTTCTTCTTCCTTTCTCTAGGATGCGGCGACGGCGAGCCGGATGGGTGCTGAGATCGCCACGCTCGGTCAGGACAAAGCGGCGTTGGAGGCGCGGGTTCGCGAGCTGGAGGCCGTCGCCGCTGTCCCTCCTCCATACAGCAGGGCTTGTCCGCTCGAGCACCACTCCGACTACGATTTGGAAGTTCTGATGCAAAAGAATGCCGCCAGCGCCGCGAAGTATACGATGCAAATGTTGTGACGCGCGGATCTCCTTACGAGCGAGGCGGCGGGACTCTCGGCGGAAGACGTGGTGCCGGCGCTATTTCTCCCCGTGCCGGACCCTGGGGACAAAGCCTTCCAGCCCCTTTAGGATGTATATATTACGCACGTTTGGCTGTTTTGAGACGCTTGTGCGGGCTGTGCCAAGATTGATTTTTCTTTTATTATTGCTTTTATAAATGCTCTTCTCGCCTGCCTTACTTGCATATTCGCTATTGCCATGTGTTGAAGTTGGAGACCGGGCGGTCTGTCTTGGCGGGTTAGAGACCGCGCGGTCTGGCGGTTTGACTCGGCGACTTGTAAACCGGGCGGTCTAAGCAATCTTCACAGGCGACCTCTCTGCATCTCTTATTGTAAGTCGTGCGGTTAGTCCTTCTGTCTAACCGCGCAGCCTGTGCGGTTTACTTTGTACAGTCCGCTTAGCTTGTAAATTTTAGTCCCACATCTCTTATTTGTATTCTCTCTTCTCTCCTCCATTCTATATAAGGGAGGGCATACCGTTGTAATAGTTATCATTTTTGGATAATAAAATTTCGATTATTCAAATGTTTATTCGGCTTGTTCTCTTCTTTTCGCTTCCTTTCTCTACTTTCTAACATGGTATCAGAGGGAGGTTGTCATGCTGCGGGGGTGTGTTGAGATTATATTAGCCAGCATGACACGTGTGTGTGGGACCGCATGTTTGGGCTTTCCCCATCGCGTTCCAGGTCTGGGTGTTGACCCCGGTGGGCCCCCCCTTGTGTGGCGGAATATCCCCGCGGTCATGTGGTTGGGGTTAATCCCACACCGCCTGCAGACTTCTCCCCTTTGTGTTCATGTACCCCGCCACCCTTCATCTCAAGACCTGGGTTTTGAGATGAACTAATGGGTTGGCGGGTTCTAACATGGTATCAGAGGACACGGTCTTTTCCTCCTGATTCTGTGCGCTCTCTGTTGTTCGCGGCTTGTCTTCCGCGTTCTGCGGCTTGTTCGCGGCTTGCCTTCTCCTCTGTCCGCGCGGTTTGTTTCTATCCGCGCGGCTTGTTTCTGTCCGCTGCCTGTTTGCGCGGCTTGCTCTTCTTGTTTCTCTTCTCCTCCTGCTCTTTGTCGCAGCGACCTGTTTCCGTGTCACCGCGCTCCTTGCTCTTTCCTGCCGCTCCGACTTCCTAGTCGCTGCGGTCTGTCTCTGTCCGCGTGTGTTGTCTCTGCACTCGCGGTTTGCTGCTGTGATCTGCCTGACCGTGCGGGTTGTTCCTTTCTTACCCGCATCTTGGTCACGGTCACCTGCTCTTCTCCTCTCTTCTGTTCGCTCGGCCTTTTCAGTCCGCGCAACCTCTTCCCCGCTGTGCCCTTGACCGCATTATCGCAACTGCTGTGATCTGCCTGACCGTGCGGGTTGTCCCTTTCTTACCCGCATCTTGGTCGCGGTCACCTGCTCTTCTCCTCTCTTCTGTTCGCTCGGCCCTTTGCAGTCCGCGCGACTTCTTCCCCGCTGTGCCTTGATCTGGATCCTAGCCGCTCGTGTTCAAGCGGCTTCTTCCCTTTTGTTCCCGCCGCGGTTTCACGCGGATTCTTCCTTGTTTGAGCGGCCTCTCCGCCTCTTCGCTCTTAGCCGCTTCTCTTGTTAGTCGCCGCGACCTCCTGGTTTAGTCGCGCGGCTTGTGCTCTGCACCTTGGTCGTGGCCCTTCGTGCCGCTGGTGTGCTGTCACCGAGACCGCTGCAGTTTCTTCTTCCTCCCTTCATGGCTTTCGCCTCGGTTGTCACGTCTTCTGGTCGT
Source organism: Platanthera guangdongensis (assembly GCA_039583875.1). Classification (NCBI taxonomy): domain Eukaryota; kingdom Viridiplantae; phylum Streptophyta; class Magnoliopsida; order Asparagales; family Orchidaceae; genus Platanthera; species Platanthera guangdongensis. The sequence goes on along the minus strand of CM077167.1, from coordinate 55,839,492 downwards.
GCACACGTTGTTACTCAGGGCAAATGGCTGATCGACACTGGTGCTACGAATCATATGATCGGCCATCTCCCGTGTTTCTCTCTCCTAGAAAAACATGCTCGCTTGCCCCCAGTTACTCTCGCTGACGGCTCTTTATCATCAGTTCATGGCACAGGGATAGTTCATGTCATCCCGTCTCTTCACTTGGCGGATACTCTATATGTGCCCCAGTTCCCGTGCAACTTATTATCTGTTACATCTCTTTGCAAGCAATTACAGTGTTCCGTCACATTTACTTCTACTTCTTGCTCTTTTCAGGATCTGGACTCCCAACGGACGATTGCTACTGGACTGAGAGTGGCGGCTTATACTTCCTCGACAACATTTCTGCTTTTTCCACCTTCTCCTCCACCTCCACAGATCTTCTCCAATGGCATCTCCGCCTTGGTCATGCTCCTCCCCGTCTTCTTCGTCAACTTCTGCCCCACCTTCCTCCTCAAAGTCCTCCGCTCAACTGTGAGGTCTGTCAGCTTGGCAAGCATCACCGCTCCTCCTTCCCTCCAAAGCACGTTCGTAGCTCTACCCGTCCGTTTGATCTTATCCACTCCGACATCTGGGGTCCTTCTCCTACTCTTACCATTGGTCGGGGTAGTTCCTATTTTGTCACGTTCATTGATGATTTCTCTCGCTGTACGTGGGTGTATCTGTTAAAAGATCGCTCCGAATTATTCTCTGTATGGACATCCTTCTATCTCATGATCAAAACTCAGTTTGATGTTTCTATCAAAGTTTTTCGGTCTGATAATGCCGCAGAATATCTCAGTCGTGACTTCTCTACATTCTGCATGCAAAATGGGATTCTTCATCAAACTAGTTGTGTCTATTCTTCACAACAAAATGGTGTAGCCGAACGCAAAAACCGACACCTGCTCGATGTCGCTCGCACCTTGATGACCCAGATGCATGTTCCTCGCTCCTATTGGGGCTATGTTGTTCTCCTTGCCTGCTACCTCATCAATCGCATTCCCTCCACGGCTCTCCATGGCCAAACCCCATTCTCCATTTTGTATCCGGGCAAGGAGCCGTTTCATCTCCCTCTCCAAATCTTTGGATGCACTGCCTTTGTGCATGCCCCTTCTGCCACCCGTGATAAGCTCTCCCCTCGCTCCACCAAATGTGTCTTTCTGGGGTATTCCACCACTCAGAAAGGCTACTGTTGCTTTGATCCCGTCCTTCGTAAGCAGTTCGTCTCTGCTGACGTCACCTTCTTCGAGAATACCTCCTACTTCTCGGATGCCTCTTCTCCTCTTCTCCCAGCTTCTGATTCTCCTGCCATTCCCTTCGTTCCCTCGTCTCCTCCTACACTCTCCACCACTACACCGTCTCCACCCCCTCCTCTTCCTCCACCTCTCTCTCTCCCTTCTCCACCACCCTCTCCCTCCTCTCCGTTGCCGTCGCTCTCTTCTCCCGAGCCAGCTTTCTCTACCACGGATGCTCCGGATGCCGCGGGCCCGGCTGACCTGGATCTTCCTATAGCTCTTCGCAAAGGGGTGCGGACGTGCACCTTACACCCCCTTGCTGCTGTTGTTTCCTATGATCGTCTTACTCCTTCTCGCAGGGCCTTTGCACTGGCTATCTCTGCCACTGCCACACCCCGCTCCTATCAGGAGGCCCTTGCTATTCCTCACTGGAAGATGGCCATGGATGAGGAAATGGCGACCCTCACTGAGCGGGGTACCTGGACTCTTGTTCCTCCTCCCTTTGGCACTGATGTTGTTGGCTGTCGCTGGGTCTTTGTGGTCAAATTTAGCCCAGACGGCACTGTGGATCGGTATAAGGCTCGCCTTGTGGCTAAGGGCTTTACTCAGACCTATGGGGTTGATTACTTTGACACCTTCTCCCCTGTGGCTCGTCTCAGCACAATCCGGGTTCTTCTCTCTGTGGCCGTCAATCGGGATTGGCCAATTTCTCAGCTGGACGTCAAGAATGCCTTCCTTTATGGTGATCTTCACGAGGCCGTTTACATGGAGCAACCTCCTGGGTATGTTGCTCAGGGGGAGACACGAGTATGCCGGCTGCAGAAGGCAATTTATGGCCTCAAGCAGAGTCCTCAAGCTTGGTTTGACAAGTTCAGCGGTATTGTGGCGGCTGTTGGTTTTGTGCGAAGCTCTGCTGATCACTCTCTCTTTATTCGCAAAACTCCTTCTGGGCTGGTTGTTCTTGCTGTATACGTCGATGATATTCTTCTCACTGGCGATGACCAGGAAGGGGTAGCCCTGACAAAGCTACATCTTCGCCAACATCTGATCACTAAAGATATGGGCTCTCCAAAGTACTTTCTGGGGATCGAACTCTCTCGGAAGCCCGACTCCTTAGTTCTCTCTCAGCGTAAGTATGCCCTTGATCTTTTAAAAGAGGCAGGATTGACTGGAGCTAAACCTGCCCGATGTCCCATGGCTATTGGGGAGGACAAAACCTGGACAGATGATTCGCCTCTTCTTTCAGATAGTTCGCGATACAGGCGTCTGGTTGGTAAGCTCATATATCTCACAGTGACCAGACCCGACATTTCTTATGCTGTGGGCAAGGTGAGTCAATTCATGCAAGCGCCCAGGGATTGTCATCTTCAGTCCGCCTTGCGGATCTTGGAATATGTCAAAGCAGCGCCTGGGAAAGGATTACTGTTTCAGAAGAATGGTCATCTGAGGATTGAAGCCTACTCAGATGCAAGTTATGCTGATGACAAAGGGGATCGCAAGTCTACCTCAGGTTTTTGCACCTTTGTTGGGGGAAATCTGGTGAGCTGGAAGAGTAAAAAGCAGTCTGTTGTCTCCAGGTCCAGTGCAGAAGCTGAGTATCGCAGTATGGCGTCAACCACTTGTGAGTTGAAATGGTTGCGGGCTCTCATGCTAGATTTAGGAGAGGTGTACAACCATCCTCTACCTATGTTCTGTGATAACAAGGCCGCCATATACATCTCCAAAAATCCGGTATTCCATGAAAGAACAAAGCACATTGAGGTTGACTGCCATTTCATTCGTGAAGAGATTTTAAAAGAACAGATTTGCACTCCGTTTGTCACATCTGATAAAGAGCTAGCCGACATCTTCACCAAGCCAGTCTCCGCCTCGTTTCTGCATGTTTGCGACAAGCTGGGCATGATTGATATATATGCTCCAGCTTGAGGGGGAGTGTTGAAGTTGGAGACCGGGCGGTCTGTCTTGGCGGGTTAGAGACCGCGCGGTCTGGCGGTTTGACTCGGCGACTTGTAAACCGGGCGGTCTAAGCAATCTTCACAGGCGACCTCTCTGCATCTCTTATTGTAAGCCGTGCGGTTAGTCCTTCTGTCTAACCGCGCGGCCTGTGCGGTTTACTTTGTACAGTCCGCTTAGCTTGTAAATTTTAGTCCCACATCTCTTATTTGTATTCTCTCTTCTCTCCTCCATTCTATATAAGGGAGGGCATACCGTTGTAATAGTTATCATTTTTGGATAATAAAATTTCGATTATTCAAAAGTTTATTCGGCTTGTTCTCTTCTTTTCGCTTCCTTTCTCTACTTTCTAACACCATGGAACGCGACCTGCCCCTGCGGCCCGGCCCCGGAAGAGGGGGCTGCTCGCCCGCCAAGCGAGGCGAGCCGGCTCACCCCTTGGACGTATTGCCTGATTTCTTGCGGAATTTCGCCCAGGTCCTCGCCTCCACTCGGCCGCCTTTCCTGGGGCTGGGGGGGGGGCTATGTTAGACCCCCCCCCCCCCCCCCCCCCCCCGTTTTGATTAACTTTTGTGATTCCGACCTGTCGTTAACATCGTTTGAGTAGTTCCCGGCCTCGCCGGCTAGGTGGGAGTCCGTGAGCGTGATTTGTTCTGGGTTGTAAGTTATTGCCATCGAGTGACTTCCGGCCCTGCCAGCTAGGTGGGAGCCTGGCAGCAGGATCTTCTCGAGGCTAGGGATGACACCGAGTGACTTCCGGCCCTGCCAGCTAGGTGGGAGCCTGGCAGCGGGATCTTCTCGGGGTCCAAACTCATTCCGTCGAGTGACTTCCGGCCCTGCCAGTTAGGTGGGAGCCTGGCAGCGGGATCTTCTCGAGGCTAGGGATGACACCGAGTGACTTCCGGCCCTGCCAGCTAGGTGGGAGCCTGGCAGCGGGATCTTCTCGGGGTCCAAACTCATTCCGTCGAGTGACTTCCGGCCCTGCCAGCTAGGTGGGAGCCTGGCAGCGGGATCTTCTCGAGGCTAGGGATGACACCGAGTGACTTCCGGCCCTGCCAGATAGGTGGGAGCCTGGCAGCGGGATCTTCTTGGGGTCCAAACTCATTCCGTCGAGTGACTTCCGGCCCTGCCAGCTAGGTGGGAGCCTGGCAGCGGGATCTTCTCGAGGCTAGGGATGACACCGAGTGACTTCCGGCCCTGCCAGCTAGGTGGGAGCCTGGCAGTGGGATCTTCTCGGGGTCCAAACTCATTCCAATCCTCTGTGCAAGCTGGCTATGGCAACTCTGGGGGGGAAAAAGAAGTTCATTATACCAAATTGTGTTGCTTATAGGTGCTTAAGGAAAAAACCTCTTCAGGTCGTCTCCACTCCAGGTGAGACTCAGGGTCTCGCCCTCTACATTTTGGAGCCGATAACCCCCTGACTTCAAAGCTTCCTTCACAATGAATGGCCCCTCCCAGCTGGGGTTGAGTTTTCCAACGGATGCTGACCTTCCTGCCGCGTCCACCTTCTTCAGCACCAACTCTCCTTCCGCGAACTGCTTGACCCTGACATGCTTATCAAAGTATTTTGCCATCCTCCTTTTGACCTCCTCCTGTCGGACGGCTGAAAGGTCCCTCAACTCTTCCACCATGTCAAGGGAGAGTCTCAGCTCCTCTTCGTTCTCGGCTTGCCAGTCCTCTCGGCCCTCACTGGCCGTCCCGACCCGCGGCGTCTGGACTTCAAATTCTATGGGGAGCACCGCCTCGTACCCATGGGAGAGCTTGAAGGGGGTCTCCCCCGTGGCCGTGTTAGGGGTGGTTCTAAGGGCCCAAAGAACGGCGGGGAGTTGCTCCACCCAGCTCCCCCTCAAGTTTTCCACCTTCTTCTTGAGGAGATTGACGATGATCTTGTTCGCGGCCTCCACCTGCCCGTTGCTCCTGGGGTGGTGGACTGAGGCGAACCTGAGGTCGATTCCAAGCTGCTCGCAGAAGCTGGTGAACTCGGCACTGACGAACTAGGGTCCGTTATCGGTGACGATGGCCTGGGGCATCCCATGGCGACAGATGATCTCCCCCCAGACAAAGTTCCTGATCACTTGGGAGGTCACCTTGGCCAACGCCTTCACCTCCATCCACTTTGAGAAGTAGTCGATCATCACTAGGAGGAACCTTCTCTGGCCGCTGGCCTGGGGGAACGGTCCAACCAAATCCATTCCCCAGATTGCAAAGGGCCAGGTGGCCGTGATGCTCTTGAGTTGTTGGGCCGGCTGTAGCTGGAGGGGGGCAAATAGCTGGCACTTATGACATCTCCTTGCGAACTCCGCGGCGTCCCGGCCCAGGGTGGGCCAGAAATACCCTTGCCTGACTATCCTCCCCTCCAAGGTCCGACTCCCGGAATGACTCCCGCACTCCCCGGAGTGGACTTCTTCTAAGATCCTCTGCGCCTCACCCTTGGATACGCAGCGGGCCAGCATCCCGGAGAGGGTCTTCCTGTATAGCTGCCCGTCTTTAAGGAGGTAGTAAGCGGACTTGTGCCTCAGCTTCTTCTTGTCTACTCCCTCCGGATATTCTCCCGTGGAGAGGAAAACTATTACTGGATCCATCCACGAAGGCTGCTGGTCGATCTCCATGAGCTCCCCTTCTTCGATGGAGGGGCGGAACAGGTCGGTGATGGCGCCCCCCACCCGGGGGCCATGCTTTGCTAGCTGGTCGGCATGGTCATTCTCTCCCCTTGGTACGTGCCGGATGGAGAAGGTCTGGAAGGTCCCTATGACCCCCTTCACTTTGGCCAAGTATAACTTCAGAGCGGGCTCCCTTGCTTCGAACTCCCCGTTGATCTGGGAAGCCACCACCATGGAGTCGGTTAGGACCTCCACATCCAGCACCCCCAACTCCCTGGCCAGGCGCAGCCCCGCTATCACTGCTTCATACTCGGCCTGGTTGTTGGTAATGGGAAAATGCACCACCACCTTCTGCTCAATCTGAGTCCCTTGAGGGCTCTCCAGAACCACTCCTACTCCGAGAGAATGCCTTCCTGAGGCTCCATCCACCCTCACCTTCCAAGGAGTCGGGCGGGTGAGCTCCTCCTCCACTACTTCTACCACGTAGTCGGCCAGGAAGTCGGCCATCGCCTGAGCTTTGATCGACAGCCGCGGAACGAAGGAGACATCGAACTCTCTCAGCTCCACCGACCACTTGGCTAGCCGGCCTGAATGCTCCACCCCCTCGAAGATGTTGCGGAGAGGATGGTCGGTCACCACTCGGATCGAGTGTGCCTGGAAGTAAGGTCGTAGCCTCCAAGCCGAGATGATTAGTGCGAATGCGAGCTTCTCCAAGATCGGATAACGGAGCTCGGCCTTCCTCAGGACCCGGCTGACGTAATAAACAGGGAGCTGCCTCTTCCCTTCTTCACGCACCAAGATGGAGCTCAAGGCCTCTGCCCCGACCCCGAGATATAAGAACAAATCCTCACCCTCCTTCGGCCCCTGGAGCAGCGGAGCCTGAGTCAATTGCGCCTTGAGGGCCTGGAACGCCTCCTCGCATTCCTTGGTCCATTCAAACCTCTGACCACCCCTCAGCATTTTGAAGAAGGGGGAGCACTTCTCCCCAGCCCGAGAAAGGAAGCGACTCAGCCCTGCTAGCTTCCCTGTCAACCGTTGGACCTCCTTTGCGTTCCGCGGGGACCCCAGCTTCAAGATAACCCTGACCTTGTCCGGATTCGGCTCGACCCCCGCGGGGGTGAGGAGATGCCCCAGAAACTTCCCCCTGCTGGCCCCGAAGACACACTTAAGGGGATTCAAGCGCATCTTGTATCTGCGTAGGGTGGCGAAGGTCTCCTCTAGATCCCGGAGGTGGGAGTTCACATCCCGGCTCTTAATCATGAGGTCGTCCACGTACACCTCCAAGTTCCTCCCCCTTTGCTCCTTGAAGACCCTGTCCATCATTTTTTGGTAGGTGGCCCCGGCGTTCTTCAGCCCGAATGGCATCATCTTGTAGCAGTAGCAGCCGTCCCCTCTGATGAATGAGACATCCTTGATGTCCGGGGGGTGCATCCTGATCTGATGGTAACCTGAAAAGGCATCTAAAAAACTCATTACAGAAAAGCCGACGGCTGAGTCAACCAGCGCGTCGATCCGAGGCAAAGGATAACAGTCCTTAGGACAAGCTTTACTAAGAAGGGAAAATCGATACACAATCGCCAGCGGCCGTCTCCTTTCTTGACCATCACAACGTTGGAGACCCAGCCAGGGTACTAAATTTCGGACACGAAGCCAGCTTTGAGAAGCTTCGCCACCTCCTCCCTGATGGGTTCCGCCATCTTGTCCGCCGTGGATCTCTTTTTCTGCTGGACGGGGCGCGTCCCCGGGTCCAAGTTGAGGCAGTGGCAGGCCACATCCGCGTCAACCCCCGGCATCTCTGCGGCGTTCCAGGCGAAGATGTCCACGTTCTTCTGGATGCACTCCAGCATCCTGCCCTGGTCCTCCGGGGTCAGCCCTCCGCTGACGCGGATCTTCTCCATCCTTCCTCCCCGGGTGAGCACCTCCAGCTCCACCACTTCTTCCGCCGCCTCCAGCCTGGATCGCTCCCCCCATCCTTCGGCGTACCCTTCCTCCGGAACGGGACCTCTACCTCCATCTCCCCTCCCACGGCCCTTACTTCGGCCACCTCCTCCAGATCTTCCCCTGCCGCCTTCTCTGCGCAGTCCTTCACCTCCAGCTCCTCCCCTCCTGCTTCCTGCTCGGCTTCCTCCATTCTCCGCCCCATCTCCTCGGCTCCCTCTTGCCAAGAGATGGCGTTCACCGCGGTGACGTAGCACTCCCGTGCCACCTTTGGGTCTCCCCTAACCCTGACCTGCACCCCCTCAGCGTTGAACTTCAGGCACTGATGGAATGATGAGGGGACGCAGCGGAAGGCGCTGATCAGGGGCCTCCCGAATATTGCGCTGTAGCTGCTGGGGGCGTCCACAATGACGAACTTGCAGTTTCGGGACTGCCCCCCCAAGGTGACATGGAGGCCGACTCCTCCCTCTACTTCCTTCCTCTCTCCCGAGAATCCGAACAAGGGCCCATCCGAGGACAACACCCTCTTAGCCTCCACCTGCATTACGTCAAACGCCTTTTTGAAGACGACGTTCACGGAGCTCCCATTATCCACGAGGATCCGAGAGACAGTGAAATTCTCGATGGCGGCCTTGATGACCAGCGCATCACAGAACGGATCCTTGTGGTCGGGCATGTCACTTCTGGAGAAGGTGATCCTCTCCTCCGGCGGCGGGGTTTGGGATGTAGAGGCGACGCTCCGCCGGTACATGGTGTGGAGGCTCGCCTTGCGGGAAGCCTCGATCCCTACCCCCCCCCCCCCTGTGGATCACTCTGATCCCTCTTCGGGTCCCGACATCAACCCGGTCCTCGCAACGATCCTCCTCTGCCCGAGGCAGGACCTCCTTGATCCTCACTTCTTGCCGCGCCTCCTCCTGCTGCTGTTGCCGTCCCCTATTCCCTCTCATCTCCAAGAATTCCGGGCACGTGGCTGTTGCGTGCCCCTCTTCCTGATGGAAGTCACAATAGGGCAGCTCCACCCTGAACTCCCTTCTCCTCCTTCTCATGATCCCCCTCCTTGCTCCCAAAGCTATGGCCATGGCCTCCTCCTGATCGGGGAGCCGGGGCCGGTGACCCTGCCTCCAACCCGGTGGGTGGAACTGATCCTGCCTCCCCTGATAGTGACCCCTTCTGAAGTACCCTCTCTGTGGCCCCTGCCCCTGCCACTCTGGTCTCCAACCCAGCCGACGGTCAGGCTCCTGACGCCCCCACCCCGGCTGCTGTCCTTGGAACTGCCTCTGCTCCCTCTGCCTGGGCTCCCCTCTTCTCTCCTCCTGCGCTCTTCCTCCCTTCGACTCTTTCTCTTCCTCGGTGGCCCATCTGGCTAGCTTCCTTGCGAACTCCGGATTTGACGCCTCCCCATCGACCTCTCTCACCGCCCTCTCCATCAGCTCCTCGTAGGAGAGGGGGGAACTCTCTTCAGCTCCATGCGGAAGAAACCCTGCTGCAGGCCCAGGGTGAAGGCCATCATCAGACTGTGGCCTGGCATCTCCTGGACCTGGGTAACCTCCTCCTGAAACCGATCAACATAGCTCCCCAACGTCTCGTTCACCCCCTGCTTTATGTGGAACAGGAACTTAGACTCCTTCTTCCTCTTCTTCGAGGTAGTGAACCTCAACATGAACCCTCGGCGCAAGTCTTCGAAGCAATAGATGGAACTAGCCGGCAGCTGGTGGAACCACTCCCTTGCCTTCTCTCGGAGGGTGATGGCGAAGAGACGGCACTTGAATCCGTCTGACATCTGACGGATGGAGACCACGTCTTCGAACCATTGGACGTGCTGGACCGGGTCTCCCTTCCCGGTGTAGTAGGACATCTCGGGCTCCCTGAACCCTTCTGGCACTGGTGCTGAGGAGACCAGCTCGCTGAATGGACTGCCTCCCCCCACTGGGCGAGCCGGCGAATCTCGCGGTCCCAGCTCGCCGAACCTGCCCCTGCTTGCCGAGCCGGGGAAAAGCTCGCGCCCCGAGAGCTCGCCCCCTCGGCCTTCCTTGGCCACTTCCTTTCCAGCTCGCCGGCCAGGGGCGTCCTCGCCCAGAGAGGGGACGACCACGATCTGGACTGCCAGGGTCGAGCACTCGGCCCGCACGCCGAGTGCGATCTTGACGAGGTCCAGCACCTCGTTCCTGAAGTCTTCAAACATTCCCATTGTTGCGAGAGGCGGAGGGGGCGGCGAGTTCTGCCTGTCGGATCCTTGTCCTCCCGTCATTGAGCTCGCTGAAGCTTTTCTGCACTGACCACTCTCCACGCTCACCGCACCAAGATGTTGAAACCGGAATCCGGCCTCTTGTGGAGTTCGACCCTTGGGGAAGGGGTGGTCTCGCGCCTACTTTGCTCCTGCAAGAAAAACAACGACAGAGACAAGAAAAAACAGACCCAAGGGCTCGGCAGGGAGGTCCCACCACAAACCCGGAAGATCTCTGAGCGCTTCCCCTCCTTAGCCAGAAGCCGAGCTAAGGTACTCTTAGAGAACACTCGAAAATGAGAGTCAGGAGGCACTGAAAGCGTCCCCTCTGAGGTACCCCTTGGGTCTTATTTATAGATTTTCGGAATCTGAACTGCCAATAACCAAAAGAACTGACCTGGAAATACCAAAAAGCCCTTGGTCGGGTCTGCCAACAGCCAAACTCCGCTGTCCTGAGCAGCTATGCGCAGTCCAACCTGGTCTGCCAACAGTGAGGCTTCGCTGTTCTGAGTAGCTATTCGCACCCCTAGGGGGTCAGCTCGCCTCCAATTCCCCTTCGGGGGAGGCGGGCGCGAGCCGTGCTCTCGTGGCTCGTCCATCCTCCCTGGGCGAGTGCGAGCCGTGCCGGGCGAGCCGCCTGTCTTCTGCCGGGCGGACCGGCAGCCAGGTCGCGTGTGGGGGTTGGCCGGCGGGCACCGCGACCCCGATCGACTCGCCAGTCGCGGGTCGCCAAACTTATCTGCTTTGGCCGCTCTTCGCGCGACCTGCTCGCTCGCCTCGCTGGCTCGCTCGCCTGACATGGACGGGAGCGGGCCAGCCCTTCTGCTGTATGTCTGTTTTGCCGTTCGTGTGCGGGTCGCGGGACCAGGTCGGCTCAACCTCTCTGGCGGGACCCGCTCGCCGGACACGGGGTTGTACACACCGCAATCATGATGTCAGGTCTAGATGCACTTAAATATAATAATGATATTATCATGCCTCTAAAGAAATTTTGGTCCACCGAAATGTCACTTTCATCCGTTCCAAGTTTTAGTGATGCGCTCATAAGAGTTTTTTCTTGTTTCCAATTCTCAAAACTGAAACTTTTAATCATATTTTACATACTTAGATTGATAAATAAAAATATTATCGTCTCGTTCAGAAATTTGAAACCTAGAAAATATGTCAATTCACCTACCAAACTCATTTCAAATGCAGTTTGCATCACTTTTATGATTTCTTCACATAATTTTTTGTTAGTGGAACCAAAGATTATATCATCGACATATATTTGCATGATCATTAAACTTGAATCACTATATTTTACAAATAAAATTGTATCTACACTCCACATTCTAAAACCATGCTTACCAAGAAAAACGGTTAACCTATAATACCATACACGAGGAGCCCTCTTTAATCCATATAAGGCTTTTATTAATTTATAGACGTGATTTGGATGATTGTTACTTTTAAATCCGGGTGGTTGCTCTACATACATTTCTTCTTTAATATAGCCATTTAAAAAACGAACTTTTGACGTCCATTTGATATAATTTATCTTTTTAAAACTAGAAAATTCTAAGAACATCCCAATGAACTCAAGATGAGCAATGGGTGCAAAAGACTCAAATCCACCCCTTCAATATGAGAGTATTACTGAGCAACCAACCTAGCCTTATTTCTTGCAATCCAAGACTCACCATCGAGTTTATTTTTAAAAACCCACTTCACAGCTATAATCAGATGGTCACTAGGGCACTCCACTAAAGTTCACACTCTATTTCTCTTGCATTGATTAAGTTCTTCGTTCATGGCTAGAAACCAAGATTTGTCATTTAGTTGTTCAGAAATATTCTTAGGTTCAATTTCAGATACAAAATATAGGTTTAAAACGGTTTCATACACTTTTGAGTGAGTTCTAATCCCATGTGAAGGCTCTCCAATTACTAGTTCTCTAGGATGATTTTTTGAATAGTGTAGTTCACTTGGAGGTTTATATTCTTCCGCACTACCTAAGTTATCATATACCACGTCGTTTTGTTGTGGAGTGCGTGGGGCAGAAAATTCGTATCAAATTCCTAAGTTGTTATAGAAATCTGCAAAGTTTTTGTTCTCAAATTCGCCATCGTGATCGGACCTTATGCATTTTATTTTTAGATCAATTCATTTTGCAATCTAGCGCACTGATTAGAAAATTCAAGGAATGCATCTGATTTATTAGCAATAAAAATGGTCCAACAAAAACATGAGTAGTCGTCGATAATCACAAAACTACATCATTTTCCACCTAGACTACAAGTGCTAAGAGGACCAAAAAGATCCATGTGAATTAGTTCTAGTGGTCTAGACATGGAAATATCATTTTTGCTTTTAAAAGAAGTTTTTATAAATTTTTTCCCTTTGGAAAGGAGCACAAAATGAAGCCAAACTACCGCTTAACCTTGGAAGTCCATGGATTAGTTTTTGTTTTGATAGTTTGACTATTAGTTTACTTCCAAAATGATCAAGTCTCCTATGCCAAAGTTCTAATTCTTCATGTTTAGTAACCAAGAATTTAAAATCAGAAGAAGATATATCCTCAAACCTAACAGTATAGACATTATGATTTCTATGCACAGTTAGCAATACAGTGTTCAATTTAGGATCTATGATATTGCATGTATTATTGGAAGTTTCAGACAACACATTAAAGCTCATATCACAAAGTTAACTAATAGAAATTAGATTGTGCTTTAATCCTTTAACAAGCAATACATTCAAAATAGAAAATACATTATTACCTATAGTGTTGATGCTAAGAATGCGTCCTTTATTATTGTCTCTAAACGTCACCATGCTTCCTTTCTTCTTATCCAGGCTAAGGAACTTGTTTTCATCACCTGTCATGTGGTTGGAACAACCGGAGTCCAAGTACCACATGTTCTCCATGTTCTTAGCCTGTCAACAACCTAAAAAGAGGATGAGGGTAAAGATCTGGTTACCCAAGTTGTTCCACCCATAGTATCGGTAGTCGACTTTGGCATCTAGATTTGAGCAATTTTATTCATTCCTTTCTTCAAGCAAAAGCCAAAAGTGTGACCAAAATTATTACATTTGGCACATTTAACATAGACGGTGGATACCACCTTTTACGATGTATTAGGTATCCTGCTAGAAGATGGATGTACGCTTCCAGATTTAATATGATTAGCATTTTGTTTCAAAAACCTTTTGGCTGGATTTGCTGGAGACGAGCTATCGCCGATGGTAGGGATACCACCGGGCAGTAGGTCACAGTGTTTGTATCCTAGCCCAAATTTTCCAGATCCTTACCACTGATAAAAGTATCTAGAGTCAACATAAATCACCAAGAGGGGGAATAGACGAGGTTTGTGTCTTTTCACGGAATAAAAATAACTTAAAAATAAGAGCACACAGAACACAGAGATTTATAATGGTTCCCCGAGTTGGGTACGTCCACTATCCCGCCTCGCCTATCTACCATGAAGGGCAAGATTCAACTACTTCACCTTTCTTAGATTTCAACAAATCTTACACCTCGGAGCCTCAATTCCAACAATTCGGAGATAACGCTCCTACCACTCGGAGCATAACCTCTCCTATAACTCGATCCAAACACAGATATACAACTCGATCCAAATACGAGTCTACAACTCGGAGATAAAAACCTCCTACAAAAGTGAAAGAGTTTACACACAATGATCACAAATATTCTTCTAGAGATGTACAATCTTCAATCCTTTGTTCTTCAAAATGGTTGATCTTGAATGTCGTGAAGAATAAGGTAAATCTGAATTCCTTGAAGACTTTGATCGGAAAATATGGGTCGACTAGATCAGAGAGAATCAGAACCTTCTGAGAGCAATGATCCAGTTGATTCAGTGGAGGAAGACCAAATCGTGTAGTAAGCTAGCGTTGACCGATCGGTATTCGTGAAATGTACGGGAGCTGACGGTTTCGATTGGAAACTTTCTCGATTTGAAATGAGTATGATTAGCACGATTAGGTTGGAAAGAAATCCACCCTAAGTATTTATAGAGATCCTCCTTCTGTAACGGCTAGAAAGATATTTCCATACGGAGACTTATGAAAATCACTGTACATGGCGATTTGGACAACCCGTGCCGAATTCGAAAAAGACGAAAGAAAATAACCCTAAGTCATTTTTGTCATGTATCGTCGAGTATGGTTGATTATACTCGCCGAACATCAATGAATCTCGATGAAAAATACTTGGAGAAATTTAGTTAGATTGAATCAATCACTCGACGCTAAGCATAAGTCATAAAGACGAATTCGATGAGCATCTGCTAGCATACTCGACGAATTCGATGAGTATCCGCTATCTGACTCGACGCATTCGATGCCTAACCAAGTGATATTCGACAAACATCACTTGGAGAAATCCAGAGAAGATAAGTCGAAATGACTCAATGAATTCGTCGTGTATCGACTAGTATTTTCGACGAATTCAGGGAGTATCGTTAGATACATTCGACGTGTATACACGTGGATACTCGACGACTTTTACTAGGCTTATTTCCAGGAGTTCGGAGATTATTCTCTAAGTAAATTCAACGGATTCGACGAGTACTAGTAAGAATATACGACAAATTCGACGAGTATCGATAGGTACACTCGACAAATTCGACGAGTATTCACGACTATACTCGACAAATTTTAGTTAGGAAAATATGTTCTTCAGAATCCAGTCGCTTGACCTTCCTTGATCCTTCTACTGTACTTGGAATGGATGTACACCCCAATAGAGAGATTACACGTGAGTCAACATGTTGGCCTACGCAATGAAGGATCACATTATATAGTCCTGTGTTTACTAACTGACTATAACCTAACATTGGTGTGTACTTAACAATGTCATGCAAATACATAACTAAACAAGCAACATCAAATATAACTCAATTCATCTTATTTTAAGGGAACCTTCTTCAAATCAGGGTTATTGTGGATACAATATCCAACAATCTCCCCCTATTTGAAAAAGTCAGAACCCTACAACTAAGGTGAATTGCACACACAATAATAATATAGTATGAAACTGAAAAGATATATAAAATTAAACGATAAACACATTCCCAGTCAAAATATTTAAATTATATATATATATATATATATATATATATATATATATATATATATATATATATATATATATCAATGAGAGTTCTTTGTTAGGGTAACCAACATCCACACACATTAACCAAAAAATACAAGATCATCAACCCTGCCTACCCTGGCTCTTCTAGCGCTGTCTAACAAAGTATGCCTTGGGATTCAGATAATATCTCAGTGGAGCTGCAGGTGTTGTTGGATTATCAAATTTGTGACTCCTGAAATGAATTCTTCCTTTTGCACTGGCCACCTCTTACTTCTGCCACTCATTTCGATCATAGTGGTTCCATCTGCTCTCACCTGCAACATCAACCATAGTGAAGGAGTTTAAGATGATTCCTCTGGAAATTGGACTCCATACATTAGCCATTTCTCGGTTTGTCATATCTCTGACTAGAATGTCTCTAACAAGCTATGATATCACAACAGATGGGCCTTCACCATATCTTCTTCTTTTGTAGACTAGTGGAGGAATGTCTTCAACCACACGAGCATCTGGAATATCAACAGCAGCAACATGTCTGTCCTGAGAAAAATTTTGTGTGTCTGACAAGTATTAAGAGTAATCCTCAGTAGGATGAACTTCAACATTTCCCAGAGTAGCCACAACAGGTACTGGAACTCTCGAATCAACTTGACTTGGTCTGCCAAAAATCTCATTATGTAGCCAAGTGAAGTTTTCATATTTGTAATCATTTACTCCTTTGAAGTTTCCAACCATGGCAGCTTCAACAACATCTACCTTATCTTTCAGGGCATCCTCCCCATTTCTGACTTCATCAACTACAACATTTGAATAGAAGACCATTCCATTGTCAAAATGATTCATTGCTCGATTGTGAGCATCACTCATGGTTACTGCGTTCTTGTCAACATTCAGAAGAATGTCCAAATTACTTTTGAGCCTGGACATGGTATGAACAATAGCTTGGCCACCTTGGACGAACCAAGAATCCAGCTTGGAGTCCAGCTTGTCAAACCTGACCTTCACCTCTACAAGGTCGTTATTCAGATCTTTCTCTGTTTCTTTGACCTTCTTCAGAACTTTCTGCATGGAGGAGTCAAACTGCGCTAGTTGTTTATCCAACATGGCTTCTATAGCATTGAGAATAGAAATATCAGAACTGGAACTGGGAACATCTTCAAGCTGTGGTCTCGGAGGGGATGGAACATCAATATGAATCTCAGAGTCACTGGAAGACTCTTTTATAGGAGATAAGTAAGTAGGGGAGATCATTCCTGATTCTTGAGTAGTTAGGATAGGAGTATGCTCCTCTGCATCTCCTTCCTTTTAAGAAATAGTGACCACCTCCTTTTGAACAATTGAAGGAGCACCTAACATCTTGCCAATTCACTTATCTAGGTTGCGGATAAACCTGTCAACCTGTGTAGAGACAGAGATCATGGACTGAGTTTCCTCCCCCTCAGACAGTACAGCAGTAATAATCTATGGGAGAGGAACAATCATGTTCTCCACTGAATCTTGCTCAAAAAAATCATTAGCATTGTCAGCAGCTTTGGGCTCATCAGCAGCATCCATATCCTCATCAGCATGCACCTCATGGTCAGCAACATCCAATTCATTATCAGCAGCAGCATCTTCAATCTCAATATCAGAGGAGACTGGAACATCATCAACAGACTCATCCTCAGACACATCAGCCACTATCTCAGCAGTAGTAGCACAGCCTATTACAACAACCTTAGAAAGCAGATCAACTGGCTCTTCAACTGTAACCGCAGTAGTTGGAACTGAAACTAAAACTGACACCTCTGCAGCTGGGATTGGTGTCTCTAGCTCAGGACTGTTTGGGATATCTGAAACTGTATTTATAGGAACACTCAAGGGCACTAACTCAGTGGACACTTGTGTATCAGTTGACTCCCCCTCAATTCCTACACTCAGTCTATCATGACTCTCACTGAGGGGATGAGAAGAGAACCTATCCTCAGAAACATTCTCTTCCTCCTCCACTTCAAGCAGCAACCTGGCTCCACCCGGCCTCTGGATACACCTATCCCACCTCATGAAGATGGATGAGTCGATTTTCTTCAGGTGGTGGATATGTACACCCGTGGTCATATCAAACTTGTCTCTATCCATCTGATTAAGATATAAGCTTAGAATTCATCCAAAATTGGGAGTGCGGAGACTATCGTTGATCTTTTCAAACAACACAGCACCCCAATCCTATATCTTCCTGCAGATAATGGCCACCAGGAGCTTGAACATATCGGAGGAGAGGTAATCATGTGATCATGTCTTACATAAATGCACCTTTCCATTGATGTTTGACAGTAACTTGCCCTCCTTGTTCATGCCTTTGTGCTTAACAACCTTAGTACCTTTGGGTAGTCCACAGAACAACATGGCTCTAGTAAAGTCATCCTCTTCAAGTCGATCGACCTCTTCACAAGTTGTAATCCTCAAGAGACAAGTGAGGAGAGAAGCCTTCACCTTAACCTTTATCTAACGAATTTTACTTTTGATAACTATATCCTCACTACAGAGCTTTGCATTCTGAAATAATTCACGGACGTCTTTGTCCAACACTTTGCAAGTGTGCTCTAGCACGAAGGAAAGGTCAGCTGATTCAAGCATGAGTATCACATTTCTGAATTCATCTGAAGCATAGGCAACCCCTATTCGAACGAGTTCTCCACCACCTAGCAAGCCACTTGTTATTCAAGGAGCCATGGAGAATCATGATCAAATAACTTATATAATTGGCTAGGGAGGAATTGAGAGGTTGCGGAGACTGAATCGACGAAAACAACTTCTGGAAGGACTTGAATGCTTTCACTGACTGAATCGTCGAGGAACAAATCATCGGGATCAACTCTTTGGACAAATCGTCGGGATATTTCTGCTGAACTGTCGGAAATGGCCTTCACTGTGTCGAATCATCGAGTAAGACGATCTGCAGTAATAGAATCGTCGGGAAGAAGACGACGAACTACCGGAAATCAAATCGATGGGAAGAGTGTTTTGGGGGAATTGGATTTCTTCTTTCGATGAAGTGGCATGCGGTTATCCCCAAGTTGTTTATATATATCTATATATATTTTTAAAATTTGAGACATAGGAAAGGCACGTACCTGAAAACCGCAACTCTTTGGATCCAATATAAGAAAAAAATTGACCTAAGTGTAATTCGTCGAAATTCAGCGGACGCAGAGTCAAATTCGTCGAGTTTCTTCGTGGATATTCAACGAATCGTCGAAGTCCAATGAGTGATATTCGACAAATTTCCCTTGGACAATTTTCTCTGCCTTGTGAAGTATTTCCCGAATGAATTCTCGTCTTCTTAGCCATATTCACGAGTCATTGTTTAGCATGCTCAGTTCCGTTTTGAAGAATGATAACTTGGCCTTGTCTAGTGGTTTATGAATATATCTGCAACCTGTTTATCCATCGAGACTTAGTTGAGAGTTATGTCCTTATTCTCCACATGCTCTCGGATGAAGTGATATCTGACTTCGATGTGCTTTGTCCGGCTGTAAGAGACTGGATTGTTTGCAATTGCTATTGCACCGGAGGAACCATAAAACATCGGAATCTCTTTGAACTTCAAGTTGTAATCCTCAAGCTGATTCCTAATCCACAGAAGTTGTGCACAACAACTACCATCAGAGATGTACTCTGACTTAGCAGTTGATGTTGCCACATAATTTTGCTTCTTGCTGCTCCATGAGATAAGCCTTATTCCGAGGAATTGGCACATCCCGGAAGTACTTTTCCTGTCATCCCAACTACCTGCAAATTCTGCATATGAAAATCCAATTAGCTCGATATCATTACTTCTTGGGTACCATAAGCCAAGATTTGGTATACCCTTAAAATATCTTAAAATCCACTTGGCAGCGACGTAATGAGATTCCTTCGAGTTCCCCTGAAATCTTGTGCACAGACATGTTGAAAACCTTATGTCGGGTCTACTGGCAATGAGGTAGAGCAAGGATTTAATTATACTTCTGTACTTTATTTCATCAAAAGGCTTCCCTTTCTCATCCTTGTCCAGAGACATAGTTGAACCCATTGGAGTCCTCATCGAGGTTGCATTCTCCATTCCGAATTTCTTAAGTAACTCTTTGGTGAACTTTATTTGAGAGATGAAAATTTCATCTTCAGATTGTTTCACCTGAAGTCCTAAGAAATACTTCAACTCTCACATACTGCTCATTTCAAACTTCCCTTGCATAAGTTTAGAAAACTTTTTGCAAATGTTGTCTTCCATAGAGCCAAAGATAATGTCGTCGACATAGATTTGCACTAGCAAAATCTTGCTTTTCTACTTCCCAAAGAAATAATATTTTGTGTATCTTTCTCTTGTGAATTTGTTCTCAAGAAGAAAGCTAGACAACGTCTCATACCAAGCTCAGGGAGCTTGTTTTAAGCCGTAAAGAGTTATATTAAGAAAATAAACATATTCAGGGAAAGTATAGTTGACAAAATCGTGGAGTTGTGCTACGTATACTTCCTCTTTCAGATTCCCATTGAGGAATTCTTATTTTACGTCCATTTGACAGACCTTGAAGCCTTTCAGGGAAGCATACGCAAGAAACAACCTGATCGCTTTGAGTCTGGCCACTAGAGCAAAGGTCTGATTGAAGTCGATCCCTTCTTCTTGTTTATACCCTTGATCTACAAGCATGGATTTGTTCATGATAATTACACCATTTTAGTCCAGCTTGTTTCTAAAAATCCATTTAGTGTCGATCACGTTCTGTCCTTTGGGCCTGGGCACCAACTCCCAGACTTTGTATCTTTCAAACTAGTTGAGCTCCTCTTACATTGTCAATATCTAAGAGGTATTCTTGTTTGCTTCTTCAAACTTCTTTGGCTCAACCTGAGATAGAATACTAAGATGTAATATCTCGTTAGTTGTACCTCTTCTGATTCTTATACCATTGCCTGTCTCTCCAATGATTTTATCTGCTGGGTGATCTCTTAGGTGCCTGAACCCTAGATTTCTTACTCTCCTGCCAGCAGGTACTGCAATATCTGGTGCATCCTCTGTAGGTTGAAGCAGTTCTTCATCCACCATACTTGGATCGACGAACTTGACCGATCTTGGATCATCTTCCTTTACTGCTTCATCCAAGCTTAGTTCCTTGAACCTGGTACATGCATCTACACTAATAACACTAGATGAGCTGCTTTGGAGCAAGCTTGTCTCATCAAATACAATATTTATAGACTCTTATACCACTAGTGTTTTCTTATTAAAAATCTTATATGCCTTACTATGGCTACTATAGTCTGCAAAATACCTTCCTATCTTTTAAAATGGTTGAAGTATTTTTCCCGAGAGCAAAATAAGCCTAGGGAATTAACTCAGAATTAACTTCTGAAACTGATCATATTTACTGTTGTTGTTGAATAGCTATATGCATTAAATCTGAGAGATATTAAATGCCTTAATTAATTCAGCCAACTGTAAATAACTCTGCCTGAATACTGCACAGATTTCATCGACCTTAGTCTGCTATTCATCGACCTCAGCTCAGAGATTATCGACCTGAATAATCTTTGCGTCGACTTGGGATTCTGTCTTGAGATTCAGCTATCGTCGACCGGAGCTCGGATATCGTCGAGCTCAACTCAAAGATAGAACTCTGAGTTTCACCGACATGAGTTCGACTATCGTCGAACTGATTTTCTGCTTTTGACAAAACTAATTTTTGCATGATTTCTTTCTGCAACATTTCTCAGGAGACTCTTGAGGCAGACTTGGAAGAAAAACCTATGACCCTGACTATACATTTTGGGTCAATCTAAAACATCCTAATAGTACTCCTTGCCCAAATCCAAACTAGGGTTCCAACAATCTCCCCCTATTTGGGTGAGGATACTATTTACACAGAAGGAATACAAAGCAAATTTAAAATAGGTGCTTTGAGAAATAAAATAAACAACAACAAAGTTTTGAAATATAAATATGAAAAACTTCTGATAGGCTCTGTAGTTGTTCTTTTGCTAATCTTCAACTGAGCTTATTTCAGATATGATGAAATGTAGTTCCAACAATTTTCCTGAAATCATCTTCCTGATTCCTGAATAATTGAGACTGCTGTCGCTGTATCCTCTGCACAAATCTCCCCTACACAATCTCCCCTAATAAAGCTATTACTGATTGTGACCAAGCTTTTGGTTACTATCAAATGCCACTATTCCTCTGTGGTAAGATGGGTCTTTTCCTGAGAGGAGAGGTTAGGAGTTCTGGACCTATATTATCTTGGGTCCTGGTTCTTTTTCATAATAATTAGATATAAAAGAACATACAGGTTGATCTTTGTAACCTAGAGGGTGAAATTTCCTAGAAGGTAAGAACCACTGGGTAAAAGGATTTTTGAATATTTAAGTTTGATTATAATTTTCAAAAGGATAAATATTTCTGTTCTGAAATTTTGAGTTCGACGAAAAATAATTTCGTCGATCTGAGTTCGATGAAGAGTAATGAGATCGTCGATCTCTGTTCACAGAATGATAACATTTGTTTTCTGTGTTCCACGATCGTCGAGCTCGGTTCGACGAAGTATATTGATTTCATCGATCATAATTTCCAGACCGGTTAAACTTAAAATATTTGTTCAGAGTTCGTCTACCTGAATTCGACGAAAAGTGTTATTTTCGTCGAGCTCTGTTCGACGAATTATGTTGAACAGAAATTTTCTGAAAATATTTAGTTAGTTTTGATAAAAAATCAGTTATTTTATCTAAGTCTATTATCTTTTCTTTGTCTTTAACTGATTCTAATGAAGCTAATTTTTTTTGAAATAATTGTTAAGTCTTCTTTGAGTTGAATGTTTTCAGAAGATAAATTAATTGCTTTTTCTCTGAGAAGTTTTATTTCCTTCTCAGATTGAATCAAATCATTGCATAAAATTTTAAAATCTTTTTTAAAATGTTCTGAAGAGAAATCAAAGGAAGAGATAACCTGATCCTCTTCTAATTCTGCTTCTGATTCTTCATCAGATTCAGATTCTTCATCATAGCTGATGCAAGATGCATTGATTGCCATCAAGCAGAATTCTCTTGCTCGTGTTTCTTCTTCATCCTCAGCTGTACAGGATGAAGCTTCAGAATCACTCCAAGTATCAGCATCATATTTTCTCTTTTTAGCTGATCCAGCAGCTATTGCTGTGAGGGAGTCCCAGATGTCCTTTGTTGAGGAACATTCAACAATTTTCTGAAAAATGTCATCGGACATTGATTGAGCAAGAATGTTCATTGCTTGTGCATCAACCATCTTTAGCCTTTTCTGGGCTTCTGTCCATTGAGATGATGGAACAACATTCATGCTTGTTGTTTCCAATGGTTGATAGGGACCTGTCAAAATGGAATTGAAAATGGCTTCTTCAACAGAATTCATAAACAGCCTAATCCTTGCCTTCCATAGTGCAAGCTTATCTAGATTGCACATAGGAGGTCTAGTGCATGAAAATTCTTCATTTGTGCCATGATAAACTCTAAAAAATAAGATTTATCAGATTATTTTGGTTCAGGTGTTAGCTTGTATGACCAGATAACGACCCTCTGATACCAATTGAAAGAAAAGTGGATAGATCTTAACTTTCTTCTAATCTAGAGTTAATATATAAAAAGTCGCAGCACAAAGATAAAGAAGGAAAAAAGCAAGCACACAGACAACACAAGGATTATAGTGGTTCCACAATCAACCTGGGTACGTCCACTCTTCTACCACCCTGATAGGAATCCACTACAGGTTTTTAATCAGGTGCCCTGCCACCACAAGATCTATTTTCTAAGAGAGATCTCGCAACCCTTTGAGCTTTTGATCAGGTGCCAAAAAACCAACACAGGTTTTTGATTAGGTGTCATGCCACCAAGAGGTTTACTTTTGAAGGGAGTAATAACCATGTACAAGAGAGGTAAAAAGAAAGTTGATGTTAGTCTTCTCTTTCTCAAATCAATATGAGAAGTCTCAGTGGATTTGATGATGTAAAAGCTCCCCCTGAGATGTAGAAAGGTTCAGGAGTGGAAGCTTTGCCTCAGGGTGTAGTTCTTCAACTTGAAGTAGCTCTCCAGCAAGCTTTTTAGACTGATATGTATTTCTTGTCTCTTGAAAGCCTGGAGCAGATGAAGAATACTGTATGAATGAAAACTGTGTTGTGTTCTTCACTTGGCTGAAGACTGAAGACTGTGATGTCTTCCTTGTCCGTCTTTCTTCCTCCTTGCCGTATATTAACATTTGAATTAACTCTATCTTTTAAAGCGGCTAAAGCATTTTTGCCGAGAGCGAAATAAGCTTAGGGAATTAACTCAGAATTAACTTCTGAAACTGATCACATTTACTGTTGTTGAACGGCTATGTGCATTAAATATGAGAGATATTAAATGTCTTAATTAATTCTGCCAACTGTAGATAACTCTGCTTGAATACTGCACAGATTTTGTCGACCTCAGTCTGCTATTTGTCGACCTCAGCTCAGAGATCGTCGACCTGAATAATCTTTGCGTCGAGCTGAGATTCTGTCTTGAGATTCAGCTATCATTGACCATGTAACACCCCCATCCGTCGCATGGCATATAACATAAGGTCCAGCTGGAACCCGACGCCATATACCACAGACAGTCGGTAGGGTTACATAAGAATATTCAAACTATTTAATTAAGACTACACGTCCTACACAGAGCATTCTAGCGGAAGCTTTTAAAGTTGGAAGAACCCAAATCTTAAATCCATATCCAAGAATGTCCACATCCACACAACAGGAATGAAACCCCAAATACACAAAAAAGGGTACATGGTCTTATGACCTTACAAATGTTCACTTAATAAAAACATGTCTTACATACATCGGCTCGCAGGCCGGCCACACATGATAAAAATAAAAACAACTATTCGCTTTGGCCTTCTAGGGCCAGCACAGCAACATGGGCTCCAGCCCGCTATTTGGTACTCGGCTCCGCAGCACCTGTAAGCACATTCCACCGCACGGTGGCAAACAAAGCAACGGTCAGCCAAAAGCTGACCAAATTATAACGACCCCGCCCCTAACTCGGGACGGCGGTGCTCTTTCCCTGCATAACATTAGCCCAATAAACTAATAAAGCGCAACTATACTACGCCACAGGTGTAGGCTCGCACGGCTAAACATCCCGTACACTCAGGACACATTAACGGTGAATCCGGACAATTCCGTGGCTTCACCACCATCCCAAAGATGGCAACCAAGTGAGCATTTAGCATTTCTGACCACCGTCTAAGGCTCCCGACTATGCCAACGTCCAGTCCCCGTCTTCGGGTCTCTCGCACCGAACCACATAGCCTAGGTCCAATTCCACTTGCCCATTGCTCACGCCGCATAGTCAATTTAAGTCCTACGTGCGGGCCAAGCTTCTCTCAGATCCCAAAATTTCCAAACAATCACATAACCCAGTTATGTTCAAGGCCGGTTCCCTGACCGCCAAGTTAGCAGAACACGTTTCCGCTCATTTTTCCGGGTGTGCCTTGGAGCTAACCTCCAAGGATCCCTGCTGCAATCTACCGTGTAGAAACCCGAAAAACCCAAAGCACGGAGTCTTCTCCGGCAAAACATATCAAATGCAACATCACCGATCCAGACAATACACGTCCGGGTAGGCTTCACACACAATGCATATGCCCGTACTTACTGTAACAGGCCAAATATCTAAAACAGGCAATTTTGGGTGACAGGGCCTGGGACACGGGTGTGTCCCAGGGCGTGTCATCCGACACGGCCTGCGACACGGGCGTGTCGCAGGGCGTGTCGAGGAGGAGGATTGTAACAGGCCAAATATCTGAAACATGCAATTTTTGGGTGACACGGCCTGGGACACGGGTGTGTCCCAGGGCGTGTCATCTGAAAATTGTCTGTTTCAGATATTTGGCCTGTTACACTTACGATTCCGGACTCTATATGCAACACAAGGGGGACTATTCACATCAACCCCAAGGAACAGCACGCACTCACCGCACACTCGCGGGAGCAGGATTCCCTATGCAGAAAGGAAGAGCTTCACATGCTCAAGTAGAGAATCGTTACCCTTGTAGTCCGCTTTGGTGCCATGGAAAAACTACATGAATGGAAATCTTCGCAACGAATTTTCCTCCACAGATCCACTCTCAGATTTCGAAACGGTGCTCCAATGCTCCGCCGGCGGCCGGAATCCCTTTCTTCTTCCTCCTCTTTCCAACTCCTTGAGAGACAGAATGGTTGGAGAGAAATGAAGGATTAACTCCCCTATTCTCGGCCTTAACAGAGCAAGAAACCATCTGGGTCGTTGGATCTTAATTAAAGAAAATGAACGGCTCAGATCCGTTCAAAAATCTCCAGATTTGGGCTGAACATGGCTTGTCACACGGCCATGTCCCAGGTTGTGTGCCTCGCTCCAGGAATGATCGTCGAACGGAGGAAAGACACACGGGAAAATACACGCCCGTGTCTCACCTGACACGCCCGTGTCGGGTTCCTCGACACGCTCGTGTTCGGGGGCGTGTCACGCATAACCGCCACGGCAACGGACACGACCTAAAAGAACACGGGTAGGGACATGGGTAAGCACACGCCCGTGTCCAATGACATGCCCGTGTCACTTAGCCGTGATTCTAGCCGTGTCCTTCTCGGGATGAAAACGGCCAAAAAAACACCAGCCGGACACGGCCTTGGACACGCCCGTGTACTAGGCCGTGTACCCCTAAACCGGCACCAAAAATTCCTTTTTACGCGGCCAACTCAAATACAACTTTCGGGGCGTTACAAATCTCCCCCACTTAAGGAATTTCGTCCCGAAATTAAGTAAAGGTACACCAATCTAAATAATACCTGAGTGGAATAACTCGGGGTATTTGTAACGTCCCGAATCGCTCTAGGCCCTAGTGTGTGTGTGTTTTTGAGTCAGGAGGGTTGACTCAAGTCCTGAGAAGTGCAGGGAATTGGGCTGCACTTGTGGAGAAGTGGAGAAATCAGTGCAGAGTGATACGGGTGGTGACACGGGTAGTGACACGGGCGTGTCACTACCCGTGTGCGTCGAGTTCCACTCGACAAGTCGTGTCGAGACTGGCGAGCTGTGTCGAAACCAAGTGACACGGGTAGTGACACGGGCGTGTCCCTACCCGTGTGCGTCGAGATGATCTCAACGAGGCGTGTCGAGATCGTCGAGAGTCGTCGAGATCGTCGAGCGGGGTCGACACTAAGTGACACGGGTAGTGACACGGGCGTGTCCCTACCCGTGTGCGTCGAGTTGAGCTCGACGAGAAGTGTCGAGATGTAATTCAAGAAGTACACGGCCAATAACACGTCCAGGCACACGGCCGTGTCATGTGGACACGGGTCGGGACACGGGCGTGTCCCTACCCGTGTCAAACATTGAACCGACATGGAAACCGTCACGGCCATTTCACGGAAGCAGGACACGGGTACGGACACGGCCGTGTCCCTACCCGTGTCACATTTTGTATATAAGGGGCAGAGAAAACCCTAGCCGTTTTTCATTCTCATTTCCTTCCCCTATTTCCTGTGAGAGCTCCTGGTGAGAGGAAAACTGCAGGAGCAAGTTCTACCGAAGGAGATCCGCCATCGCCGTGAAAGAGAAGATGCCGCCAAGGAGAACTACGTGATCCATGGCCGGAAATGGTGGTACCGCTGGAGCCAACGTGAGTTTCCTACCCTCTCCCTTGGTGCTAGATCTTAGATATTTAGGAGAGACATCGACTCAAGAGAGTCTTGATGGAGAGGAGAAGATTTCTAGGTTAGGCCATGTTAGAACTTGTGTTCTAGACTTTAGATCTCTTCAACCCTTCCCCTTTTCTTCAATATGACGATGGGTGGATGGTCTCGTGAGGAGTTTATGGCCTTTGAGGTTGAATAAGGGAGGAGAATATTTCTGGAAAATTTAGGAACGATCGCCTTGAGGAGGAAGACGAACCGATGCCGTTCATTTTCCTTTAAGATGCGCGCAGAATCTGTATTCTGCGCGCAGCGATCTTCTAGGCCATTTTCCCGATGGATAAGGCCAGATCTGGGCTTTCGGCTAAACACGAAAGTTGAAGCCTTGGAAATACCTTTCCAACGAGTGGTTGCACGACTTCAGGTGATGTCTGTGGCCCCGGGAAAACCTAATCGAGTTTGCTGTCCGGCAGTTCCTGTACACAGAAACTGTGTTCTGTACGCAGCAGACTTCAAGTCCGATTTCAGATAGGATAACGTAAATCTGGGTTGAGGTCTAAATACGAGAGTTGTAGACCTCGGAAATACCTTTCCATCGAGGGGTTACACGACGTCACCGGATTCCTGTAGCCTCGGAAATCTCCGGTTGAAGTTGCTGTCCAGACTATTCCTGCACTTAAAAATCTGGGTTTTATAACATTTGGATTTGGATTCGGAGAAACTAATATCACAGGTAACCCTGAGGCTTGGATAAACTTTTATGAATAATTAATTCAGTTGCATAAATGATGAAGATTATTAATCGGACTCCATGTGATCGAATTGTAAGATAGTATACTTGAATGATTTGACTTGTTAGAAGTTAGTAGATTTTTATACATATGCATCTTGATATATTGTGTTGAAATCACCTGATATGACATATAGAAGGATAACTCATGGCCATGTGAATGTTGAATAGTGGATTGAATTTGGTAGTCCAATACTTAGAGCGTCGCCTTCCTATGGGTAGCATTGTGTAAGTTTGTAGAGCGGTGTTGACTGCCACTTGTTTTGGTTGTGTTGAGATAAGGTGTGGATGGATGGTTGGGCTGTGCCCTCGTGTTTGCTTCTGAGGCCCCTTCCATGTTATGTTGACGTGGTACTTGCATGTGGTGTGAGTCGACACGCGGTGTCGTAATCCTGGGTTAAGGATAGTGTGGCAGGTCTACGGGCTCGCCAGTCGTCACACCGACGGGAGTTGGCAGTTAGACTTGGTCGGTTTGGGCTGTGTCCTCGGTGTTCACGTCCCGAGGCCCCTCCGGCCATGTGAACGGTTGGGCTGTGTCCTCGTGCTTCTTCCGAGGCCCCTTCCGGGTCACGTAAGGCCAGTTCGGGCTGTGTTCTTGGTGCACATCTACCCAAGACCCCGCTGGGCCATAGTACGCAGGGGCTCCGCTGTTGTGTTCTTAGCGTTGAGGCGTACGGAGGCCTAGGTGAAGTAGTGTGATACCCGCCTAGTAGTAGAAGTGCCCGTTCTACTGTCACCGCCTGGCCACGGCGGCCGATGCCTGAGAGGTTAGCTACCTGCTCGAAAAGTGGGAACTATAGTCTGTGTCGACATGGCAATTGCATGGGTGTGCATGGGTGAGTCATTGCATAGCAATTCATAGCATTTCATACATTGCACAACAAGATCCTCATCGTATAAGTTTGTATGGGCACTCTTATACGATGAGTTACCTTTATGTAACCCTGATCCTTAACTTATAAGTTTGTATGGGCATTCTTATAAGTTAAGTTACTTTCCTGCTGTTACTTATACTTGCTAGTTTAGTGTAGCTCTTACATAAATGCTGATTATGATACTGTTTACTCTTACACTACTGCCACCGCTTGTACTTCCTTTACTTGCATACTTGTTATATACTATACTCTTGTTCCTTTTCTCCGCCCGGTGCCGAGGAGTCGCCGGGGGAGCGGATGTGAAACCACTTAGTCGTTTCGACTAACGGTTTGCTACGTCTTCCTTTTTAGGAGGTCACGCCGCAGGTAGAGCAGCCGCAGACTACGCAGTAGGACATCCAGGCCAGGGAGACAGGGCCTGAAGGGACGGTGCCATCGATACCGTCAGTTACCGATGTTAGTTCTATTACTCTGTTGTAGCCCGTTTGGGCAATGTTTAGCTGTACTCTGATATATTGTAGAAGCATGTTTTAGCTTCTCATTATTGATGTATTTGGACATTATAACTTAGTGTGGATTTTACTTCTCTTGCTTATTTATTTGGTTGGGTTGGCATTTATATTGATTATGGTTGTAGCCGGCGGAATAGGCGTCTTGTGGTACAGGTTAGCCCGTGTGCAATGCTACCGCAAGGCGGCTGTTCCGGGCATAAGACTCCCCTTCGTGCCGTGTTTTGGGATCCGGGAGGGGGGGTCTTACAAATGGTATCAGTTTGCCACGATCCTCAACTAAGAAGTCATTCAACAATGGTGTCACCCCCGTTTGGTTAGTCAGTTTGGGGACAAACTGACCTTAGCGGAAGCAGTGGTGTGCCCATATGTAATTCACATTAAGTTTGTCCAACTTTGACCTTAAGTTTAGCCAACCTGACCATAAATTTGTCGTGTACGTGTAGGTTCCACTGCATGTTGAGCCGATGGGGGGTACTCCTACCCCTCTCATACCCACTCAGTTCCAACAGTCTGAGTTGGGGCAGACGCTCACCGCCATTCTTGCTGCTTTTAAGGCACAGCAGGCTCCGGTGCAACAACAGGCCCCGAGCTCCAACTGGCTGAGCACCTTCCGGGCTCTCTCCCCTCCAGTCTACCTTGGGACGGAGTCAGCCGTACGTACAGAGGAATGGCTAGACACGATACAGGAGTTGTTGGCTGGTATCCGTTGCCCAGCCAACATGGCAGTGACATTGGCAGTGTCCGTCTTGGACTTACATGCGAAGAGGTGGTGGAAGTCCCTCATGGGCTCTACCTTCCAAGGCCGGATCTACACTGAGATAAGTTGGAGTGAATTCTCGGGTGTTTTCTTGGAGCACTTTATCCCTACATCGGCCCGAGATGAGCTTGAGCAGAGGTTCCTTCTACTAAGGCAGGGATCAAAGTCGGTTACAGAATACCAGCGGGAATTCCAGCATCTCGCAAGATTTGCTGATTCTTATGAGTTGTATGACAGAGGTTATGCCAAGCGCTTCTATAAAGGGCTGCGAGATCCCCTAAGGCAGTCCCTTTTGTTTATAGCGGATGGTAGCTTGGCGGAGATCATTGATATGGCGAAAAGATTGGAGGCGGACCACCTGGGATGTAGTAAGAGGCCTGCGGAGGACGTGATGGAAGCCGGCCCAAGTAATAGAAGGAGACGGGACTTCAGAGGAGGAAGAGGTTATCAAAGAGGTGGAGGGCGTGTCCACCGAAACTATAGGGTGGAGCATCCAGTTCCGCAGCCGCCTGCGTTGCCTCCACCCCCACAGCCTCAGCGATTTCAACAACCTGAAGGGCGTCGTGGTCTGGTGTGCTTCGAATGCAACCAGCCGGGCCACATACGGCGTTTCTGCCCGCAGCTATATGGGAACGACCCTCTTGCTCTCCCTCCTGCTCTCCCTCCAGCAGCTCCACGAGGGCGGGGATACATGCGTGGTCGAGGACGAGGACCGCCAAGAGGAAACCCCGGACCGGTCCGGGATCAGGTGTACGCGCTTGACATGGCGCAGGAACGGAACCCACAAGATGTGATCGCAGGTATGATTTGTTTAGTTTATATATTTGCATGGTTTAACATGAATTGATTAGAACTTATTAGACACTAGCAATAAGTTTTGGTTGTTGGCACTTAGGCACCGTGATTATTGGCGGGAAGACGTAGCTTATGCGCTGTTCGATACCGGTGCCTCACACTCCTTTGTGTCCGAGGATTTCATAAAAGACGTGGAGGATGTACAGTACTTCACGGGAATAGCCCGACGTGTACGCCTTCCGGATGGCTCGGAGATGATCGCAACCGCCAAGTGCGAGTTGGAGTTATTTATTGATGGGAAGGCCTTTGATACGCCGGCCACGGTTCTGAGAATGCCGGAGGAGTTTGACATCATTTTGGGCATGGCATGGCTGGATTGGCACTTCGCGAGGATCGACTGCGCGGAGAAGCGGATCTATTTGAGACATGGAGACTCTGACGTCATCTTCCAAGGTATTGGCTTCGCGCCTCGCATGATGTTATCTTCCGTCCAGTTGTAAAAGCTCATATGAAGGGGGACGAGGTCTTCATGATCTGGTTCGAGTTGAAGGAGGAAGCGTTGGAGTTAAAGGATGTACGGGTTGTGCGGGATTTTCCCGAGGTATTTCCTGAGAAGCTACCAGGATTACCTCCGCATAGAGAGGTCGATTTCCAGATTAATCTAGTACCAGGTGCCAAGCCTGTATCTAAGGCTCCGTACAGAATGGCCCCGAAAGAACTCGCGGAGTTTAGAGTTCAATTGCAAGAACTAGTAGATTCAGGGTTCGTTCGCCCCAGTTCATCACCATGGGGTGCCCTGTGCTGTTCATAAAGAAGAAGGATGGAACCTGCGATTGTGCATAGATTATCGGGAACTCAATCGATTAACAGTGCGGAACACTTATCCGCTACCTCGGATTGACGAGTTGTTCGATCAATTAGTGGGAGCACATTGGTTCTCTAAACTAGACTTGCGCTCTGGATACTATCAGTTGAGGATACAAGAGGGGGATATTCAGAAAACAGCCTTCAGTTCGAGATATGGTTTGTATGAGTTCACAGTAATGTCGTTTGGGCTCACGAATGCACCTTCGGCCTTCATGAGCCTGATGAACAAGGTGTTTGAACCATACTTGGACATCTTCGTCATCGTTTTCATCGACGACATCTTAGTCTACTCAAAGACGGAGGAGGAGCATGTCGAGCACCTGATCTTGGTTTTGAAAAAAAATTGAAGGAGCACGCCTTGTATGCAAAGTTTAGCAAGTGTGAATTCTGGCTTAAGGAGGTTGCCTTCTTGGGGCATGTGATCAGTGGAGCAGGATTAGCTGTGGATCCAGCTAAGGTGCGGGCCGTGAAGGAGTGGTCGCCCTTGAAGTCGGCGGCCGATGTACGAAGATTTCTTGGACTTGCTGGCTACTACCGCAAGTTCGTGAAAGGATTTCCAAGATTGCCCTTCCTCTTACCTCCTTGACGAAGAAGGGTGTGCCATTTGAGTGGACACCTCAATGTGAAGCAGCATTTCAAGAGTTGAAGGATAGGCTTACCTCCGCCCCCATCCTTGCACTTCCGTCGGGGAAGGAAGGATTTCAGGTTTACACGGACGCATCATATCAAGGGATGGGTGCGGTGCTGATGCAGCACGGGCATGTAATCGCTTATGCTTCAAGGCAGTTAAAGAAACATGAAGTTAATTACCCGGTTCATGATTTGGAGCTGGGAGCAGTGGTGTTCGCTTTGAAGGTCTGGAGGCATTACCTATATGGCGTACACTGCGAGATCTTTTCCGATCACAAGAACTTGAAGTATGTCCACACTCAGAAGGAGTTGAACATGAGACAACGACGGTGGTTGGAATTTCTATGCGACTATGAGTTCACCCTGAACTACCACCCCGGGAAAGCGAACTCGGTAGCCGATGCCTTGAGTAGAAAAGCGCCAGGCTCTAGCCCAGAGTCTCGGTTGATGAGTATGGTGTTGGCTCGGATGGTCGAGGAGATGGAAATTACTCTAGTATTCAAGGCTCCTTCGGCAGAGTATGCGGAGTATTTGGCCAACATGAGCATAGTTTGTGATATCCGAGACCGGATTCGGGTGGAGCAAGGAATGGATGCGGCCTTGGCCCGACAATCAAGGCAATTGAAGACGGGACCACCGATGAGTACACACTAAAAGACGGCCTCGTTTATTTTCGTGGCCGACTCTATATTCCCAAGGGCGGCAAAATTCGGGAGGATATCTTGAGAGAGGCACATTCCTCTCAATATTCAGTGCACCCGGGTATTGCTAAGATGTACGCAGGATTGCGGAAGACCATGTGTTGGCCGGGAATGAAAAAGGATGTCCGGTACTATGTTACACATTGCGAAGCTTGCCAAAGGGTGAAGGCTGAATGCAGGAGTCCCGGTGGTTTGTTGCAGTCTTTGCCAATTCCCGAATGGAAGTTTGAGGATATCTCCATGGACTTTGTCCATGGGCTACCTCGCTCACGCTCGGGAAGATTCGGTGTGGTTATTGTGGATCGACTGACAAAGGTGGCCCGGTTCATTCCAATGAAGAAGGAAGCACACGTGGATGTTTTGTACGCCTTTTTGTGTGAGCAATTAGTACGGTATCATGGCGTGCCCAAGACAATTGTTTCGGAATGGGATGGTCGGTTTACATCCAATGAGTGAAGGCGGTACAGGCGTATTTTGGCTCACGCCTAACCTTTAGTACGCATTTCATCCTCAGACTGACGGGCAGTCAGAGCGGACCATCAGAAGCTGGAGGATTTGTTGAGGTTATGTGTGTTGGACAGAGGAGAGCCGGGGAAAGACTCTTGCCCTGGTGGAATTCTCCTACAATTATAGTCATCAAGCTGAGCATCGGTTTATGGCGCCCCATGAAGCCTTTACGGAAGAAGGTGTAGGACCCCTTGTCTTGGGTGCAGGATGAAGATCCGAAGGCATGGGAAATGAATTTATAGATGACACTGATGTGGCTTAGCTTATCAGATTGTAAGAGACCACATGTTGGAGGCTCAAAGTCGACAGGGCAAAATATTACAATAAAAAGCACCGGATGGTGGATTTCCAAGTGGGCGTTAAAGTGTTCCTTAAGATTCGGCGATGCATGGAGTTTCGCGGGTGCGTGGAGTGAAAAAGCTCAGCCCAAGGTATATGTTGGGCCTTTATACTATATTGGAAAGGATTGGCCGTTGGCCTATCGGTTGGAGTTACCACCGGAACTAGAAAATCTTCACGACGTGTTCCATGTATCGTCGCTTCGAAAAAGCACTATTGCGGCCCGACCAATTTATTCTCACTACTGATAGTGCAGTGGTGGCGTCAGATAGGTCTGTGCGACTAGAGCGGTACGAATTGTTGACCAGCGAGACAAGAACATTACGCCGCAAAAGTGTCCCCTTAGTGAAGGTGCTATGGATGATCATGGGAAGGAGGAGTACACCTGGGAGCCTATGGATTTGTTGCAGCAACGCTACCCGGAGTTGTTTGCCCAAGGTAATCTTATTTAAAAACATATGATAAATTTTCCTGTTAAGCTTTTCTCCACACAGCCTAAGCCTGATTTCGGGGACGAAATCTTTTATTTTGTTTATAGGATTTGTAACGTCCCGAATCGCTCTAGGCCCCTGTGTGTGTGTTGAGTCAGGAGGGTTGACTCAAGTCCTGAGAAGTGCAGGGAATTGGGCCACTTTGGAGA